>CM055100.1:10204500-10519334 GCA_029204225.1 Diphasiastrum complanatum | reverse complement strand
TCAGGCATTTTTAAAAGCAGCGTGTCGTATTGCAATTTTCTGTAAGGAGGTATTGGCTACTTTGTGTTCTAGTTGATCTTTTGGCTAGATAAAAGCTAGCAGGCCAGGGATCTAGTCTTTGTATATACAAAACCTTCATTGCAACTTTCCATTGGCCATGGCTTTTTTATACCATGTAATTGTCATTCACATGATTTTCTGACCTTTTTTGGGGATATATTAATCTGCATAATATAGGGCCCCAATTTTTTTGCCACACTGTTGGAAAATACTGCCCGCTTTGTACTGCCTGAGAGAGAGAGAGAGAGAGAGAGAGAGAGAGAGAGAGAGAGAGAGAGAGAGAGAGAGAGAGAGAGAGAGAGAGAGAGAGAGAGAGAGAGAGAGAACACACAAAAATTAACAATTTAATTTCTGCAATAAGGTGATGTAAAATCTCCAAATTCACATTTCTGAAATTCATAATAGCATTACAACTTGGTGAAGATCTGATTAGTTTTACAAAGATAGAAACCAAAAAAAACCATAAAAATTATGTGAATGACAATTATGTGCAATAATGGCCAACTGGTTGGGCTATGAATACACATAATCCAGTCCCTGGGCAACTCGTGGCCTCTGGCGCTCTCTACCAGGTCCTGGATTATTTGTGGTAAGGCCTTCCCAATGCTATTATATAGTACATTCTTCCTCCTTTCATCTTAGTTGAGTTGGTTTTGCAGCAACTTAAATAAGTGTAAGCTTTGTGAAGGTCTATCATATTGCAGTTGACTCTTATGTCTTTCTGATGCTTTGCCATCAACACTAGGTGCGTCCTTTTTCTACCAAGATAACTTTCTCAAATCTTCTTTGTCCCTTAAAGAAAATTGGACCTTAAATCAAGTTGTTTTCAGCTTTAACAGTGCAATTTTTGCCTTCTCAAATGCAAGGGCAGAGCTCTCGTATGTGTGATCCTTGTAAATTCTCCTACTGTTTGAGGGTCTATCTATGGGTGTTTGTTGGCCTATTTATAGTGTCAGAGGGACCAAATTAGGGCTAGGTTTAGACTATGTGTTATGAACTTAATCATAGATGCTGGCGTCAATGAAGTATAAAGACAACAAATAGCATTCACAAAGCATTCTCCAACTAAGAAAACCCAATGGAATACAATGGCTGATGACAACTCAAGCAATCTCCAACTAAGATTTCTGGAAAATAGAATTTTCCTACAAGAGGCTTAGGATACCAAACTTAATTGCTTGAGAAATTAGAGTCTTTGGCTCCTATTTATACACCTTAGCAATATTTTGGAAGGTTGCAAATGCGACTTCCTATAGGATGCCCAAATTAGGGAATTCCCATGGAAAATAGTCTTCTCTATTCAAATATCCTTATAAAAGATTCTCACTAAGAGCTTGGCCATGAACAAATATGTGGCATGCAAACAATAAATGTAAGAAACTAGTTTGGCCTTCATGAAATTCTACAGAAGCTCTATGGTGGCCAATAGAGGGGTTGTATTGATTTTGGATCTAATATTGTGCTTGCACAATACAATCACACAAACTAGTAAGAAACAAAGATAAAAGTAATATGAATTTCATTAGGAAATGATGGAATACCTAGAATTGTTGGTGAGTACCAAGAAAAAGATTGAGATGCTTTGCTACTACTAAAAAAAGTATTATAATTGTATTATGCAAAACACGTATTGATACGAATTTTGACCAATGGTGAGACAATCACATGAGTAATCTTCTAAAATGTGATTTAGAACTTCAAATTGTCCATTGACAAATGAATGCTAAGCAGTATGCGAATTACAAATAAACTCTTTCTAAAAACCAAAAATAAGACATGTTTTATGGTCAGTAAGCCATGTAGTCTAAAATCTCAAATAGGAAGATATGCGCACAATGTTCAAAAGTAAGAGTAGACTTGATAGGGATAAAGTATGCATGTTTGGAAATTTGTCAACCACAAGTGTCATGTCATCTTTATGTGTGATGAAGTCCTAGACTGAAATCCATGGACATATCAATCCCTTGGCGGTGAGTAGTAGGTAGCTGTTGAAGAAGACCAAGAGTCTTGGCATGGGAATACTTATTGCAGGCACAAAAAGTTCCAGACAAGAGTGCTTTAGTTAGCTTTCATATGAGGCCAATAAAAAATAGGATCTAAGCTAAGTAAAAGACTTCTAAAATCCATGATGACTACCCCCTTGAGAATTTTGAGCATTTGACAAAAGTTTGGATGATAAATCCAAAGTACTGGGAATGTAGAGTGCCAGTGCCCCATGATGATAGTCTCTAGTCAACTAGGGAATCAACTTAATGGCGAGTAGCAAAAGGTGGTTGAGTAGTTGGATAAATATCACGAAAATGATAACGATTGGAGTAACCAGCAGAAATTGCATCAAATCAAGCAAGTAAAATCGTAGTAAGAGCACAAAGAAGGGCTGACAGCCTAGATAAAGTGCTTGTGCCAACGTTTACCAAGTCGATAATGCAATTGATAGTTTTTTCAAAGCCGAGTCTCTACAATTGTAGAAATCCGCTTTTTGTACCATGAAGCCTGTGTTGTTTTCACAAAGAAGTTTTTTCCCAAACCTGGTGGTGATGCTCAATAAGCAACATTTTTTGAAGATATGCAACCTGAAAAAGGTATATCATCAGGAGGTACAAGTCGATATTTGGCATTTGTATGAAGAGCATGAGCCTTCTCTTGTAGTAAATGTGCGTGTGAGAAGATGTTCAGAGGTTTTCAATATTATTATGATCCTTTCAAGATTTTAGAAAAACACAACTTTGCCACCTATGGCTTGCAACTCCCTAATACTACTCGAGCTTGCGATATTTTCCATGTTAGTTTGTCTTGTTATACCATACTTCCCAAACTATAACAATCCAATCTTCCCAATAATCCTGAGCTTTTTCCTTCCCTTCCTACTGCTATCTTTACCAATTTGGATTTTACAATGGCGTTGTTGAATGCCTGCACCATTCTTGGCACAATGGGATAGTCGTCTTATTGATGGGATTGCTTGGGAAACTCTAAACATGTTCTCACATGCACATTCACTACAAGAGAAGGCTCATGCTCTTCATACAGATGCCAAATATCGACCTGTACCTCTCGATCATATACCTTTTTCAGGTGTTGTTTTCGGATTGCATATCTTCAAAACATGTTGCTTGTTGAGCATCACCACTAGGTTTGGGAAACAAATTCTTTGTGAAAACAATTGTAGAGACTCGGCTTTGAGAATGACACTACTAGCAAGAGATGTATAACTAGGAAAGAAAACTAAAAATAGTAGTACAAAAGTAGCCTAGTTGTTTAGAATTGTATAGCCCACATTGCAAACAAGGCCTTATTGATGAGAGAGCAATCCACACTTCTTTGATAAAGTAACCATGGGTACATCACTTTTAACTTTTGAGACTCGACTATTTTATGGCAATATTTTCTAAGCTCAAATCCCCCCTTGATAATCCCATCAATAGGACGACTATCCCATTGTGCCCAGAATGGTGCAAGCATTCAACAGTGCCATTGTAAAATCCAAATTGGTATGATGGTAGTAGGAAGGGAAGGAAAAAGCTTAGGTTTATTGGGAAGATTGGGGTTGTTATAGTTATTGGGAAGTATGGTATAACAAGACAAGCTAACATGGAAAATATCGCAAGTTCGAGGAGTACTAGGGAGTTGCAAACCATAGGTGGCAAAGTTGTGTTTTTCTAAAATCTTGAAAGGACCATAATAATGGGCAAAAAAGGTTCTCACTAAGAGCTTAGCCATGAACAAATCTGTGGCATGCAAACAATAGATGTAAGAAACTAGTTTGGCCTTCATGAAATTCTACAGAAGATCTATGGCGGCCAATAGAGGGGTTGTATTGATTTTGGATCTGCTCCAACTAATATTTTGCTTGCACAATACAATCACACAGATTAGTAAGAAACAAAGATAAAAGTTATAGGAATTTCATCAAGAAATGTCGGAATATCTAGAATAGCTGGTGAGTACCAAGAAAATGATTGAGATGCTTTGCCACTACTAACAAAAGTGCTATAATTGTATCATGAAAAGCATGTGTTGATACAATTTTGACCAGATGGTGAGACAATCACATAAGTAATCTTCTATAATGTGATCTAGAGCTTCAAATTGACCATTGACAAAACGAATGCTTAGTATGCATAAGAATTTGAATCTCTTAAATACACAAACTCTTTCTACAAACAAAAGTAAGACATGTTTTATGGTCAGCAAGGATAGTATGAGGTAAGCCATGTAGACTAAAATCTCAAATAGAAAGATGTGCGCACAATGTTCAAAAGTAAGAGTAGACTTGACAGGGATAAAGTGTGCATGTTTGGAAATCTATCAACCTCAAGTGTCATGTCATCTTTATGTGTGATGAAGTCCTAGAGTGAAATCCATGGATATATTAGTCCCTTGGTGGTGAGCACTGAGTAGTAGGTAGTTGAAGAAGACCGAGAGTATTGGCATGGGAATACTTATTGCAGGCACAAAAAGTTCAAGACAAGAGTGCCTTAATCAGCTTCCATATAAGGCCAATAAAAATAGGTTCTAACAATAAACCTAAAATTCCATTTGGAAAACAATGTTACATTTTGACCTCTTGGCAAAAAGTTGTACTAAAAGCATGCTAACCCCAAGTAATGGTTCAAAAATATCATTCATCATGTTTTGAAAGGTTGGAGAGTTGTTGGTGACATTGCAAGTTGAAATACAAAATGTAAAGCGGCCTGAAAATATGCGAAAGGCAGTGTTGGGCTCATCATCGGGATGTATACGGATTTGATGATTCATGGAGCGTAGATTAATCTAGGAAATATTTTTGTGGAATAGGATGTTGATTACGAATGCTATGATGGATAAGTTTGTGGTGATCAATTCATGAATGTTCAGTGCCGTCTTTTTTATCGACAAGTAAGATGTGGGTAGCAAAAGAATTCTTAATGGAACAATGAGGCCACATGGTGGTGGATCAAAAACTTGACATTCAACCTTTACCTTTTTTGGAAGAGACATTTGATAAAAATTCTAAAAGGGGGAAAATAGAGATAGAATCATTAGCATAATATAGAAGAGGAGTAAACTAATCTTATTAGCACTCACACACACATAACAATGAACGATTGAGCTCAAATTCATATCATAACTAGAAGCTCGCTACAATGGAATGATGGAGGAGGGCGCAACTCCTCTTTATTTGCCTATCTCTAACTTAGGTAACAGAATAAGATAAAGCATAAAGCTTAACCTAATTGACGTATGATTTCAAAGTTAGAATCACTCAGATTTCGAACGTGACAATAGTCATGTTGTTTGTTCGAATTTGATAGGCGTAGTCATGCATTAGAAGATGGATTGTTCCGTAGAGCCCGATAGTACATCCATAGAATGCAGTTGTTTCTCTATCAAGCGTCCTTTCCTTCTTCCAACATGGTATCGGAGCTCATCGACTATACTGAAACTTTCAGTCCGGTAATAAAGCATTCTTCAATCAGACTTCTACTATCGTACATTGTTGCAACGAATCTGGAGATACATCAGATGGATGTACTGATAGCTTATTTCAATGGATTTATCGAAGAAGATATCTACATAATACCCGAAGGTTATCTAATCAACGACAAAGAGAATCATGTGCGTAAACTCCATAGAGTACTTTATGGCTTGAAGTAATCTGTGGGAGCTTGGTTTCAAAGGATTAACACTTTCCTTATCGAACGTGGTTATAACCCAAGCACTTCAAATTCGAATGTCTACTTCAAGTTAGTGCAACATTCTTTTATTATTATCACATTGTACGTGGACGACACACTGCTATTCAACGATAATGTCGAACTCATAAATGATGCGAAACAAATGCTGTCCTTAGTATTCAACACGACAAATCTAGGCGTAGTACACTATTGTCATGGTATTCAAATTCGAAGAGACAAAGAGAAAAGGGTCACAAGCAAACCTCAATAGCTTTATCATCTACAGAATCAGAGTATACCGCTGCCTCTCAAGTGACAAAGGAAGCAGTGTGGTTGCGAAACTTAATATCGAATGTTTGTCTGAGGCAGAATGCTTCGACAATTGTTTATTGTGATAATCAAAGTGCTATTGCTTTATCGGCCAACCCCAGGTTTCATTCCAGGAGTAAGCACATTGAAATCAAGTATCAATATATCAGAAGCAAACTTTTCGACAAAGAGGTTATCTTGGAGTATTGTCGAACGTGAGACATGATAGAAATTTTAACGAAGGCGTTGAACTAGGATGCACAGAAAAGATTATGTGCAGAACTAAGTTTGAAGTTCAAAGCATGGATTCAAATTAAGGGGGAGTGTTGGATTTATCCGTATAATTGATCTTTAATCTACATCCATTCATCTATCCAGTTCTGCAGTTTTACTCTTGTTTTACACAGTCTGTAGAAATACACGAGAATGGCTAACAGTCGGATGCAACAAATCGAAAGGTGTTCGAACT
Source organism: Diphasiastrum complanatum (assembly GCA_029204225.1). NCBI lineage: Eukaryota > Viridiplantae > Streptophyta > Lycopodiopsida > Lycopodiales > Lycopodiaceae > Diphasiastrum > Diphasiastrum complanatum. The sequence continues at coordinate 10,512,839 of CM055100.1, read as the reverse complement.
ATCGAATGTTCCGGAAAGCCCAACTGGACACTTGACAGTGCAATATGGCTAAGTTCCAATTGCGATCTGCGACCAAACTCTGCCTTCAACCTGAGTTGCAGCGGATCGCGATCCGGAAGGATTTTGATCCGGATCGCGCATTCCGGATCGCTTGCGTTCCGGGACCAGAAACGTTGTCTCGGAACGCAAAAAAAAATTTCAAATTTTTTTATGTGGGCCGCGAGCAGGCACCCCGCAGCCCACATAAAAAAATTTGGCTTGTGAGAGGTGGAGAGTGAGAGAGAGCAAGGATGAGGAGGTGATGGTGGATTGTGGGCAACGTGGAGCATCGATCCGTGCGTGATCAAGACATTATATATTTTTGCGTTTTTACATTGTGTCCTATCGGTTTGTGTTTCGATATGATTTTTTTCCAGCATGGTCTACTTCAGTAGGTAATTATCACATGCTAATTTCTACAAACTTGAAAGAGAGAGAGAGAGAGAGAGAGAGAGAGAGAGAGAGAGAGAGAGAGAGAGAGAGAGAGAGAGAGAGAGAGAGAGAGAAAGAGATTCAATATGCTTTCAATGCTTTGCTTTGCACATGATTTCATTTCACACAATACTGGTAACTGTAGAAAATGATATAATAGTGAAAAATAAGTCAATGGACGACAATGGTCCTAAAATTGATAGCGAACTTTATAAATGAACTGCCCTTGAAAAAACCTTCCATTTGATACCCGTATTGGCATTTAAATAAAAAAAATAAAAAAAAAACGTTCCGAGAAACCCTAATTGGAATTCCCGGAACGTGATCCAGAACGCGTTCCAGATCGTGGCCTGCAACTTTGCCTTCAACTGTCATTTGGATAAGCCTAAATGACATTCATAACTAGTATAAATAGTTGATCACTTTATAGGTTAACATTAGCTCTTTTTTCATATTGATCCTGGAGTTTAATATAGCGCGTTGCTAGAATGCTTACTGCTTATTAGCGGAAGTGTCAGACAAAGTCAATCAGATACTCAGAGATAGTTTTGAGCACGTGGCTGCATCCGCTATAGATTTGTGCCCACGATTTTTCTGACTTGTACATGCTACTTATTGAATTGATCACACGGTTTATCACGTTCAGTATTAAGTCAGAATGATCGAATGCTTCTCTTTTCTATTTTAATCTGATTATGTTCTCTTATAGTCTTGTCTGAACTGTCAAAATATTCGATACTGCAGTGTTTATTTTCTTACGTTTGTCTACGAAATCAATCTAACCAATTATGATTATTTCAAAGTTAGAATCACTTAGAATTTGAACATGACAATGGTCGTGATGTTTTTTTTCGAATTTGGTAGGCGTAGTCATGCATTAGAAGAAGGATTATTCCGAAGAGCCCGATATCACATCCATAGAATGCAGCTATTTCTCTATCGATCCTTTCCTTCTTCCAACAATTCATGCCTATTATATTCTATTTGTTGGGTATATGTACTCACAATATTTAATGATATTGGTCGGGCCTAAATAGTCGAGGTGTCTCTGGTTCGTTGCTTTGTATCACACGTCTTTCATCGTCCTCTTCTTGATCATGAGCAGCCATGAGCTCTATGATCTCTTCCTTCTCTTTGCCTTTCACCATGTTTGCTAATGTAGGTCCTTTCTGCTTGAGGTTCTTTTCCTTCTTTTGACATTTCTTGGCAATGCATCTAGGGTGGTTGTAGTATTAGCACACGATACTCCACCTTACATTAAAACCATCTTCTAGGCCAATGATTTTGCATTCTTCTACTGGAGTCTTCAAAATGGATCCATTGCTGATTTGCCCCAGCATCATTTCTTGAATCTTTTATATTCTTCTTAAATCCCTGCATCGGCCTGTTTGGCCTCTCTGGATGCGCACATTCATCTCAATGCATATTTCTCATCATTCTTCTTCTTGCATCAGTCTTTGTGTGATGCATCCAATTTCCAGTTCTTCAATTTGGCTCCCTTCCAAGGTCATGTTGAGTGGATCACAAGAGCTTGGTAGGCTCCCCAAGATGGTAAAGACCAGATGGGCCCTTCCCACGCTTGCTCTTTCAGCTTGTAAATGTCTCAGTATGAGTCTCATGCTCTCCAGGTGAGCTATCGATGGTTCACCCTCCCCCGTCCTGATAGTGGCTGTGGTTGGTTGGAACTCTTTGGAAGAGGTATATTTTTTTTACTTTTCATGCGCTTTTAAATCAGATTCAGAAATAGTGAAACTATTTGGTATCTCAAAATTATCTTCCCTTCTTTGTTTTTTAGCAATTTGGATGAATGTTTTTGAGTTAATGGGGAATACCTTTCTTGAGATGCTTGTTTGTGACAACACATAACTTGAGCGATGTAGTAATCTTCATAACATAGCTATAGTCTATGTTATGAAGATTACTATGTAAACCACACTGTAGAAACTTTATTATTTAGTGATGCGAAAAATTAGATAGTCTAGTAGATTTGCAGTTGTTATGCTGCTTTAAGAGATCATTTTGTACATTATTAAGTCCTTGTTTTTCTTTGTGTTGTACTTGTGACATGCTTTAGGTTCAAGCAAAGTGACTCTCAGTACCAAGCTCAAAGGTTGGTGGTGATGTTCAGCTTGCCAGCTTGCTGGTCCTGAAATTCCCCCCCTCTTCTATTACGTTATACTTTCTCTTGGGAGATTATGTTTGTTAAACTTCTATTAGCCAAATTAGGAATTTTTTGCATTAAATATTTTCCATAGTTTTTCTCCTTTTCTACTGATGTTTGCAAGCTGCTACAAGTTCATCTTCCAGTCCTGGATGCTTACTCACACCAACTGTTGTCTATGTCTGGACAGGAAGACCTGTATTTGATGTTCAAGAGATGCGATGGCTGATGGACGGACACGATGTTGTGCTGCGTGATGCGGTCTTTGACCTCATGGCTAGTAGTGAGCTATTTCATTTAAAGAAGGTAGGTGAGCAATTGTATGTGGGACCTGATTACAATGAACCTTTCCACGTTCAACGAGAAATGACAATGAAGAGGATTTTTTTCCTAAGAGACAAAGGACTGTTCAAAGGATGGCTTACTGATAATGGCCAAGAAGTAGCTTACAAGAAATTGGCCATACAAGAAACTTTTGGCATCTTTGACCATTCTCTTGCCATCAAGAATGGTGTTCATTTTCAATTATGGTACGCATGCTCCTTTTCAGTTGAGATAAAAGAAAACCGCTGGAATCTTTACTTAGATAAATATCTGTATTTGATGGGAGATTGGAATTTAAGTTTTTTACTGCTTTTCAAGACAAAGATGCCCACTTTTGTTTTTAAGTCTATTTTGTGCTTGGGCATGTTTATAATAACTTTATATGTTGAACTAGAGATTCTGCTGTGAGATGCAAATGTTGCTATACAGTGCATGACCTTGGAAAGTAAATTCGTTACAAAGGTCAAAAGAGTGTGATCTAAATTATATGAGCACAAGAAGTGGATGTTGAAGTGAAGATGGATGATCTAACATATCGGTTGCCATAATGGAAAGTTAGTGTTCACTTCATGAGATTGGATCATGAGCACAATTTCACAAGAGGATCTTGAGCTGATTACTGAGACAGGATCAACATTATGGGGTTTTCTCTTATGGCATGTGAAAGCATTAGCAAGCAACCTAAATAATATCGTGTGGATCTTTATGACTTCAGTGCCAATACCTAATCATCATAAACATTCTTTAAACTTACCTTGTTTTGTCTATCCCAGTAAACACCCAACATGCCTTTGTCAAAGAGCGTTATATGACGGTCACCCTGTCAGAATTTGATGCTCAAATTCTAGATAGGAGTTAACTAATTATATTAGCACTCACACTCACAAATCAAGATCACCATAAGAGACCGAAGAGAACATGGATTAATAGAAGATAGAGCTATGCTCTCTACAATGGAATGAATATGAGGTGGGATGCGAATCTCCTTATATAATCTCTCTAGCCCTTGTGAAAGCCAAAAGCACAATGCAAAAGCTAAAAGCAAAAAGCTAATTACTATAGATGCATCCTATTTTGGTTAAAGACCCTTATTGAATTGCTAAGTGTAAAAGCATGTCTTAGACTAGAACTAGTGCATCCACCTACGGGCATGATCGATTAACTTGACTTTAGGATTTACTAAAAATAGAAATGGCCCCTATAATAGCTCGCAGGCATGGCCAAACTAACATTAGTGGTGCAACAAATTCTAGATGGAGTTAACTAATTGTATTAGCACTCACACACACGGAGACCAACATAAGAGATGAAGAGAGCTTAGATTATGGAAGAGTGAGCAAAGCTCTATACAATGAAATCAATCTATGGTGGGGCACCAACCTACTTAAATACTTTCAATATAGCTTTGTGAAAAGCAAAAAGCAAAAAGCTGATTGCTAATATTGCTACCTATTTTTGGTAATGATCCATAATGAATTTCTAAGTACTATATTTAAGTCCTATTCTAGTAGTAGTGCGCCCACCTACATGCATGACTAATAAAAAATGACTTACTATAAATAGAAATGGCCCCTATAATAGCGCGTAGGCATGGCCAAACTAACATTAAGGGGTACAAAATAAACATTAATTCCTAACAATCTAGTACTCCTAGAAGTTCTCTAAACTTCTGAAACTTTTCTTTGCCAAGTCCTTTGGCAAAGATATCTGCAACTTGGTTTTCCGTAGGGCAATAGATAAGCTCTGCTTCACCACTTTGAATCCTCTCTATGATACAATGTTGTTGTACTTCGATGTGCTTTGTCCTACTGTGAAAAACTGGATTTTTTTGCCAATTTTACAACTTTGATTATCACACTGAAGTATTGTAGGTGTATCCTATACCAAATGAAGATCCTGTAGAATTCTTCGTAACCATGTTACCTCACTTGCCGCACTCGTAGTAGCTCGGTATCTCTGTAGATGATAATGCAATGGTATGCTGCTTCTTTGAACTCCAAGATATAGAACCAGAACCAAGACTAAAGACGTAACCTGTAGTAGTTCTTCGGTCTTCTGCATCTCCAGCTCAATCAACATCCACACATCCCTGCAATCGCAAAACATCCTGTCTCCCATAGAAAATACCAAACCTCAATGTACCCGTGATATACCTCAATGTCTCCCATAGAAAATACCAAACATCAATGTACCCGTGATATATCTGAGTACTCACTTAGCAGCTCTCCAGTGAACCTGCTTAAGCTTAGCCTTAAATTGGCTAGCCATAATAACAACATAAGCAATATCTAGTCTTGTAGTAGTTAGATAGATTAGGCTTCCAACAAGCTTTCTATATAACTTCTCATCTACATCCTAATCATCCTCAGCTTTTCTAAGCTTACATCCACTATGATATGATAGACTTGCACTCTGACATATTGAACTTTTCAAGAAGTTCATGATCATACTTAGATTGAGAAATAAATAGCCCATGTGCTACCCTCCATACCTCAATTCCAAGAAAGTATTGTAGTGAGCCAAGATCTTTCATATCAAATTTTGATGAGAGATCTTTCTTAATATTTTGAATCACATCATGATTCGAACATGTGATAACAAGATCATCCATATACATCACTACAATCACAGTATGACCATCCCTAATCAAAAGATAAAGTGTAGGCTCCGAACTACTCTGAAAGCCAAGCTCCTCAAAGTATGTGTCAATCCTTATGTACCATGCCCTGGGTGCTTGCTGAAGTCCGTATAATGCCTTGTCCAACTTGCAAACCTTGTCTTCATGTCCTTCTACCATGTATCCCTCTAGCTGCTCCATGTAGACTTCCTCCTTTAGAAATCCATTCAGGAATGCACTCTTCACATCCATTTGTTGAAAATCCCAAACTGACCTGCTAGTGACAGAATTGTCCTCATAGTAGTTAACTTAGCAACTGGTGCAAAAGTTTCTTCATGGTCAATCCCTTTTGAGCATACCCTTTTGCAACCAATCTTGCCTTTATTTATCTAAAGAACCATCGGATTTATACTTAGTTTTATAGATCCACTTGCTTCCAATGGCCTTTTTACTTGTAGGTAACAGAACAAGCCTCCAATTCTTGTCTTTATGATGGAGTTGTACTCCTCGTTCATAGCTTTCCTCCAAATATCCTCTTTTTCAGCCTCCTTGAAAGTAGATGAATCCTTGGTTTCCAGGACTGTAGCCATATTTGCAAAGTGTACATCCCCATCCTCATAATGATCCTCCTGTCGACCCTGATCTTCATGATGCTTTTCAAGTCTAGCAGATCTCCTAGTCCCCTATGTACTAGACACTCCTTGTTCCAAAATGACACTATTCTTGATAGTTTCATTGTACCATCTAGGCAATCTTCTAGTATCTGATGTAGGATCCTTCCAATACTTGTAACTTTGTTGTATTTCCTCAAAGACTTGTAGACTTTTGTGATTCAGATGTGCAAACCTTTTGTGCCATAAGTTACTCACTGATCCAATATCCACAATACTTGCATGATGACCCACCACTTGAGCTTGAAGTCTGTATAACCTTCCCACACCTCAACTACTACTTTATTGTCCTTTTTTTCGAACTGCTTTCTTTCCATCTTTTGGTTGATTTGACCACAAATCAAGATCACCATAAGAGACAGAAGAGAACTTGGATTAATAGAAAATAGAGCTATGCTCTCTACAATGGAAAGAATATGTGGGACACCAATCTCCTGATATAATCTCTCTAGCCTTTGTGAAAAGCCAAAAGCATAGTGCAAAAGCTAAAGGCAAAAACTAATTGCTATAGATATCCTAACTTGGGAAAGACCCTTATCGAATTGCTAAGTATAAAAGCATGTTCTAAACTAGAACTAGTGCGCCCACCTACATGCATGCATAGAATCAATGAACCGTGTACGGTTCACCACGGTTCTGAGAACTGTACAGTGAACCTTTCTCAGAAAATTTAAGGGGGAACCGTGGTGAACTGTACTAATTAATTTATTAATTAATTAATTAACTTCTTTTTGTTCCTACCCCCAAAACCAGCCAAAAAATATGCAAAAAAAAGGCCAAAAAAAGTCTTTGTTTGTGAAATCTGTGTCTGTGTCTTCTGTGAAATCTGTGTCTGTGGATTTTTACAGTTCGAATTATCATAAACAGCCCAAAAACTGTAAAATGAGGGCCGAAAACTATTTTGGGAGGAAATTGGCAATTAATTTATGAATTGCAGGAACCATACCACGGTTCAATGAACCGTGGTACGGTTCCTTCCACGGCTCCCAGGACCCACGGTTCTGGGAACCGTGGTTTCTATGCATGCATGAATAATTAACTGACTTTAGGATTTACTAAAAATAGAAATGGCCGCTATAATAGCTTGCAGGCATGGCCAAACTAACATTAGGGGTGCAAATAACCATTAATTTCTGACATGCCCTTGGATAAAAGGGTAGTACTTGTATGATTCAAAAGACTTGATTTCTAAGGAGGAAATTCTCAAGGACAATTTCTATTTTTTTTTTGAGAAGAAAGAATTCTCCCAGAATCCGTTAAATTGGATGTCAAACTTTGACATGTAGTAGTTCATATTTTGGGTTTTGTTGTTGAGTCCTATGAATGCAACAGACTGCGTCTCTTGATTTTAGTTCCTTATGGTAACATGAAAGGTAAATGTACAATACGTAATCAAGTGCAGGGAGTGCTGACATGCAGCTTCACCTCAGCATTGGAGAATGGTGGAGGTTTCATTTCACATTGGAAAATTCTTGAATCTTTTTACAGGGGTGGAGCTATACAGTTTCTTGGAACAAAGAGACACCATGATAAGTGGCTGCAGGCCACAGAAGATTATGTTGTCAAAGGTTGTTTTGCTATGACAGAACTTGGACACGGCAGTAATGTAAGCTCTGTTTTTGCAGCTCATGGAATTTGGAAAAAAAAGTATGGCGTTGGATTCTCCTGATTAAGATGTATTCTTACATGTAGGATTTTGTATGTGTCAATATAACCCTTGTCATTGTAAATTGTGACAGGTACGTGGCATTGAGACTGTAACAACCTACGACTCTTCCACGCAGGAGTTCATTATCAACACACCTTGTGAATCTGCTCAAAAGTATTGGATTGGTGGTGCTGCAGAGGTGTATTATCCTCATGTTACTAATAGCGATAATAAGCATGATTTTTTGTTTATAATTCTGTTTGACATGGTTTGGGTGACAATTCTTTTGATTGGTAGGTTCGTCCCTTTTTTCCTTTGACTGCATTCAGTTCCATGAACACTTTCAAGTCTGCTGAAAAAACTAGGATGAAAAAGACATTATTAGCATATGTTTCATAATGAAACTTTTCTATGGTTTTCTAGGAAACACTGCTCACTTTGAGGAACAATAAGATAGCTGTTCATAAAGTAACACTTAAATATCTCCCATTTTCTTTGCATAGCATATCCTTTTACTCGTGATAGGCTACCGGATAACAAGTTGGTTGCTATGTTTGTGCTATATGTATTTATCTCCCATCAAGTCAAATGCTTTAACCTTGAACAACATACATTTTTGAGAATCTGGGTCATTACAAATCACATGCTAGGATATTTGTGCATTATACTGTATGGTGATACTTATGTGTTTCCTGTGTTCGTCTTTGATCCATGTATTCACTAACTCAATCTCAGAAAAGTAGATTATGTGTTATGTATAAAAAGATATTCAACTTTTGCAGCTATGAGGATGCTCTGATCTTTGCTTTTTCTTTCATGTTCCAGCATGCAACACATACCGTAGTGTTTTCTCAGCTACACATAAATGGAAGAAGTGAAGGAGTACATGCTTTTATTGCACAAGTTAGAGATGATCAAGGAAGGATTTGTTCTGGAGTGCGGATTGCTGATTGTGGACACAAAATTGGTCTAAATGGAGTTGACAATGGACGGTTATGGTTGGTCATTTCCACATGCTTTTATGATATTCTAGGGCTTAGAATTAGTTGCCTCATGCTTTATGCATTGTTCAAGTCAGTATGTGGTAGATTGTAGCTATTCCTGTATTTTCAATTGGACTAGATTCGCAAATTTCTGCAGTAGTTTTAATTATTTATGACTATAACTGTTACAGGTTTGATAATTTGCGAATCCCTCGAGAGAATCTTTTGAATTCTGTTGCTGATGTTACCGAAGAAGGCTTGTATGTTAGCTCCATCAAGGAACCTGAGCAGGTCATCTTAGCCTTTCACTAGTTCTTGCCCATGTGGTGCTCTTTCGCACGTTCTAGTGTCCAGTGACAAGTGTCATTGATCACATCATATTGGCTACTTCCTCTTCTTGTTTGTTTTGTTGCTTCATGAGTTAAGTCTTTTAAGTGGACCTGTTTTTTGACATATTGCTTCTTTCCCTATTGGACATCACAGAGATTTGGTGCTTTTATGGCACCTCTGACAGGTGGCCGTGTAACAATTGCAGTGGGTGCAATTTTTCAAGCAAAGGTATCTAATTCTACTTTTTTGATGCTCATGAGGTTTCAAATAAGATTTGCAGATTCAACTTTTCCTTTTCGAAAGTGTCGGAGCTTTTTACCAATGTTTATTTAACCATCGATTCAATCTGACCACCTTTTGTTTTGATGACAGCTGGGACTACAAACTGCCATCCGTTATGCACTCACAAGACGAGCCTTTTCTCTTTCTCCGAATGAGCCGGAGGTCTTACTTTTGGATTATCCGAGCCATCAGCGTCGTTTGCTCCCATTATTGGCAAAAACGTAAGTCAGTGTATGTCATATGAAGATGTTTGAAAGTTACAGTTGTTACAATTTTTAAGATATGACTAAATGTCATAGTTAAACTTTTTTCCTTGTTGGAAACAACCTAACTAGCACTCAAAAAACAGAAATGTACTGGTTAACCAAATTCTATATGATGCAAACAATGTATAGAGTTAGAATAGGAAGGGCCCTACATGGAAATCTCCTTAAGGGAGTAGGGACTTTTATTGATTGGCTTTGGTCTTTAGTGCTAGCCTTCATCATGACTGAGTTTGCCCCTCACCTCTGCAGAAGCGATAGAAACACATTAGATGGGTCTTTGTACAAAATGTATGAAAGTTAATGTCGACATGTTTGTGCATCTGACCTTTACCTACTCTTGAGCACTAACGAAGTGTGTAGGAATGCCTTGGCATTTGGTTTACCCTATGGATGATGGAGTTGATGGTTTGAAAGTTTGTGGGTGGGCTCCATAAGGTTGAAGATTGCATGTTTCTTTTGTTCTTGAGATGCCCCATAATGTGTTCTAGGGCCTATTGCGTTCTGGAACGCTATAATTTTTTTTTACTATATATATATATACATATATATATCATAGGTCCCACGGTACTGGGTACTGCGGATCCCGGTACCGCGGGACCGTATAGGTACCGCGGGACCGTATAGGTACCGCGGTACCATGTTGGTACCGCGGTACCACAATATAATATATTATTTAGTATTTAATATTTTTTTAAATTTTTTTTAACCTAAACCTACCCACCCCCCTCGCATTTCAGCTCAAATTTTTTTGTGCCCTCCTCCGCCCTGCCATCGCTGTTGTTTTTGCCTACCTGCCTTCTGATTCCTTGCGTCGCCCTTCGCCCACGCAACGCCTTGCCTTGCATCTGACTTGCTTCGCCCTGCCTTCGCCCATTTTCAGCGTCTCTCCAACAGTGAACCCTGCTGTTTTTTTTCCAGCAATCCATCCCTCATTTCATCTGCAATGGTGCAATTCGACCTTTCCGGTCTGTGGGACGAGGTAGACATTGTCAGGCGGGTTGCCGACAAGGCCAACAAGACCGGTCAGAAGATCGTGTGCTGCCGATACTGTCTCGTCGAGTTTGTTGCATCCCTCACTCGCCTTAAAGGCCATCTGCTCGGTGCACGCGCCAAAAATGGTGCCACCTTGAATGCTGCCCCTTGTGGCAGCACGACCGTCCCCGACAAGCAGCGACTACTAGACACCTACGGGCCGCGGCTCGTGGCAGGGGAGAACACCATTTCGGAGGGCATTCTCCGATTTTGCACCGCTCCTTATGTGGCTGACCCAGAGTTGCTGCCTGCTTGGCTGGCACGCACGAGGAGAGGGAGTGCATCCTCCTCCAGTCCCTTTGCCCCTCATCCCCCTCAGACAGTTCTGCCTCACGCACCCCCATTTGCTCAGATTCCGGTGGATCCCGTCCCATCGCGTCCGTCAGTTGCCACTGCAGTTCCACCACCACCCACTGTTGCTCGCACTCCCCCAGTCTACGACTTTCTCATGGACTCTCCGCCACCCGAGCAGGCCCAGGATGCTACTGCTGGGGCCTTCGAGGATGTGGAAGAGATCCCTTCTTCCTTCCCTTCCCATCCGGATGACCTCCTCAGCCAGCAGTTTTCGTACCCCATGCCAGATGTTGCCCCTCCACCAGTGCACCCCACCTATGCTGCTGCACCCATCCCTGCCAGTGCATCCCACTCTCCCCATTCCATGTCTACAGCCGATGCATCCACTTGTGCCCAGCCTGTCGCGTCATCGTCCATTCCCGTCACGGTTGGTGCACCGTGCTGGAGGATAAACACATACATCAGATTGCAATACACAAGGCACGCATTGCACAAAAAACACACCGTACATTAATTCATCAGATGTATCAAAATAACAATACGTATTCCCGCCACAAACGGCTGGGGCTGTTTTTTACACTGTGCTAGACACTAAATGCTGCCTCATCTACTGATGAACATTACATAACAACAGTCAGCCACATACGGCTAGACCCCATCCATGCTAAACATTCCTATGGATCCTCCACTGACTCCTCGCCCTCGTCAGGAGCATTGTTATGTCGCTCTCGCTCTGCCTCCCGGTTATCCCGAGCTGCCTCCTGGCCAGCCCGACGTCTGGCCGCCCTTTCCCTGACCATGATGAGCTGCCATCGTGTGAAGTTCATTCTGATCTGCTCATCCAAATCCAGCTCGACAACGGGAGCTGGGGCCACAGCGAGGGCGAGGATCTGCAGCTCTGGGTGTCTCTCCCGAGTTTGTCGCAGCATCTCTGCAATGTCTGCCTCTTGCTTCCGATGCCTTTCGTTGTGCCTTCGGACATCTTCCTCGAGCTTCCTCCTGGCTTCGCCCTCAGGCCTTGGTGGTATGTGCTCTGCCATCTCAGGACACCTTGTTTCTCGAACTGGCTCTCACTGGCTCTCACAATGCCTCTCACAATAACTCTGACAATGCCTCTCACAGTCTCTCTCTCACAGCCTCTCACTGGCTCTCACAGCCTCGCGAGTGCCTATTTAACCCCACAGCCTGTTCCCCCATGTGCAGTTGTTGATGATCCCTCCATGTGCCCTTGTACCTGTCCCCATTAATTGCGATGTGCCAATGTACCTGTACCACATGCTGCACTCCGATTGGGTCCGTGGTCTGCTCCCCCACAGTGCCCATGTGACGGTGTACCTGTCCGGATTTGTCCCATGTGCCTCTGTACCTGCCCCCATGTGATGCTCCCCCGCTGTGTTGGTCTCCCATTGGACCCATGGTCTGCTCACCCACAGTGCCCATGTGCTTCTGTACTTGCCCCCATGTGATCCTACCCCCCTGTGTTGGTCTCCCATTGGCCCCTCGGTCTGCTCACCCGCAATGTCCCATGTGCCACTGCACCAGTCCCCTGCATCGTGTACTATACCCTCTTTTTTTACACCAGAACCCCTTTTTTCTACTTTTTTTTGTCCTTTTTCGGTAGTTAATATGCAAAAGAAAATTATTAAAAAAAAAAATTTAAAAAAAATATTAAAAATGGTACCGCGGGTCTGAGGGCGGCACCGTACCGGCGGTACCATACCGGCGGTACCACGGGGTACTATGATATATATATATCATAGTACCCCGTGGTACCGCCGGTATGGTACCGCCGGTACGGTGCCGCCCTCAGACCCGCGGTACCATTTTTTAATATATATATATATATATATATATATATATATATATATATATATATATATATCATAGTACCCTCTGGTACCGCTGGTATGGTACCGCCGGTACCATATCAGTGGTACCGCCGGTACCATATCAGTGGTACCGCCGGTACGGTACCGCCCTGGGATCCGCGGTACCAGGGCGGTACCATTTTTAATATTTTTTTTTATTTTTTAATATATTTTTAGTAATTTTTTTTTGCATATTAACTACCAAAAAAGGACAAAAAAAAGTAAAAAGAGGGGGTTCTGGGTGTAAAAAAAGAGGGTACAGTACATGATGCAGGGGACTGTTGCAATGGCACATGGGCACTGCGAGTGAGCAGACCGAGGGGCCAATGGGAGACCAACACAGGGGGGTAGCATCACATGGGGGCAAGTACAGAGGCACATGGGCATTGTGGGTGAGCAGACCATGGGCCCAATGGGAGACCAACACAGGGGGGAGCATCACATGGGGGCAGGTACGGAGGCACATGGAGGGATGATGGGGATCCACATGGCCGATCAGGCTGTGGGGATAAATAGGCACTCACAATGCCATTGTGGTCAGCATTTTCAGAGGCTGTGAGAGGGCTAGTGATAGACAGTGAGAGAGCAAGCGAGAGCCGGTGACAGGCTGTGAGAGGCTGTTTGAGAGCCAGGGTGCTGTGAGAGGGTGTTCAAGGATCAGGGTGCTGTGAGGAGAAGGTCGATCGAGATGGCTGAGCGAATACCACCGAAGCCCGAGGGCGAAGCCAGGAGAAAGCTTGAGGAAGATATCCGAAGGCACAACGAGAGGCATCGGAAGCAAGAGGCAGATATCCGAGAGATGCTGCGACAGACTCGACAGAGAAATCCGGAACCGGAGCCACCCGCCCCCGCTGTGGATCCTGTCCCCGCTGTCGAGCTGGATCTGGATGAGCAGATCGGAATGAATTTCACACGACGGCAGCTCATCATGGTCAGGGAAAGGGCGGCCAGACGTCGGGCTAACCAGGAGGCAGCTCGGGCTAACCGGGAGGCAGAGCAAGAGCGACAAAACAATGCACCAGACGAGGGCGAGGAGTCGGTGGAGGATCAGTGAGGGATGTTTAGAATATATGAGGTCCACCCGTATGTGGCGGACTGTTGCTATGTAGTTTTCGGCAGTTTATGGTGCAGCAAATAACTAGATGGCTGCTTAAAAAAATGACAGTATATGTGATGTTATCCTGATACAACGGTTGAATATATACATAGTTGTTTTTTGTGCAACGCGAGCCTGGTCATGTAAGATGCAATGTTTGTAATTTTTTTAAATGCAGATGTATTACATGTGTTTATTCAATGTCGTTTGGGGAAATTAAATGAAAATAGGATTCACACACGCACATAGAATTCTTCAACATAAAATAAAGCATCACATGTACAGAGCGACATACGCACAATGTGCAGCAAATAATGTAGGCCAAACACTGTATATAATGTGAAAAATCATCTGAGTACAATGGTAGACTGACTGCTAGAGACAAACTACTGAAACTAAAACAATAGAGCCACAATCAATGCTCTGGCTCTGACTCAGACGAATGCTCTGGAGACAACTCAAGGCCCCGAGCTGACTCTCGCAGCCGATATCTCTGCCTGTCTGGAACTGGCATGGGCTGTGTATCCGAGGGGGAAGACTCGTCATCCTCATCCTCCCAATCAGCCTCTGCATCAGCCCCCAAGCAGGCCAAACCAACAACACCTGCTCCAACTGGCTGTGATACTGCACCTCTACCTGTACCTGGAGCCCTGCGTGGTCGTCCTCTCCTCCCTGGCAGTTTCTGTGCCTTGCCTTTCTTGTTCGGTGCACCCTTGGGCCTGCCTGGTCTCTTGCGGACAAGAGGAGCTGTCAATGCCTCGTCACCCCCATGCAAATCACCTGGCTGGCTAGGCTGGGCCCAAGCTGAGGCCGGCTGGGATAGGGAAGCAAAAGAGGGAACTCCCTGTGCAACTGAGCGAGGAGGATGAGCTCGTGGAGTGTGTGCCCGTGGGGCTGCTGCAGGTGGAGGAACTGGCTGTGCAGGAGGCGAGTACAGTGGCGATATGTACTGAAAGGGGCGCTGTGGTGGCCGGTACTGGTACATCCTGGGTGCTGCCAAAGGAGGAGGATGTGACGTGGGTGCTGCCACTGGAGGAGCCACTGTGGATGTGGGCGCTGCAAGAGAAAACCTGGGCACAGATGGTGGCCTGCCATGGAGACCTGGTGCTGCAGAAGTGGACGGCGATGGAGGGGATGCAGGCCTAAATGGCATCGGTGGCACTGGAAGAGCTGTGCGACGCACATACACCCTCTGAGGAGCTGGAGGAACTGTAGGCACCTCATGCGGCTGCTCTGGCTGGGACTTTGTGTGTGGCATGCTGGCAAGAGATGATGGGGGCGCCCTGACACTCGGCATCTGCTGGGCCTTTGAATCCAATGTGGCAACCAAGTCGGCCAGCTGGGCATCCGAATACAAATGCTCTGGGCTCTGGGACTCATCCTGTGCACCAGCCTCTAAATCATCCTGTGCACCGACCTCTGAATCATCCTGTGCACCAACCCCTGAATCAACCCAAGCCTCATCCCGTGCCTCATCATGTGCACCCTGTAGACCCTGCATGGCCTCCCAATCTGTGCAATGAAAGTCATCAGGTGCCTCCTCTGGTGTGCTGTCGTAGTAACGGCCATGACTCTGTGCTGCACGCATCCAAACATCTGCGGGACCAGCATCTAAACCACTCTGCCCTCTATCAAGAGCCTCCTCCATCATGTCGACATAGGTAGGTATGCCACTGCCCCCCCCTGTGTGCCCTGCCTGTCTGCCGGTATAACCTGTGCCATGTGTCCCACCTCTGCCACGTGATGCACCTGTGACCCCTGCCCGTGGCGTGTGCCCTGCACCTGTATAATCTGCCTCATCCCTCTCTGGTCTGGCAAACACAACCCGAATGGGCTCATCCTCATCATGCTCATCCTCTGACACTGGCTCATCTGCCTCATACAATGGGGGCTCTCTGTGCTCAAGCCCAAGCTCTCTCTCTCTCATCTCGGCAAGCTCCCTCTCTCTCTCTGCCATCAACTGTGTGCCCAGGTCATCTGCAGGCATGGGATGGGTGCTGTCCGTAGGCAAGTCAACCTGGCGCTCCAAATCAGATATCTTCGTCTGCAAGGTTTAAAATTTGCATGTCAGAGAGACAACTTTTTCAAGAAATGAAACCAACATACCAGGAGTCAACCAACATGCTATGAAAGATTAGCTTATCACCTGCAATGCGCTCGTAATGGTCGGAAGCCTCCTGGCGAGACGTGCGTTGGTGCTACAGAACACCAACCGCTCCAACTGACTCACTGACAACCGGTTTCTTCTCCTCGTGTGAATCAGTGCCCATGTGCTCCAACTACGCTCACACACAGAGGCAGCACAGTCCTGTGGTGCGTGCATTGAAATACTTCAGCACATTGTGGCAAAGGTGAAACTTCAACGAAACACAAAAAATGGAGGATAAAATGAGATGCATACCTGAGAAAGGACACGCAGTGCAAGACGCTGTATAGATGGGTATGTGCTACCGAACATGGTCCACCAGGTAATGGGTAGCTGCCTCCTCTCTGGATCCTGGGCAGCCGGGTGGCCGAATGTGCCCATGCCGAAACGAAATGCAGCGAGCTCCTCCATGAGCCTGATAGGATCCAAACCTATGTGTGGACCCACCCTGTGAATGTACTGAAGCCAATCGGCCTCGAGCTCCCTGTCTGCGATCTGTGTCGGAGAGAGGAAGAGGGGATGCAACATGTGTGCAACGCTGTGGATACTCCTGTGGAAGTAGTTCCATCGCGTCTCCCATATGAACTTCAGCTCTGTCATCCTGCAGGTGAGGGGCATGTGGTTTAGGGCATTACGAAAAAGCTTAACATTGACAGAAAAACAAACTAGCAAGTACTGAAAAGATAAAGGTCAATTGCAACACTGTACCGCTTACCTCTCTGGCTGCAAGATGGGCAGCTGCAGGAACTGTCCAATCCGGTCCATGAGCTCATACACCAGTCCAAGTGTCGACCCCTCGCTGTCAGCCATGCGGAGCACAATGTAGAGTGGTCGAAGCAGTCCTGACAATGTCTGTGCATCCCTCCAGAACTGGTCTCTCCTCACCGTGGAAGAAAAGTGCTCCCCATCCTCAGTGTGCGGAAATGTACTGGCACCCCAAAGATCACTGGCAACCATCTGTAGAAGCTGGGCCCTGCACCTGATCAAACGGTCGATGACCACCAAGTCGAATGCAAAGCGCGTGGGGGCTGGCTTACGGAGGTCCAGATGGCTAAACACCCGGAACATGGCAAGAACACGCCTCTTTCTGGTGACAAAAGTCACCAGGAAGAGGGCCTCCCGGACGATGGCTCTAACCCAGGGAAGTGCTCCAATGTCCCCCATCAAAAGGTCTATGCCGTGGGCTGCACAGGGGGTATGAACAATATGAGGGAACTCGGCCTCTAGCAGTACACCCATCTGAATGCAGTTCGTGGCATTGTCCGTCACCACCGTGACGACATGCTGTGGGCCTATGGCTAGGATGGAAGACCTGATGACATCAAACATGAACTCTGCAGATATGACTCTCCCCCCCCTGCTGCAATCCACTGCCCTCAAAAACTGTGTGCCCATGCAGCTGGAGACCAGTATGTTGAGGATCGGCCTCCTCCTGACATCAGTCCAGCCATCGGACATGATGCTGCAACCGTAAGTGGCCCAGTGCCGACGCTGACAGACTGTGCAAGGCGGAAGGCCCTTCTGAAGGGCTCAGAGTCGGTGATGGCAAAGGGCAGGTTCAGCTCGTAAACCAGACTGGCCAAGGCCTGTGTGGCCTCTCTGTCCATGTGCGGCTGATGCGCGCCGCGAATGGTCTGCTGCACGAGGGCCCGGGATGGGTGCAGCAGCGTAAGTGGGGTACACTGGTGGAGGGTGGACATCTGGCATGGGATACGAAAACTACTAGGTAGGGAGGTCATCTGGATGTGAAGGGAGGGAGGAAGGGATCTCCTCAACATCCTGGAAGGCCTCGTCATTGGCATCCGGGGCCTGCTCCTGCTCGGGAGGCGGAGAGTCCATGAGAAAGTCGTAAACTGGAGGAGTGCGAGCAACAGTAGGTGGTGGTGGAACCGCAGTGGCAACTGGCGGACGTGGTGGGACGGGATCCACCGGAATGGGTGCAGATGGGGGTGCGTGAGGCAAAACTGTCTGAGGGGGATGAGGGGCAAAGGGACTGGACGATGATGCACTCCCTCTCCTCGTGCTGCCAGCCAAGCAGGCAGCAACTCGGGGTCAACCACGTAAGAAGCGGTGCAAAACCGAAGAACACCCTCCGAAATGGTGTTCTCCCCTGCCACAAGACGTGGCCCGTAGGTATCCAAAAGTCGCTGCCTGACGGGAACGGACATGTTGGCACAGGGGGCGACATTCAGTGTGCCACCATCTCTCGCGCGTGCGCCGAGTAGGTGGCCTTTAAGGTGAGTGAGGGTGGCAACGAACTCGGCCAGGCAATATCGACAGCGCACGATCCTTGCACCGGACTTGTTGGACTTGTCGGGAACCCGCCTGACAATGTCCACCTCGTCCCACAGATCGGCGAGGTTGGAATGCACCATCTCTGTAGAAAGGACTGGGGAAAGAAGGCAGAGATCTCTGTGGGTGCGATAGGAGTCGGAAGGCTTGAAAAAACCACAACAAAGGCCGAAATAGCAATAGCAGGGGCGGACGCGATCAGTGCAATGCGAAGGCGATGGGCATACAACAGAGAGGGCGCGGACAGCAGGGAGGGCGCGGACAGTAGGGCGATGGGCAGGGAGAGAGATGAAGCGGGGGGGGGGGGGATTAGGTTAAAAAAATATATAGTAATATATTAAATATTAAAAAATAATATATATTGTGGTACCGCGGATCAGTATGGATCCGCGGTACCGGGATCCGTGGATCCTGGTACCGCTGGATCTATGTATTATATATATATATTTTTTAATATTTTTTATAATTAAAAAAATGCTTTTTCTATAGTAAAATTGGTCTAAAAAAATGCAAAAAAAAAAGGGTTTAGGGTGCAAAAAAAGGGGGACAGTACAGGATGCAGAGGACAAGTACAACAAGGGGCCAATGGGAGAGCAACACGTGGGGGAGCAACACATGGGGGCAGGTACAGCGGCACATGGAGGAATCATCAGCAACTGCACATGGGGAAACAGGCTATGGGGATAAGGCACTCGCTATGCCATTGTGAGGCATTTTCAAAGGCTGTGAGAGAGCCAATGAGAGGCTGTTTGAGCCTGTTTGAGAACTAGGGTGCTGTGAGAGAAAGTCGATCGAGATTGCGGAGCGCATACCACCGAAGCCCGAGGTTGAAGCGAGGAGGAAGCTCAAAGGCACAACGAAAGGCATCAGAAGCAAGAGGCAGACATTGCAGAGATGCTGCGACAGGCTCGGCAGAGACACCCGGAGCCAGAGCCCCCCGCCCCCGCTGTCGAGGCGGATTTGGATGGGCAAATTGGAGTGAACTTCACGGCACGACAGCTCATCATGGTCAGGGAAAGGGTGCAAATCCGTTGGGCTAACCAGGAGGCAGAGTGAGAGCGATAGAACAATGCACCTGACCAAGCGAGGAGTCAGTGGAGGATTCGTAGGAATGCTAAGATTAGATAAGGTCTAGCCGTATGTGGCGGACTGTTGTTATGTAATTTTCGGCAGTTAATGAGGCGGCATATAGTTAGACAGTAGTATAAAGAACAGACCCGGCCGTATATGGCGGGATACGTAATGTTATTTGATACATCTCTTGAATTAATATACAGTGGGTTTTTTGTGCAACGCGCGCCTAGTGCTGTGAAATGCAATCTCTGTATTTTTTTAAATGCAATGTAATGTATGTGTTTATGAAATGCTATCAGGGGGGACAAAAGGAGCGATTGCTCTTTTGATGGTCGTTTGGAGTGCATCTGCTATTAGTTTGCTATGACATAATGATCAGCTTGTAGGTGCATTTCTGTGAAGTGCATCTACTATCAATCTCTGCAGTTGAAATTAATTGAAAATACGATTCACACACGCACTTACAATTTGAGATAAAATTGAAAATAGAGCATCACATTTACAAATCGACACACACAAAATGTGCAGCAAATAAAGTATGTCCAACACTGGATATAATGTGAAAAATGGTCTGAATACAATGTTCGACCATCTGCCCGCCAAACATGGAACATGATATCAAATTGCTAGAAATAAAATAACGGAGCCACAATCAATGGTCTAGCTTTGACTCAGACGAATGCTCCGGAGACAACTCAGGGCCCCGAGCTGACTCTCGCAGCCGATATTTATGCCTGTCTGGAACTGGCATGGGCTATGTATCCGAGGAGGAGGACTCGTCATCCACATCCTCCCAATCTCTGCCTGCGCATCAGCCCCCAAGCAAGCCAAACCAACTAGACCTGCTCTAGCTGCTGGCTGTGATAGTGCACCTCTAGCTATACCTGAGCCCTGCGAGGTCGTCCTCTCTTCCCTGGCTGTTTTTGTGCTCTGCCTTTCTTGTTCGGTGCACCCTTGGGCCTTTCTGGTCTCTTGCGGACGAGGGGAGCTGTCAATGCCTCATCACCCCCATGCAAATCACCTAGCTGGCTAGGCTGGGCCCAAGCTGAGGCCAGTTGGGAAGCCAAAGAGGGGTAGGTTGGGATAGGTAAGCCAAAGAGGGGACTCCTTGTGTAGCCGAGAGTGTGCCCGTGGGGCTGCTGCAGGTGGAGGAACTGGTTGTGGAAGGGCCGTCCTTGTAGGAGGCAAGTACAGCGGCAATATGTATTGAAAGGGGCGCTGTGGTGGCCGGTACTAGTACATCCTAGGTGCTGCCAAAGGAGGAGCCAGTGGAGTGGGTGCTGCCAAAGGAGGAGGATGTGAAGTGGGTGCTGCCACTGGAGGAGCCACTGTGGATGTGGGCGCTGCAAGAGAAAACATGGCACAGATGTGTCAAATTCCAAGGCCTAGCTATGGAGTATCATAACAGCATAGTAAGCACACTATGAAAGCTTCAGAAAACCAGCTATGGAGTAGAACACAAAAGCAAGAGAGAGAGGACTTCAAAGCTCACACAACATGAATGAATATTCAAAGTGTAGTAGGGCGTGGAAACCCCTCCAAAGTTTGGGCTACATATAGCATGTTATGTATAGAGGTGGTGTCTTGCTAATTCTAGCTCTAGAACCCACATGGGTCCTTAACCTACTTGATTTACTTGCCTAATTAGCACAAGTGGGGTGTACTATGTACATAAATGTTTTACCCCCATGTCTTATGCACAACTTACAAGTTACAAGTATACAAGCCTTAAGGGGCAAAATAGGCATTTATTTCAACACCCCCCCTAAATGGCTATTTTGTTCATACCAACACCTAGCATGCTACGAAACTTTTCAAATTTTTCTCTACTAAGTGCCTTAGTAAAGATATCTGCTGCTTGTTCGTTGGTATCACAGTACTCGAGCTGAATTTCTCCACTTTGTATCTTCTCTCGTAAGAAGTGTTGATCCACCTCAATATGCTTCGTACGAGCATGGTACACAGGATTTTTGGCAAGCTGGATGCAACTCTGGTTGTCACACTGAAGAATAGTAGGACCATCCTGTGGAATCTGCACCTCCCCAAGAAGTCTCCTGAGCCATATTGCCTCGCAGGTAGCTTTTGCCACTGCCCTGTACTCAGCCTCTGTCGATGATAAGGTAATTGTGGGCTGTTTCTTGCTACACCAAGAAATGGCCCCTGAACCAAGGTTGTGGTCGACTTTCGATCATCCCTATCACCTGCCCAATCCGAATCAGTAAAGCCTCCAAGCTGAAGCTTTCCGTCATCTGTGTACTCAATCCCATAGCAAGTTGTCCCTTTGACATACCTCAAAACCCTCTTGGCTGCTTTCCAATGTGCTTCAGTTGGAGAACTCATGAACTGGCTTGCTTCACCAACCGCATAGGAAATGTCTGGTCTCGTAGTGGTGAGATAAATCAGGCTACCCACAAGCTGCCTATAAAGAGTCTCGTCCACAAAAGGAGTGCCATCATCTCTGGATGGCTTACTGCTGGTATCAATGGGCGTGGAAACGGGTTTGCAATCCTGCATGTTGAACGTGTTCAAGACTTCACATGCATAGTTGGCTTGGGAAATAAACACACAATTTTCCTTCTTCCAAACCTCCAAACCAAGACAATAGTGGATTAAGCCCAAATCCTTCATCTCGAACTCATTTGATAAATGAGCCTTCACCTTTTCAATAAGCTGCCCATTGTTACCCGTGATGACCAAGTCATCCACATAGAGAACTATCAAAACAATGTTCCCATCTTCCTCCTTCACGAACAGGTTGCAATCCGACTGACTCTTTATGAATTGCTCTTTGGCAAAATAGTCGTCAATACGACTATACCAGGCCCTGGGTGCCTGCTTCAAACCATATAAGGCCTTCTTAAGCCTGCATACCATACTTTCCTTGCCCTTAGCCTCAAAACCTTGTGGCTGTTCCATGTAGACTTCTTCAGCCAACTGTCCATTAAGAAAAGCACTCTTCACGTCCATTTGATGGACCTCCCAACCAAAAAATGCAGCCAATGCTAAAACCAACCTGATAGACGTCATCTTAGCTACCGGTGCAAACGTCTCATCATAGTCCAAGCCCTCCTTCTGTGCATAGCCTTTAGCAACCAGCCTTGCCTTATGCTTTTCGATGCTCCCATCAGATTTGTATTTGGTCCTGTAGACCCACTTACAGCCAATAGGACGCTTCCCTTTTGGTAACTTCACCAAATCCCATGTATCATTCTTGAGAATGGAGTCGTACTCCTCTTGCATAGCATGTTGCCATACCTTCTCATCTGCTGCCTCAACGAATGTATGTGGATCTTGTGAATCCAAAATAGTAGTCGTAAGTGCATAGTTTGTCTCCTGGTGTTCATGCTGCTGGGCTTGCCTTTGAGACCTCCTAGCCCCTGGATTGCTGCTCTCTCCCTCATTCAATATCAAACCATCCTGCACAGTTTGCCAATACCACTTGGGAAACTTCTTCCTTGCAGTTGGTGATGAAGACGGTGAATAGGACTCAACAGATTTTCCCCTTTCCTTCCGCTTCCTAGCCTCCTCGGGTGATCACTCATATGATCATCCTGAGGCTCCCCAATATATGGATGTGGGTCATCAAGTATTGGCACAAATTCACTTGTACCATCCTCCATCTCAAGTTCCTCTATAGGAGGCGTTTGATCTTCTTCAAAGATCGCATCTCGACTTATGATCCTCTTCTTGCTAGTAAGATCGTAAAGTCTGTAAGCTTTGCTTTCTTCACTGTATCCCAAGAAAATACTCTTTGCTGATTTTGCATCCAGCTTCTTCCTGTTATCCTTGGGAATATGGGCATAGGCCGTACAACCAAACACTCGCAAAGCGCCTACCTTGGGCTTAATGCCGCTAAATGCCTCTTCTGGAGTCTTGCCTTCCACAGCTTTTGTTGGACTTCTATTGAACAGAAACACTGCTGTGTGCATTGCCTCGCCCCAAAAAGAGTTGGGCAACCCCTTTGCCTTGAGCATGTTGCACACTCCACAATAGTTCGGTTCTTTCTCTCTGCTACGCCGTTTTGCTGAGGGGTATGAGGAGCTGTAAGCTGCCTTTTGATCCCATTGGCCTTGCAAAATTCCACAAATTCTGTCTTAATGAACTCTCCACCACCGTCTGACCTGAGCATCTTTATCTTCTTTCCTGAATGTTCTTCTACCAAAGCTTTGAAATGCAGGAAGTACTTGAATGCTTCAGATTTTAACTTCAAGAAATAAATCCAAATCTTGCGTGAGAAGTCATCAATAAAGGTCATAAAGTAATATGCCCCCCCTGCAGATTTTGTTTGGGTTGGCCCCCACAAATCTGAATGTATCAAGTCAAGTATGCCTGCTGCCCTGGTGGTGCTTTCCTTGGGAAACTTATGTCTTTGCTGTTTTCCCATAGCGCAAGCCTCGCAAACTGAAGAGCTTGGCTTAACAACTTGAAGCCCCTCCACCATATGATGCTGGTTCAACACCTGCATGCTTTGGTAGCCAAGATGTCCATACCTCTCATGCCACAACCTATCCACATCCCCTCCTTTTGCTGTATAAGCATGCTGACTAGGGATAGAAGTGTATAACCTGTATAGATTATCTTCCTGCAATCCTTTGGCCACAACCTTCATATTATCACTCAAGTCCAACACAAAACAAGAAGTAGCATCAAATTCTACTTTCATATTTTGTTGAGTGATAGCTCCTACTGAAAGAAGATTTTTAGCAAGTCCTGGTACATATAAGACATTCTTAATGACTTTGACTTCTCCTGATGGAAGCTTTACAGGTACTGTGCCCTTTCCCTTGACCTTGTGTGTTGAGTTGTCACCTAGGCACACCTCTTGTCCATCACTAATCCCCACAAAGGTATCAAACCAATCCCTATGAGGGGTCATGTGCTTTGAAGCACCTGAGTCAATGTACCAACCACCTGTTGTAGCTTGTGAAGCCAATGAAACAGAGAATAACTCAGCTTGCCTTATGTCACTCTGCTCCTCTCTTGCAACACTCTCAACAACATTTCCTCCTTGCTTCTTTGTGCCCTTCTTTTGGTCTGCAAGCTTCTTCTTGCACTCAAAAGCAAAGTGTCCATATTTACCACAGTAATTGCAATTCCCCTTCCTTCGAGGTGTGGAAGAAGTATTCGAGGAGGGTTGTGCTTCTGACATCTGCAAGTTCTCCATTCCTTGCTCAAGTGTTTGTGGTGTTCCTTTGTTCTTGCCTTTACCTTTCTTCTTATCCTTAGCTGGATTTTGCTTCTTCTTAGAAGCAAAGGCATGCTCCTGGAAATCTTCCCTCTTGGAGAGATTAACTCTCCTCATCTCCTCCTGTAACAAGAGACCATAGACTTCTTCATAGGTCGGGATCTTCTCTCTCACTGATATCATCATCACAAAGTTCTGATAAGCATATGACAAGCTATTCAGAACTATTGGCACCAAGTCTTTGTCAGCAATAGACTCTCCAAGTACAGAAAGCTGATATCTAATATCCTGAATCTTAGTAAGATGATCAGTAACTGTCTCCCCTGTCTCCATTCTGAGAGTATACAACTTGTTCTTCAAGTAGAGAAACCTGGTTGTACTTGCTGTCTCATACAATGCACAAAGAATGTGCCATGCATCCACAGGCCCTTTGGCTAACTTGATTAGTTTTCACCCAACTAGGGTATGCAGCACTTGCTCAATAACCCTCAGCTTCTGGATTTGAAACTATCCCCCTGTATGGCTGTCCTAGCCCTTGTCCAAGATCCACTCAGAACTTTCACTGAAGTCCCCACTGTAGAAAGCGCCCTCCTACAGTCCTAGCTGTCCAAAAAGACTCAAAATTTTTTGTCTCAAATTAGAAACTTTTTGGCTCCTGTACTCCCCTTGCCAACAGTACTCCAACCATGCAGATAGCACAGAGATTAGATGCCCCTACAAAAAGTGCTCCCTCCTCAAAGGTAAGCTGCTCTCCAGGAATGGCAGGAATATGATCAAAAACAGGTCCAAGCTTTCACCACACCACAGGCAATAGAACCTGCTCTGATACCATGTCAAATTCCAAGGCCTAGCTATGGAGTATCATAACAGCATAGGAAGCACACTATGAAAGCTCCAGAAAACCAGCTATGGAGTAGAACACAAAAGCAAGAGAGAGAGGACTTCAAAGCTCACACAACATGAATGAATATTCAAAGTGTAGTAGGGCGTGGAAACCCCTCCAAAGTTTGGGCTACATATAGCATGTTATGTATAGAGGTGGTGTCTTGCTAATTCTAGCTCTAGAACCCACATGGGTCCTTAACCTACTTGATTTACTTGCCTAATTAGCACAATTGGGGTGTACTATGTACATAAATGTTTTACCCCCATGTCTTATGCACAACTTACAAGTTACAAGTATACAAGCCTTAAGGGGCAAAATAGGCATTTATTTCAACAAGATGGTGGCCTGCCATGGAGACCTGGTGCTGCAGAAGTGGATGGCGATGGAGGGGCTGCAGGCCTCCATGGCATCGGTGGCTCGGCATCTGCTGGGCCTCCGAGTCCAACGTGGCAATTAAGTCGTCTTGTTGGGCATCCGAATACAAATGCTCTGGGCTCTTGGACTCATCATGTGCACCATCCTATAGATCATCCCGTGCCTCATCTTGTGCACCATGTAGACCCTACATGGCCTCCCAATCGCTACAATCGAAGTCATCTGTTGTGTTGTCGAAGTAACGCCCATGACTCTGTACTGCACATATCCAAGCAGTTGCGGGACCGACATCTAAATCACTATGTCCTCTATCAACATGTACCTGATGTCCCTTGAAAGCTTAACCCTCTCATTATTCTCGTAGCTTTCAAGGGGAGGAGTGATTCTACAAAGGTGCTTCAAGCTAGAAATTACTGATGAGCTCTTTTGTTTTGCCATAACTCTTCTTCTTGTCTTTGGAAAAGTGGAGCTCCTTCTTAGAAGTGAAGGGATGATTTTTGGTAAATGTTTCTTAGGACCTATTTAGAGCTTGTTCTTTTTTTTGAATGTTGTTCATATGAGCCTCTGGGTTGATGGAATGCTTGCTTGCTTTCTTTGCACCAGTACTCACTATTCTGTTTTTCTTTTTCTTTTTTAATTTAGATCATTCTATTTTGGATATAAGTTGATTATAGCTTATGATTATACAAGGAGTTTTCAATGTCGTGCCCCTTACAAGTTACAATTGTACAAGGCCAAAAGGGGTAAACCAGGCATTTATTAACATTATTATCAATGTTGACTGATTGGCAATTGAGGGATTTCTTGCAATACTATGTTAATTCGTTTTTCAAGCAAGGGTGGTTTTCTAGAAACTTGGATGCCCTGTACTTGGCACGTCTTGATATTCTTAAAATGTCCTTCATGGAACAATTATTTGTCTTTTATTAAAGTATTCCAAATATTGTTAGACCACCTTCTTGCCTCACTTTCTAGAGGCGTCATGAGAAACACCATACTTTACATTCCAGGGTAGCATGCAATGAGGCACATTACATCTTTTAGGATGAGATGTACTTCATTTCACACTAAGTTCATAGTTGCATGATCATCCATTGAATAAAAAGTTCTTATTATGGAGCAATCCATGCTTAGACCCTCCTTTTGTGACATTTGTCAAAGGTAATTCAAAATGTAAATACCCCTCGATGAAAGCAATGATACCAACCTGGCCATCCCAAGGAATGACTTTGCATCTTCAATAGTGCGAGTTGTATCTCAATAGAGGACAACCTCCAGCGTTCTTGGATCTATCCACACTTGAACTTTAGAGATCAAATGCTCAAGGTACTTGAACTTCTAGATAAGGAATTCACACTTGGATTGCTTAGTATACAATTTGTGATCTCCAGAGACTTGCAACACCATCTTCAAATGTGAAACATGCTTGCCCAATGTCCTATTATAATGATATCATCCAACTAAATACAAACTTGCCAAGGTATGGTCAAAAGATATTATTCATCATCTGCCGAAAAGTTGCTGGTTCGTTTGTAAAACCAAATGGGAGCACCCTAAATTCATAATGCCCACATTTTGTCCTAAAGACCATCATAAAAGCATCCTCCTCCCTAATCTAAATTTGATGGTATCCACTTCTCAAATTAATCTCCGAAATATAACAAGCACTTTTCAACACATCAATCAAGCCATATATCTTAGGAATAGGATAAGAATGTTGTATTATGATATTAAAACCCCTATAATTTACACGGAAGTAGAATGATCCAAAAGGAACATAGGAGCACTAAAAGAGAATTACCAAGTTGAAGAATCACTACCAGGTGCTATCTCTATACCATAGTTGTAGCAAACTCGCGAACTGCTGCAAAAATGTTGCGAAACGTCAACAATAATGGACTTGGATCACCCAAAAAAAAAACTTTTCTGGAATAAAGACCGATGGCTGAATTTGATTTTTGATAGTTTAGTTAGTGTTAATTGAACCAAAAAATGATCAATTAATGCATCAAAAGAACGTTGTACTATTAAACTAGAAAGTGGCAAAAATAACATTGCGTAGAGCTATATTGATCCGGTCAATTATAGATAGAGTTAAATAGCAAATCAAAAAACACATAGGAGTGAAAACAATTTAACATTACAAACTTACTCTATCCAACTATATGGGAAGACATCTAAATTACAGAAATAGTGACGTAATCAAAGCATAGGAGAAGACGAGAGAGTGCTACAAATGATACTCTCATCTTGATCGTCACTCGTCATCCATGAATTTGGGACTCAACTGGCATCAAGAGCAATAATCACTTCCAAAGGCTCAGGATGTCAAAAGGTGCCCTCAATTTGCACTTGTTTAACAGTTTACCACTATACGTCCACCCTTTTATATAGTCACCTAAAAACATTTTGAACGATGAAACACGTTCGAAACGCTACGTATGAAATGGCCCCGTTTCGAAATGTCAAGCGGACGTTCGAAACGACAAAAGAACAAATTATTTTTGCATTTCCTCGCTTAAGTAAGTGTGAAGTGTCCGTGGTGGCACAAGGATAGGAACCTCATCATCGGAGTCATCAGCATGTGCTTGAGTCCGAAAGAGCAGCTGCTGGGAGTCTAACCCCAGGTGATCTGGTACAGGCAGATGAGACTGACGGAGGCATCTCACGAGCAAGAAGTCCCAAGCAACGAGCATCAGGATAGGAGACAAAACTGCGAAGTGTATGCGGGCCATCGCGAAAGAGACAATAATACCTCCCCCGTATCTCATAATACACCGGACGTTTGAGGAGGAAATGGGCTTCATCTTCCACCTCTTGCAACGAGCACAAGCGACATAGACGACGCTCCCGGGGAATCTCCCATGCACGACCGGCCTCAATAGCAAGCTGATGAGAGGAAATGCGACTGCCCAAGACGATAGTGCAGGCCGTGTGATAAGGGCTGTGAGAGATAGAGCGGCAATAATGGCAAACCAGAAGGATCCAGAGAGAGGAGTGTGTCCAGTAATAGCTTAGTCGAATGCGGTAAAGTGGGAGGGAGCTCCAAGTCTGCTGCATATATCGACGGAATAAATAGCCTCGGATATATGAATGCGTACCACGAGGAAGATCCATGGTAGAGATGCCCAAATGCCGCAAGAGATCAGATGCCTGCTGGTACCAGGAGAGCTGGGCATAGGAATCAGCTAGGACATGTGAAGAAGTAACCGCAACAACTATGTATCTATCCGGGTGAGATGCACGAATCTCTGAATCCCGCTGAAGAAAAAGAATAAGGCGGAAAAAGCCCTTGGATGTCTGAGACCATGATGTGCATTGTGCATGTGTCATGACTCATGACTCAATTTTGAAGTATTGAAGTATGTACTATGGACCATAGTTGCAACGAAACGCGTTTCGCGAACTGCGTTTCTCCGAAACGTGTTTCTGAAGCCGAAACGTTTTTAAAAAAAAAAATTGTTTTTGGAAAAATAGCTTATGGCTGAAAATTTTTTAGGGGAGCAATGGTCAAACAGCATTTTGCCTCCTAGAAGTGTAGTAGATAGGGCACAAACAGATCTTATTTTCAGTAGCTATTTGGTTGTTATTTGCTCTGGTTCTCAGTAATTGTTAATGCTACAGTTTGGGCTATCAACTCTATGGATGATGATTACTTTTACAATCATTTCACTGGAGATGTGAGTGCAATGTGCATTACAGTTGGGGGCATAAATATTGGGCCCTTATCGTGCGCGCATTTGGACCCCCCATTTTATTACCTGCAGAAATGCCCAGCCAACATACCATAAAATAATGGTTTTAATTAGAGCTTTCATTTGATACCCATGTTGCCCACAAAATAATCATACAAAAAAAAAAAACACGTTTCTGAGCGTTTCTACCAAAAACCCGAAATGCGTTTCTGGACCCGCGTTTCAGCACGCGTTTCGGGAATCGGAGTGCAACTATGCTATGGACTATCTTTTTAGTATTATAGTTTATGATGAATCATGATTCATGATTCATGTAAATTGTAATTTGTATTTCAATTTTTTTGGTTACTGGTAAGTCGTAATTGGTCACATCAATACGTGTGAACTTGGAAGCACTCGGCACTATGGAGTACAAGAAATGATTAAAATAAAAGATTTGACTTATTTCTTGTTGACCATCTGTTTGAGTTGCGTAGTTAAAGCCATTGCTCAAATGATTTCCCTTCTCTATAGATCTGCACTGTGACCTCAACTCCACTCAAATGATTACATCCTGAAGTCGGTGATCGGTTGCATTTAGCTATGCCTATTTTTGAAGTACCGAGGAGGAAGAATCCTACTCAGTTTTCTAGTGTCCTAAGGCTCAGATGCCAGGAGGCTTGCAAGTTATAAGTTACAATAAGTTCGTATGGAAGAATATTCTATTCCCTTTTTCTATACCAGCCAAAAGATAATATGTATCCAAGTGATATTTCAGTGAACTCATAACACGTTTAAGACTTGCAAGAAGCTGAAAGGTCGAAATGGTTTTAAATTTCCATGTAGTTTGGTGGAATGATTATTTGGCTGAAATGTATCAGATCATGCATAAAAGTATTTTGTTTATACTTGCAGGTATGCTATGAGCTTTGCTGCAAATGATTTGAAAGATGTATATGTGAAACGGACGCCATCTGATGCAAAGATCATTCATGTATTATCGAGTGGTTATAAAGCAATGTTCTTCATGGCACAAATCTTCGAACACTCCAGGTTAACAATCTGAAATTCTCACAAGATCAGGGCCAAACTTTTTTACATCGTTCTTGCAGAAGTTGGAGTAGTTGCAGCAGAACTTGATTATACAAGTAGTCAAAGTTTACATGATTTCATTCATTCTTTTGGTTTCTCCACTTTTTTGTGACCATTTGGATTCCTGTTTATAGTGATCCAACGAAAGTATCTAATTCACAAGAAAGTTAAAATGTAAGAAGCTTGAAGAAGTTCTACATCTTGTAATGACAACATTCAAATTTTTGTTTTTTTGTACAAGATATCTTGAAATCGTGTAGTTCTAAGATCCAAATTGGTGCTTTGCCATTATCTACAAGGCCTTTGCCATTCCAGTTTTAGGCTCTTTCATAATATATTTTTAAGAGTTTACAGCTGAACTCCCAAGGGCTTCTAGTTTCTGGCCAAGTCCCAAACAGTTGAACCTAGTATCATAAGAAAGATTTCAGGTTTTACAAATGTTTGTTCTGCAAAATGTGGAAATGTAATGCTCTGTAGGTAATATGGACTGATGTGCACATGGTAACTTGTGCAGCAAGGAGCTTCTTACATCTTAAATGCAGGAGTACACAATGTAACAAGTAGGAAGTTTTTTTCAGAAATTTTTTTGTGTTCGTTATGCTAGAATTAGTTAGAAGGGTATAGGGATGCCAGCTTTTGTAAAATTTCGGTTATTATGGTGTGAAAAAAGGCTCCTTCAGAGGCTATGAGTTTCTGGCAGGTCTGTTTACCAGAATTTTTTCAAGAAAACTGAACTCTTTTCAAGAAAATTCGGTTTGAAGTATCAAATGACATAGTTGGAATGTAAATCACAGGCAAGGAAGTTTAGTTTATAATGACTTAGAGGCCCAACGGTTCTTGTGCAACATGTGTAGTTATGCATGTAGGGTAGGCTAATTCATATTGTGATTGAATATGGTAGATAGGTCAAGGAAGAAATTTACGTTTAAAATAGAGAGCAAAATTTGATACAAAATCGTCTATGTGGCTTCACTTATGCATGAACTTATTTAAAGGCCCAACCACAAAAGCCAGAATTTTTTTGAACTCTGGCAATGTTTTGGTTGTTTTCTACTTTTTAGTTTTTTCATAGGCAATATGTAAGAAAATAAAACCTTTCCAAACTCTCAGTGGTATCAATGAAACAACAGGTCATGAGCAGAATCTTTCAATAGAGCAACCAGGTTCATTGTTTATACTTAGTTTTTGGTTTGTGAGTGAAAACCTTAATCAGAAACTAAAGCTTCTAGAATTAATTTGCACACACACACAGACCACCTGTCCGTTCTTGAAAGGCAATAATTATCGTTGAGCTAGTCTGTGAAGTTTTTGGGACAACACTACTGGAATGTCCCTCCCCCTTATAGCTGTATTTTAATGCAGGAGTGTCGTGAAGCTTGTGGTGGACAGGGTTTGAAGACGGGACAATAAAATTGGTCAGCTCAAAGCTGAATTCGATGTTCAGCTGACTTTTGAGGGCGATAACAATGTCCTGATGCAACAGGTATCGACATTTTGTGATCTTTATCATTTTTGGAGTAATAAAGGTATGATCACTTCAGTTTGTTCAGACTGTTTCTGCAGGGCTTATGACATTTATCCTTATATTATGGTTTCAGGTGAGCAAATCGCTACTTGCAGATTATTTGATATCTCAAAGAAGGAAAACCTTTTGAAAGGTCTGGATTAGAGCACATGAATGGACCATCGCCAGTGGCTTTAACGAAAGATAATTATTCTCTACGGGACAAAGCATTCCAGGTAAATTGAGTGTCTAGGTTCCTAATATAGAGAGATGACCAATGTTCATTGAGGCTTTATGTGGAATGGCTAAGGCTTGGTTACTTCACCATAAACATGAGCAAGAAAACTTTGTCAAGAGGGTTTAATTCTGCTACTTTTTCTAATAAGTGTTTAAAAGATGTTCCTTCATGTGCCTTGCAACCCTTATGGCTTGTTTGCAATGCAGTTATAAAACCTTCATAAACAGTAGCACTTAAGGCTCCTTTTCTCTATGGAATCTTTGAATCATGCTTCTCAGACACAATGGATTGAAGCACTCATGTTAGGATAGTCCATAGATACCCGTTCTTAAGGTTCTGCCTTGGAAGGGTATGAAACCATTCCTTAGGAACGGTTGTTCC
This sequence comes from Diphasiastrum complanatum, assembly GCA_029204225.1. Lineage (NCBI taxonomy): Eukaryota > Viridiplantae > Streptophyta > Lycopodiopsida > Lycopodiales > Lycopodiaceae > Diphasiastrum > Diphasiastrum complanatum. The sequence goes on along the minus strand of CM055100.1, from coordinate 10,479,949 downwards.
ACTCGTAAAGAACGGGTTTGCTCTACGCACAAACTTAGGAACTTAGGATCAAGAATGGTCTCAAAAGAACTCTTGACTATTTTTTCTCAAGTTTTGTGGGCAACTATAGACAATACCACATAAGGAAAAGCTATTGGAATTCTTGGAATTTGTGTATAGTTGCCTCTAGGCTGAAGATTTTGTACACCGCCTCCTCTTGCAATTTTCAGCTCTCCTCTTTCTTCTATTACGTTGCTCTAGGCTGAAGATTTTGTACACCGCCTCCTCTTGCAATTTTCAGCTCTCCTCTTTCTTCTATTACCTATGGATCTTACCCAATCTAAGCCAATTGAAGCAATGACTATATACAAACCAGGCGAGCTTTGCACCATCCTCTCTTCACACCTCACCACTTTATTGGCCACAAGAAAGATAGGTCCCCTGATGTTGTGATTTTGTGATTTTGTGGTTGGATCGATGGAGTGCACATTTCTCCATGCACGATTCAACGATGACCACAAAATTAGTATGGCTGTGTACTTGCAAGGAAAATCATTTACATGGTGGCAAGATCTTCGAGGGAAGCCAGAAGTCCCCAAGGACTTGGGAGGATTTTTGTAAACCTTCAAGGCGAGCTTCTTACCCATCCTGGATGACTTTGAGTTCTATCGTCAGTATGCGACGATTCACACAGGGAACCAGCCCTTGGATGCATTCTTACAAGATTTTCAGGACGTATATCCTCGTTTTGCAACTAGAATAGATCTTGTTTCGGTTAAGTTGCACTTTATCTTGGGCTTGCCCAAGGATTATCAACAAAGAAAGGTGATTTCTAAGATACACCACTCTTGCTGGATTTTTGACTCTATACATAGTATAAAGTGTATCCCACGCACTTTTTAGATGTCTTACAAGACCTAATATAAGGTAAGATAGATCTTTTCACAGCAAGAGCAACCATAGAATTTGCCTGTGCATGCCTTCTATCCCACTTCTTTTGTTCTTCCGAAGATGATGATGATGATGATCCACGAGGTGTAGGAGGTGCCAAAGACGGAGGCCTTTCCTCATCACCATTGACCAAATCCCACAACCCTTTCGCTATGAGAAGATTCTTCATCATGTAACTCCACAAGGAGTAGTTTGTGCCATCCAACCGATCTTCACTAAACAAAGAACCGATAGCTTCCGATTCTTTAGCCATTACCTCAACAAAATTTCAGCTTGATAGGAAAAAGAGCCTTTCCACAACCAAATCTACTCAAAAATTTGCAGCAAACAAAGAGTTGAAAGTAGGAGCACAAGATGTCTTTCAATCTGCAACCAAAGTGCCCAAAAGATAATGGATAGATGGCTGTCTTTTTGCACAAAAGAACCAACTTCTTGAAAATTAGGTTAGCTTTGATTGAAGCCTACACCAAAACCCAATTAGGAAGCCAAATAGTGTGATCAACACACTTTCCAATAGGGCTGTTGAAAGCGCCCTACTACTTGCTGAGAATCTACAAATTTCCAGCCACAAGTTGACCTAACCCTGAATAGGGTTTGCTGAATTTTGGGCGCCCTCCTACACAAATGCAAACCTGAAAACAAAAACAGCAAGATAAGGAGACACCACAACCAAAAATCAGTAGCAAAGTTTTGGGCGCCCTCCTCCAAACAAAACTTGCTGAAAGCTGGTTGCATAAAAATCAGATTTGAGATTCTGATTTTTGGGTGCCAAAAATTGCTCCTCCAAGATCTCTGATGGCCACCCTCCTTCAACCTGAAAAGAGACAAAAAAGTTGATCCAAACTCCACTTGAAAAGATCAACAAGATGCTGAAATTTCACAACAAAAAGCAGAGAAACTCCTCTTCTGGTAGGGCGCCAACAAACAAGCTTGCTGCAGATCCGGTAGCTCTGATACAATGTAGGAAAGCAAGAGTCAAGTCACCAAGATCTAGTTATCAATCAATCTCCACAAAAAACAAGAGAGAAGAGGCTGGGCGCCCAACTCTAAGAGAGAAAGAAAGAAAACAGCAACAAGAGCAATGGAGAGCAATGCTTAGCCAAACTGTTAAAATGGAATACACAATGAGCATCTAAGTACTCTACCTGGATGTGGCCAAATGCCACCAAACCCCTAAGGTTAACCACTTACTAAATGGAGGGCACCCCCGAAAGTCAAGATAGGGCCCCTAAACAAAATTAGACCCCTAAGGACCCACGAGTCAGTACATGACCAAAATTGGGTCCAACTAAACTTAAGACAAACTTAAGATGGCCTAAATAACTAAATACCCATGGTTACACAAATCTCGACCTTTTGGGTCAAAGTAACTTATGGATTAACTTTAGCATAGTCATTTATTTCTAACAGAAATTCCAGTTACCATTCATTCTATCTACCTAGGAGCTGCTGGTGGATGGCAGTGCGCATGTGTAGTTAGGGGTAAGAGAAGTGTTACAATCCCTACTTACTACAAACCTCCAGGTGCCGGTTAACCACAAGAGACCGAACGATTCACGTTCCACCCCGCCGTAGGACCTAATCAGGGTCCACCCACCGTGCCCTGGCTATCAAGCTGGATCTGACCTCCATCCTAGACGGTGTGCCATACCACCGCCTAGGCTCTCAGCCATCTCCTGCCTCACGGTAGCAAACATCCTGGCCATGCACACGCTCTCCATCCACCTCCTCCTAGGTAGATAGAATGGATGGCAAATGAGTCCTCCTCCCCTTGTATACCTTCAAGGAGAGAGACTCCAAGCCATGTGCACACCTAGATCATGACACGTGGCAACCATGCAGGTTCACGAGTCACCGGTCAAGTCTACAGGCCCAGTCATCGTCCAAGTCTCAAGTTTGGGTTTGGGACCCAACTCCTAACATTCCCTCTTCATTAAAAAATTCCTTATCTAAGGAAGGAATCCAGGGAATCTCAGTTTAAGGTCATGTTCCTTTTCCCAAGTATCATCGTCCTCAAAACTTTTTTTCCAACAAACCAAGTACTCAGTTACTTGCCGGTTCCTTGACGTACATCAACAATGGCCTGTGGTTCAGTAGGTACAAAGGATGATAGGTCCTCCAGCTGAACTAAGTCCTCCTGAGGCATCAAGTCATCCTTTCCACCAAGTCGTTCCTTTAAATGACTAATGTGAAAAACTGGATGTACCTTAACACCATGAGGAAGTTCTAGCTGATACGCATTCCGATGGAGTTTCTTTACTATACGGAATGGCCCTACGTAACGAGGCGATAACTTAGGACATTTCCCAATCTTTAATAGCTTAGAGTCTTTTGGGATTCTAAGATATACCCAAGCCCCCTCTTCATAGACCCTAGGTTGTCGCTTTTGATTAGCGTAAAATTGGGCTCTATCCTGAGCCGTTTTTACGTTTTCGCGAGCAACAAGCAACATTTCTTGCATATCATGGAGGAAATCTACTACTGCCTTAACCTTGAGGCCTTTGAGGCCCACTAAAATCGGGGCTCTAGGCTGGAAACCATACATTAGAGAAAATGGACTAAAACCTGTCGCTGAATGCTTTGCGCTGTTATACGCAAACTCAATCATTGGAAGGTACCTTTCCCAATCTGACTGTCTTCTGGAAACATATGCCCGAAGCATATCTTCCATAGACTGGTTTGTCCTCTCTGTCTGACCATTCGATTTAGGATGATCTGATGACCCCAAACTTAAGGTGGTCTCTAATTTCTCAAAGACCACTTGCCAGAATTTGATCTCGATACTAACAATGTCATTCAGCAAACCAAACAACCTGAACAACTTTTCCACGAAAAGCTGAGCAAGTTCAGAAGCTTTGACAGTTTGCTTGGTTGGTATGAACTGCGCCATTTTAGTTAACCTATCAACTATTACCCAAATGGCATCATTTTGCTTCCCCGTCCGAGGTAGCCCAACCACAAAGTCCATGGAAATACTTTCCCCACTTTCTTTCGGGAATTTCCAAGGCATTAACAAACCAGCTGCCTTAAGTCTTTCGGCTTTTTTAACTTGGCAGTGTGCACACTTGCGAACATATGCCTCCACTTGGCTTTTTAAGTTTGCCCAGTAAAAGTTCCTTTTTACCAAGTCAAGCATCCTTTGAGCGCCAGGGTGCCCTGGACACGGGCTGTCATGACATTCATGCAGGATTTGGGCCCTTATATTATCAATTTCTGGCACACAAACTTTTCCATTTCGGAAAGTAACCCATTCCTAATGGAATAGTCTCTTAGTATCTTGTCCTGAGGAGAAATCTTGGAATCCTGCATTCCAAGCTCATCGCTAGGTCTAGAAGAACCTGCCAGGACGTCTAGCCAAATACGACCGAAGTACCTATCGGCCTTACCAAATCTCTTAAGGACAGATACAACTCAGATTGGATCTCAGAAAAGCTTAACTGATTAACCTCTCCAATCCGGCTTAAGGCATTCGTGACACTATTAGAAGTATCCTTCCGGTACTCAATGTCATAATGAAATTCTTGGAGCATCATTGACCATCTGGCCTTACGACCCCTAAGGTCGACCACATCGTTAATATACTTTAACGCTTGATGGTCAATAACTATGGTGAATTGGGAGCCATACAAATAATGTCTCCAAACTTTCAGGGCATGAATAACAACAAAAAGTTCCTTGTCATAGGTGGGATACCGCCTTTGAGCAGGGTCCAACTTCTTGCTTTCAAAAGCTATCGGCCTACCATCCTGATATAGGACTGTGCCTATAGCATAGTCACTCGCATCCGTTTCAAGTACATACGGCTTGTTAGGATCCACTATATGTAGAATAGGCGCTGTAGTTACACATTATTTGAGGTTCTCAAAACTCTGATTCAACTCTTCAGTCCAAGTAACCAGAGGACTGAAATTACTGTGCCGGCTAACTCTTTTAGCCCCTCTGAGGACATTCGTCAAGGCCAAGCAATTAATGCATAGTTCAAGATGAATCAATGAAAAAACCCGTAAAGCCCAAAAAGGACTTAACCTCTGGATGGTTTTAGGGATAGGCCATTCACGTACTTGTCGGACTTTATTTGGGTCAATTTCCAACCCATGGTCCGAAATAATGTGACCGAGGTATAACAACCTTTTCTGGAAGAGCACACATTTGGACTCCTTGGCAAAAAGCTTCTCCTGTCTAAGTAACTAAGACAGTCCTAAGATGCTCCTCATGCTCCTCCAAGGTCTTACTGTAGATGAGGATATCATCTAAGTAGCTATTACGAACTTTCCCAGATATGGACGAAGAAGATCGTTCATCATCTGCTGGAAGGTCGCTGGAGCATTTGTCAAGCCAAACGGTAAAACCAGAAATTCATAATGGTCGTATCTAGTTCTGAACCCGGTTTTTTCAACATCCTCAGTCTTTATGCGAATCTGATGATACCCTGATCTCAAATCGATTTTGGTGAAGTACTTTGCACCATGCAATCGATCAACCAGCTCATCCATTCGTGGCAAAGGATAACGGTTTTTAATCGTTAATTTATTCAACTTTTTAAAGTTCACACAAAGACGAGTACCTGCGTCTTTTTTATCAACAAGGAGCACAGGTCCCCCCCAGGGAGATTTGCTAGGCCTAACATGGCCCATCCTAAGGTAATTTTGCAGTTGCCTATAAACTTCATCCTCCTCAGTAGTACTCAGCCTATATGGATACAGTGATATAGGAGAACTACCGGGAATCAGTTTAATACCATGGTCAACACCCCTAGAGGGGGGAAGACCCTCAGGAAGCTGCTCAGGAAACACATCGTTAAATTCTTGCCTAAGTTTCCTAAAAATTTCACCTTCTGGTGAGTTTTCTTGCTTTAGGTTATTAGACATTAGTTCCATTTGGAGATTGTAAAATTGCAAACTACGTTCCTCGTGGTAAGTAAAATCTTTTAACCAACATAAATACCATTGCAAGACCGCCTCCAGGGTTCTATCCTTCTTTTCCCAAGCAAAAACTTTAGGAGTAAACAAGGGTTGATGCACCAATTGCCTTAGCTGTGTTAATTCCTTGAGGTCCTACTGATCCCGACTGTGCTTAGCTTGCATATCCACAATCTGCTGCTGTAGACTGTTAATAGCCAGCATCAAAGCATCAGGGTCTAAAATAGAGGTAGATACAGTAGCCTCCTTAGCAGGGGACATAGGTTGTGTGGTAGGAGTAGGCTCCATTTTTAAGAAAGGTGATAGAAGAGAATCAAAAGCTACTCAAGGAAGGTAGATACAAAAGTAATCTTGCTGTCTCTTCACAAACCAAATGGTATTGTCCATTTGCCAGGAATAAGAGAGAGCAAAGAGAAGGATGCACCTCCACCTCCACCTCTTTTCAAAAAAACAGATGCATAGGAGAGCTATGCCTCCCTCTCCATGCTTGCTTACTACCTGCCAAGTGGCTTTTCTTTGCCACCTCAACTTGTTCACAACCTAAGGATTGGATAATTTCTATCCCTCATGGCAAACAGATGCCACCTTACCCCTTCCAAGACTTTCACTGGATTTCAACCCCCCTTCGCTGGATTCCAGATCCCCTTCCCTTCTGTTGCAGTTCATCGCAATAGGGATAGACTATTTTTTTTTAAAAAGGAGCTAGGGGCCCGCGGAACTACTGTCCGCCTACCTCCAGCCCAGCGGAATTGCCTCCTATAGGTTTTTGACACCTGTCCGCTTCTGAACTGGGCGAAATCTGAGTTTTTGGCTACCTCCGCTGATGAAATAGCGAGTAACTGTTTCCTTGTTTATCTAACGCTGAGGGGGCCCACGGATCAGTTCGCTACAATAAATCTGAGCGGATTTACAACCCGTTCCCATCTGCCACCTGTCCAGGGGTGGACAGTGCCACGTGGCAGGGTACTAAGGGCCCTATTGCCTTCCTTTTTGAAAAATTTTCAATCAAAAGAACCAAAAACAGCAAGAAGGACTACACACGAAAGTGCCTAAAAATCTTGTTTTAAGCCCGTTTTGAATTCCGTCAAAAGCAACGTAAATTACAAGAAAGCTACTACGGATCAACACAACTGCTTTCAGCATGCAGTGGCTCTGATACCATATGTTACAATCCCTACTTACTGCAAACCTCCAGGTGCCAGTTAACCACAAGAAACCGAACGATTCACGTTCCACCCCGCCGTAGGACCTAATCCGCGTCCACCCACCGTGCCCTGGCCTGTGACCGTATCAAGCTGGATCCGACCTCCATCCTACACGGCATCCCATACCACCAACTAGGCTCTCAGCCATCTCCTGCTTCACGCTAGCAAACATCCTGGCCGTGCACACGCTCTCCATCCACCTCCTCCTAGGTAGATAGAATGGATGGCAAATGAGTCCTCCTCCCCTTGTATACCTCCAAGGAGAGAGACTCCAAGCCATGTGCACACCTAGATCATGACATGTGTCAACCATGCAGGTTCACGAGTCACCGGTCAAGTCTACAGGCACGTCCAATCTCAAGTTTGGGTTTGGGACCCAAGGGAGTTGGGTCCTTAACAAGAAGGCTGAAGGTGCTGGCAGCGGTATGGGACGTCATCAGGGCTAGAAACTGGATCCCGCTTATTGTCTAGTGATGGCTCAAGGCACGGAGGTGGATCTGGATTGGGATCTGGATTGGATACTCCAGTGGGGTGGATCGTGAGCGTGTGGTTTCTTGTGTTGACCAGCACCTGACGGTTTCTGCTTAGTGTGGTTGTAACACCCTGTGGAAGAGGTCTGCATAGGTCTATAAATGTCACTATGAAAAAGATCATCTTAGTTTTTTGAAGAGTGAAAATGTTGTTATAGAATGTTTTGAATGGAGTTATAGAATACTCGCCTAAATTGCAATTTTTACATACTTGAGAAATCAATTTACTTGTATAATGCAGATCTTGAACTATAATTGAGATTTGACATTTGCTCGATACTCTTGTAATAAGGCATAGTCTGAAATGCCAAAGCAGATCTAGATTTATAGAAGTTCATTGGTAGAATAACAATGGCTTAATTTATAGAGGTAGCCACACCTTTCACCAAAGAAGAACCACCTTCATCTTGAATTTTCAGGAATGGTAGTTATCTCCATCGAGTTTCTCAATAGAGGTGAACTATATCCATCATTGGAGATTGATTCTTTGATAGATACCAGAGATTGAATGATGCCTCCTGAGTGCGCACTTTTAGTTGGTGGCTTGATAGAAACAAAACAGTGATCCACTCTGATACTAAGGACCTACAAAACCCACTCTGTGAAGGAAAGGGCAAAGGAAGAGTGACTCTTGGGAAGATCCAAGGCATGGATCTTACATCTCTTCATCAACTCAAAGGATGCTATGATTGTGGTGGAGTGTTCATGCATGATCAAGATGGCAAAAGGTTGGATGAAGAAGACTACATATTTAATGAATCAGGTCCTTTCATATATGAATTCAATTTGTTGTTGTGCAGTCTCTTGAATACCCATAATAGAATGGTGATGGCTTGGTTGCTTTCTTCTGTTGAATTTCACACGTGTGGACTGTCCACTACATGTACTTGTGATCTCCTAAGGTGTGTAGATGCACCAAGATCAAGACTAGATTGAGATTCAAGATCAATCTTGAATCCTATGGCAAAAACACACTACTACATGCATTCAGTCACTTCCAACTCTCACTCACACGAGTGGGAAGTATTCAAAAAATAATCTAAGTAAAAACAAGCTGGTCTCCTCGAGTAGAGAGAGAAAATGCATCATGAGCTCTCGGGTAGAGAGAGAAAGCTAGAAATCCAATAACTCACAAAATCCATGAAATCACCAAATCAATTAGCTTCAAAATGAGGAGTACAATGATACTAGTAGGTCCACGAGCTACCACTATGCTTAACTATGATTGGACCATATTTTGTCACCTCTTGATCCTATTGGATCATTGATCCATACACCTCTTAATTCTATTGGACTATATTCAAGCACACCTCAATTTCCTATTGGACCTCACAAGGTTCCACCTCTAAATCCTATTGGACCTCTTGGAATTCATCAAACAAAAACTTTACACTTGTCTACACTCTAATTGGCACGTGTTTAGCCTCTTACTCTATTTTGGCTCAATAGTGGCATTACAAGTGGAAATGCATAATTTGCCATCTATGCCAAATTTATTCCTATCAACATCCTACACCTAGATGCTTGATGTAAAAAACATAAGACCCCTATATCTAACATAGATAATCTTTTTCAATTCTTCACATCTTCTTCTACAATAAGGCACTTGTTTTGCTTATGGTAAAATGCTGAAATTTTTATGTTTGGCTCACGTTCATGGAAATCATTATTCCATTTTGTCTTGCTATTGAAAGTCATGTCTCCCCTTCTGTGTTCCTTTAACCTTTTATACAACTATAGCATTTTGGGTTTGTTTCTTTTTTTGTATGTATCAGATATTAAATAACAAGTGATCCTTGCATTCTGAAATGCTTTTGCAGATTGCACTTTTTCATCTTAGGGAGCGTGATCTGTTGCAACGGCTGGCACGGGAAGTCACACAGCTCACCTCTAACGGGTTATCTGTGGGTGATGCCCTCCTTCAGGTAGGTTTTCTTTCAACAACCCTGCAACATTTGGTATGCATTCAATAACAGTACATTTTCAGCTTTGATTTAGTCTTAGAATATGTGAATCTATGCACATCTTTAAAACAGGTTAAAGAGGATCGGAGACAGTATTGAAGTCTCAAATTTATTATGCCATTTGAAATTCAACATGTTTTGCATTTTTGTGGCAGAGATACCAGCTTGCCGAGGATCTTGGTCATGCTTTCTCTGAACGAGCTGTTTTGGAATGTTTCATTGTTGCTGAAAGCAAACAAGCACCAGGCCCTTTGCAGGTATCTTCATCTCAGTGTTCTAGGAAAGTTAATTACCCAATCAACATGTGATTTCATGAAACTTGGTTCTGCCTGTGGATTTTTCCAGCTATTTCCATCCACTAGAGTGATTATTAAGCCTCTGTAACTGATCACCAGTTATCCTTACATATATTTGTGCAGTGCGTCATGTTCAATAGTTAAATTTTTTCTTGCTCAGCTTTTGTGATAAGTTTTTCAGTGCCACTTCTATCTTATACTTCATTCTTATACATTGTTTCAAATATGAATGCAATTCCCAGTAAATTGAACTTAGTGATTACTAGAGTATGTCCCTTTGTTATCCTTACATTTGTGCAGTGCATATTCAAGAGTTGTGCTTTTACTCAGCTTTTGTGACAATCTTTCACACCAGTTCTATCTTGTACTTTAATCTTGTACATCTGTCTTAAATATGAATGCAGGAAATTCTGGCACTACTTAGGTCCTTATATGTGCTTGTGTTAGCTGATGAAGAACCTGTTTTCCTAAGGTAATTATTGATTTTTTAATGTTTTCTTCTTATATAGAATTTATGCTTTATGCATTTCGTTGCACTTCTATAGATATGTGTTCAAGCTGTGTGATCTTCGTTCCCAAGGATGAATGTCACTTTCTAACACTTTGTGCTTATTCGTACCAGTTATGTCTCGTCTCTTTGAATTATTTTTGGCAGCTTCTATATTATTATTGTGGCTGCTTTAATATTTATTTTAAAATCTTGCTTTCTAACTCTTTGTGCTAGTGCATACCAGTTACGTCTTGTCTCACCTTTGAACTATTGTATGTAGCCTCTATTTCCATTGTACACTGCTTCAAATGTTCATTTTGACAAAAATGGGCAAACAAATTTGCAAGCAGAAGTTTTGTTTCATTGAATTTAAACCTTTGCCTTCCTCCCACAGCTTCATCATGGTCTTAGAGATTATTTACTTATTGTCTCAGGTATGGATATCTGTCGTCAAGGCAATCTCAAGCAATCCAGGAAGAAATTGTACATCTGTGCTCAGAAATCCGACCTCATGCGTTGGCATTGGTTGACTCATTTGGCTTTCCTACATCCTATCTTGGGCCCATAGCCTTTGATTGGATTGAAGCCAACTCCTGGAAGAATGTTTGATAAGACTCTTTTCTTTGTACTAGTAATGGACTTATTTGGGTTGCTAGCAATATGCACCTTCATTTTACTTTGTGGTTTAGGTAATGGTCAATATTTTCACATCTGAAAATGTAAATTTGGAACCAATTTGCAGATCATGAGCCCATCTTCAGGGTCTATCTAGCACTTAATACTAGGTGGTGTTGACAAATATTCTCAAATGTCACAATTTATTATCTTACAAGTTACAACATAGCTACTTCTAAAAGGAACAAGAATAGCAAACTGTTCATCTATCATACAGTGAAGGTGTTAGGCAGAAATTTGAAGCTCTTAGATGATAGCTGCATTCTTGATGATTTGATGAAATTACATTAATTAATTTTTTTTCAGATTTTCTGGCTGTGCAAATGAATTCTACACATGATGCTAAATGCTTTTTTCAAAAGAAAATTTTCTGCTTTTACTGGCTATGTGAATGAATTTTACACAGGTGATGCTACAGGCTTTTCTGTAGCTATCCTGTAAACTTTCAAGACGATTCTTTCTTTGACATTCCCCAAGGAATTATTATTGTGGAACAACTACCAGGTAATTTTTGTGAAATAATTACATGCGTTGGTTCTAGTATCTGCTCTTTTCATAAACAACGTTATTTGAAAGAAAGCTCCAAATTTCTAAATGACACCTTAGAATGCAGTAAATGACTGTAAGGAAAGACCTCCTTTCCTGGTTTTTGATGTTATGCAATTAGTGCATGGTTTATTCAAGTGTAAATTCACATTTTCCTCGCAAGGAAGTAATGTAATATTGAATATGTACATCTATGTGTGTGTGTGTGTGTGTGGCGGACGTGCGTGCATGCATGTATGTGCGTGCCCTGATGGCTTTGTGTGTGTGTGTGTGTGTGTGTGTGTGTGTGCGCGAGTGTGTGTATGTGCATGTGTTGTGTGTGTGTTACGTGTGTGTGCCATTATCTTTTAGCAGAGATACTATGTTTGTCCGTGAATCAAATAGCCAAACTCCTTGGTTTATGCTTGCCATGACACCTCTCTCATGCGATGGACGGCCGATGATCTAGGTGGCGACTTGTGGTCGAGATGTGTGGATGATGCTCAGAGTAGGCGATTGATGATTGAAGGCGGACAATGGACGACCGACAATTTGGGCTACGGCCAATGGTTTGGGTCGACGGCCAATGATCGTACAAATATGATGCGGATTTTGGTGGCCGCCAACGATCTAGGTGACGGCCGAGGATTTGGATGGTGGCCGATCTTGCACATTTCGCATCTCAAATATCTAACATATCTCACACATCTCGGCCATAGTAGGGGTCAAAATTTAACCGTGTTCAACAATAGTATTCGATCCTTTGGAAAAACTTCGAGTTTTTGAAAAACTTCGAGTATTTGGAAAAATGCGCGTCTTTGAAAAAATTCGAGGCTTTAAAAAAATTCGAGCCTTCAAGTCTGAAAAAATTTGAGTTTTTTGAAAAATTTGAGTCTTCAAAAAAATTCGATCTTTTTGAAAAATTCGAGTCTTTGAAAAAATTTGAGTCTTTTGAAAAATTCAAGTCTTTGGAAAAACTAGATCTTTGAAAAAAAAATCGAGTCTTTAAAAAAACTCGAGTCTTTGGAAAAATTCGAGTCTTCGAAAAATTTCGATCCTTTTTTGAAAAATTCGAGTCTTTTGAAAAATTCAAGGCTGCGGAAAAATTTGAGTTTGCGGAAACAAAGGGTTGAAAATATACAAAGGGTCGGATTTTACTCTGGGTCGGAAAATATACAAAGGGTATCGAAAAATTCTGATTTTGGGTATCGAAAAATTACGGATTTTTCGAGTCGATCCGTATCGAAAAATTCTGATTCTGGATTTCGATCTTTGGGTCAGCTGGATTTTTTCGATGTTTTGCTCCAAAATTTAATCTTTCTTTTTCTGGTTTCTATATAAGTACATATAGCTTTCAGGATTGGATTTGGTTTCTTTCCTTACTAATTTTTTATGCTGAAGTTCAATGATGATGGATTATTATATCTGGCTAGTAATTTAGGCTACTATCAGAATATACACCAAATAGTTATTACCATGTGCTGTGTGAGAAAGTTGTTGAAGGAAATTATATTTCTTTGAGTGAAAGTTGTGCAAGAAAAATTTGTTGAATGAAAATTAGGTGAGCATTGTAATAGTAGACAATTTTTTAGCACTCATCCTACAGTTGATGATGCAATCTCCAATATCTTGTGAAATGGAATTTTTTTGAACAAATTGTAAATCAATTCCTACAGCAAATAAATTATACATCTAAGTAAGCTTTTGATTGAAACTTACAAAAAAAAAGTTCTAAATATAAATAAGCCTAAACATTAAACTTTATATAGTTGTTTACCTGTATGATAAACACAAAAAAGTCTATGTCAATACTTTGTTTTAAATTATAAAGTTTACACTTGAAACTGATAAACACAACTCTATTTTTGATTAGTGTAATTCAATCTCTTCAGTGCCAAAGTTCAAAGCGTATGTTGATTAGACTCACTTCATGATATATGATGATTTCTTGCATTTGGAAAAGCATAGTGACTGATGATAAAGAAACCTCCAACATGTGAGCAAATTAAGCTTGCTTGAGCAAGTTGTGAATCAACATCTAATGTAAATAAGAATGTATGTCAATAGTTCAATTGCAAGCACAAACCTAAAGAAAGTTTATGGCAATTCAATTTTCCTCTATAAACTAATGCAGTGATACACTCCCAAATAAAAAGATTAAAACACAAAATCATCCTAGCTGATGAGTTAGAGTTTTGAAGTGATTTTCAAGTCTTGTTTTGGGACAATATAGGAATACTATCAGCGACTAACAACAATGTATATCTATCCTAATTTGATTGTCGCGAAGGCTTATTGAAACCAAACGCGCCAATAGATGTAAAAGGGATCACATGATTTTGTTTGAGCTTTGTAAATAAAAATTAGCTACAATTTGGTCCATTTGCAATAAAGAGTCGAAAACATTACCATAAACAAAATTCAAGTTCAGCTATCATACACGACACGTTTGTGATCAACTTCGCTTTTTTACTTGAAGACAAAAATCAATGTCCTCTCATCCAGAATACGTTTATGAATAGTTCTCTATTCCTCGAGCACATCTTTGTACGATGAATATAGCCAACAATCAGTAGATTGAGGTCAGATTTGAATCAGTTTCCAGCCAAGAACAAAATGGCATCTTCCGTGACAACGCACGTCATCCATTGATAGAGCCAGATAACCATTGATTTTGTATGAACAATCCAAAAAGGCGCATTCAACGACGACTTTCTTGTAGGTTATCTTCATGCAACCAGCACACCATCATTCTCACGATGGAAAGCAGGGAGCGATGGAGGGAAGTTGACTAAATCCGACAAAATAAATCGCTGCATTCTTTCAATTCGGTTGGTCGGATCTGCACACATCTCAATCCAAACATGACGACAAAACACATATGCATAGCAAGTACACTCATCAAAATAAACGGCTGCATTCATTTAAATCTCGTTTGCTCACGTCTCACTCCAAACATCATCAAATAAAAACTCATACAAAAAGGTTTGCATAGCCAGCAAATGCATTTGAATAAACCGTTGTTGGTTCATTTGATTTCTAGTTGGTCGAATCAGCACACATCTCACTCCCGAAATTTCAAACATTGTGAAGAAAACATTGAGAATGCATCCCCTTGGCCCACTGCTCTTTTGGGTAGCAGAGGATAACAGAAGATCTCACCATAGCAGAGGGTAACATTGTGCGAGAAAGAGGCCACCGGGTGTTTATGTTTCTTGTTTCTGGCCATCTTGGAGTAGGCAATGATGATTGGTAGGTGTCCTTCCACTGGGGCAGCAACAGATCACAGATGGAGTGCTGGAGAGATCAAGCCTCAATGGGTCGTATCTTCATAATAGGGCGCATATTCCGAAGTGTAAGTGTAAATGGGGAGTCTGCTTTAGGGAGGTTGATCCTCAATAGCTCCAAACGCTTTCAAAATCACAAATCTTGCTTTCTCAAAAGCATTTTGGCTATTAGTTGAGAACAGATCCATTTTGGCTATTAGTTGAGAGCAGATCCATTTGTGTTAAGATAGATAGCAAATGCAGGCAACAAATCTTAAATATAGGCCTTCTCTCTCTCTCTCTCTCTCTCTCTCTCTCTCTCTCTCTCTCTCTCTCTCTCTCTCTCTCTCTCTCTCTCTCTCTCTCTCTCTCTCTCAAAAAAGCCTATCTCTTTCTCAGGCCTTGCGCAGGAGAGAGAGAGATAGAGAAAAGTCTTTATTATTGAGAAAGAGGCCTGCGTGCAAAAAAGAGAGAGAGAGAGAGAGAGAGAGAGAGAGAGAGAGAGAGAGAGAGAGAGAGAGAGAGAGAGAGAGAGAGAGAGAGAGAGAGAGGCCTGCATGCAAGGCTAGAGAGACAAGGCCTGTGCGCAAGGCTAGAGAGAAAGAAATGGGCACAAGCTTGCATTCAAAAGTCTATCCTCTGATAACATATAAACTAATGGCCAACTACAATGCTCACCCTTATCTCCAAAATGGAAATGGTTTCAGCAAATCTCATGCAAAAGAAACTGGCACACTCTTTGATGCAAGAATCCACCCTCTCATATAAGGCAACCAAAGTATAACCAAATCTCATCTGATTTAGCAAAGCACTTACGATATTCAATGGAATATGTTGAAATCGAATAAAAAAGACTAATCAATAGCAAACGTATTACAATGTCCCATTCTGTGGCTGTTTTCAAGGCCCTGCCCAATTTTAAAAAAGAAGACCGCTTGAGATCCCAAGATTTACGTCTACCAACAACAACAAAACCAAATCAGCTAGGTATAATGAGCCTCTATTACATGTGATGCAAGATTTACCATTCGTGTGTAGCCTTCCTCACTTCCACCATCACTCGAGCCTTCAAACCCACTTTCACTATTGGAGAGATACCAAAACACCATCAAAATATCACTTAAAAGATATAGGGTAAATAATAATAGCCAAAATGACGGACAACGATGCACACTGGCACATTTTGCTGTTCATATGATCCAAATGAGGATGAATCCTCATGCAAAGATTTTTTAGCTTCATTAATGGAAAAAATTGATTTAAAATGAAAATTGCCAATTTCATAGAGCAACATTGATTCTTATTACTTGTGAAGGAATCCATCATTTACAGACAGAAGTTTTCTTGTTATCATCACTGGTTGTAGCTGCTAGAAGTCCAGTAATGGCAAGACTCCCTTTTTATTTTTAAAAGGACTTTTTTCCTTGTTTTCACGAGTCTTATCAACACCTATTTGATTTGCCTGCTAACATGAAATATACTATGCAAGCCAATTAGATGCATAAGAAAAGTGTTGGAGAAAGAGGGTGTGTGAGTGTGAGAAACTAAAATAGCTCGAAAAGAAAACGAACACGAAAAGAAACGAACTCGAAACTCGAACGAGAAACTAACTCGAACAGAAAGTGTTCGTGCGCAGCGAAATGAGCTATATTACTCTTCCCCTAAGCATGACTACACCTATCAGAAACGAATAGAACATTAGTGATAGACATCACGGTCGATCTAATTACATAGCCAAACATTAAGCAACAAAACATCAGAAGGATAATTTGTCGCGAATAGCTAGACAAATTATTAGTCGCGAATGATTCGCGAAGAGCTAGACTGAGCTCGACTGATAATCAGTCGCGAATTAGTCGTGGAAGGCAAGACTAAATATTAGTCGCGAACAACTAGAATAATATTAATGCGCTAAGAACAGATTACCAGATTGAGCAATAAGAGAGTCGCACAGAATAGAAAAGCATAGCAATATTGACACAAATCTGAACGTAGAACGAAATTGAGTATAGCAAAATATACATGTCAATAATGTTGTGGAGCACAAGACAATAGCGGCCGAAACCGCGTGCTCTACAAAGCTAATCCAATCTATAAGAGGAATAAACCTATTACTGACAATACAAAGAATCAATGCGCGAGGGCATCTACTTCGTCTATATCTGATAAGCTTCTGATGCTATTATTTTTACATGTTGTTATCTCACATGTGTATTTTCCCACTCTTTTAGAATCCGCAAATGGTATTCAATATATATACACAATTTTACAAGTGTGCAGGGTAAGAAAGTACAAAGTGGATGTGCTGTCTGTAGGAGATCGTGGGTGGCTGCAGTCGTTGTCAAATCTGTTTGCACAGTTGCATGGCATGAGCGTGAAAAGGCCGCGACGTCAGCCTTTGCTGAAATGAACGTTGGTGAAGATGTGAAAAATGCGACACTCTAACAAATGCCTTAAGATTTGATTTACATGGTGCCTTCACTTTTTTGTAAGGGCACCTTCGGCATTTTGTAAGATAGTGTCACCTTTTTCGCCTGTCACAAATCACGTGTAAAAACACAATGTCACATTTTTCGTCTTTTTTTTGCTTGTGAAATTTTACTTGTATTTATGCAAAATGTCGTGTTTTTCGCCTGTCTTATTTCACATGTAAATATGCAGCCTGTGCGATAACATGAGTAAAAATGCACCATGAATGGAAGCAGATTAAAATGGGATTTAGAAGAGTAAAGGAGATAAATCCAACACCCCCTCTTAATATAGTTCCGTGAATGCCTTGATCTTCAGACTAAGTAATGCACAGAACTTGTTGTGTGCATTAACAATTAATGTCTTCATGAATATATCTGCAATCATATCCTACATTCTGCAGTACATTAAGCTCACCTCCTTGTTGAGAACCTTCTCCCTGATGTAGTGATATCTGATTTCAATGTGCTTACTCCTAGAGTGGTATCTAGGGTTGGCCGATAAGGCAATAGCACTTTGATTATCACAGAATAAAATTGTGGGGTTGTACTGATACAAATTAATGTCTGACAGTAAATTTCTCAACCAAACCGCTTCCTTAATAGATTGAGAAGCAACAATGTATTCTGCTTCTGTAGAAGAAAGTGCTATAGAAGTTTGCTCACAACTGTTCCATGAGATAGGATCGCCGTTGAAGAAGAATGTAAATCAAGATGTGGACTTACGATTGTCTACATCTCCTCCCAGCTTGCATCAGAATATCCATTGAACTAATGAAGATTGTCGTTGCTGACATCTCCATAGCAGATGCACTTGTCCATGGTAGCTCGAATATATCTCATGACTCTTATGAGAGCCTTCCAATGGGTAATGCCAGGATTAGCCATATATTGAGTGAGCTTATTGTGAAAGAGATATCTGGTCTTGTACAGACCATTGCGTATATGAGAGATCCAAGTATCGATCGATAAGGATACTCTCTCATCCGCTCCTCTTCCTGCTTGATCTGGGGACATTGGTCCTTTGACAAATGCAGGCCTGGATCCATCGATGAGTGAGCTAATTTACAATTTATTAGATTGTATCTGTTAAGAAAATTGTGAAGATACATTTGTTGAATAATGTAATTCAGTAGTCTCGCTCTATCTCTGTGGATCTAAATGCCCAGACAGAAGTGAGCTTTGCCCAGATCAGTCATGTTGAACTCTAAATATAACACCTGCTTAGAATCCTTGAACAAATTGGTATTGTTGCTGAAGAGCAACGTATCATCCACGTATAAGGTGATAATAATGAAGGATTGCTACACTGACTTGGAATAGAGATTGCAATCAACAGTGTTTGGTTTGAATCCTTGTTTGATGAGGAATGTATTGATCCTCTGAAACCAAGCTCTGGCAGAATGTTTCAAGCTATAAAGTGCTTTGTGGAGTTTACAGACATGATTATTCATACCTTCCAAAACGTATCCTTAAGGCTGGATCATGTAGATGTCTTCTTGTATAACTCTATTCAGATAAGTTGTTTGTATATCAAGTTGATGTACTTCGAGGTCGACAGCTGCTACATAAGATAGGAGTGTTCGGATCGACGAATGTTTGACTACTGGACTGAAAGTCTCATTGTAGTCGACGTTGGGGATCTTAGTGAATCCTTGTGCTACCAGTCTTGCCTTCCTTCGATCAATTGCTCCATTGGCATTGTATTTGATCTTAAAGATCCACTTGCAATCAATGATAATGCAGCCAATAGGAGCTTCGACTAATGACCACGTCTGGTTCTTGATCAAAGAGGAATACTCTCTGTCCATAGCTTCTCTCCAGAGATCAGAGTCTGGTTGGCTGAGTGCCTCTTCGATTGTCGTCGATTCTTGTATCAAGAGACATGCAGACTCACGAGTATACCTTGTGGGTTGTGTGCACACTCGTTGATTGATGAACCACTCTTGGGACTTGTTGCTAGGTAGCAGCAACGTCTTCATTTGATTCGTTGTCAAAAAGTGGATCGACAATGGACACGCTTGAGCCAGAAGCTCAAACAGTCGTGTCAATGGCAGGTGATGAAGGTTCTCCTGGAGCAATATCCTTGTCTTTGATGTCGACTAACTGATCCTCGATAAAAACTATATCCCAGCTATATAGGATTTGCTGGGTATCAGGATCATAAAACTTGTATGTATTATCAGTATATCCAATCAAGATGGTCTTGAGACCTTGGAAGTCCAATTTCTTCCTCGTGTCTTTTGGGATCTGCACGTAGGAAATGCATCCGAACACTCATAGATTCTTCACAGAAGGCTTAGAGCTTGTTGTCCACACCTTGTGGGGTGTCTTGCCTGAGAAGGCCTTGGTCGAACATCTATTCTGGATGTAAGCTGTAGTGGAGATAGCTTCGGTCCAGAATCTCTTGGGCAGCGATGCATGCGCTAGCATACATTTGGCTAATTCAACCAGGGTACAGTTCTTCATCTCGGCTAAGCCATTAGACTGAGGACTGTAAGGAGTGATGAATTGCTGAAAAATGCCATGGCTTTGGCAGTACTCCTTAAACTCGGTAAAGATACATTCTCCACCATTGTTTGATCTTAGGGCCTTGATCGTCCTTCCAGTCTCCTTTTCTGCATGCTCCTTGAAGATTCTGCAGTAGTTGAAGGCTTCTGATTTCTTCTTTATAAAGTACACCATAGTCCTTCTGGAAAATTCATCAATAAAAATTATAAAGTACTTTGCATCCTTCAACGAAGGATTTTTCATCGAGCCACAAATGTCTGAATGTACAATGTCTAACAATCCTCTAGCAATATGCTGATGGCTTGATTTAAATGGTTTCCTAGTCTGTTTACCAACTAGACAGTCTTGACAGACAGGTAACTCGACTTTATCACGAGGATAGTCGAGATCAAGAACAATAGATTGTCTAGACATTTGTTGTACAACAGCATGATTCAAGTGACCAAGTCTATAATGCCAAAGTAAACTTTTATTTGCATGAATAGAAGTACTGAGCGCTTGACTAGAGGCAGAAAAACAATGACTTAATTTATACAAGTATCCATGTCTCTTTCCGAGTGCTAGGATCTTGCCTGTCCTATCAACTACTTTGCACTGATCACATTCAAATTCTACTCTATGTCCTAGATCTATGATTCTGCTTGTTGGAGAGAGAGGGAGAGTTGAACGAGAGTTGAGGAAGGTGTCATATTTTAGAAACGAAAAATTAGCTCAGAGGGATAAGATGAACTCGAACAGAAATTGTTCGTGCACAGCTGAACGAGCTATGCGACTCTCTCTATAAGCATGACTACGCCTATCAGAACCAACAGAACGTTAGCGATGGAAATCACGGTCGTTCTTGATTACGTAGCCAAAGTAAACCTTTATTTGAATGAATTGAAGTACTGAGAGCTTGACTAGAGGCAGAAAAACAATGACTTAATTTATACAAGTATCCATGTCTCTTTTCGAGTGCTAAGATCTTGCCTATCCTATCAACTACTTTGCACTGATCACATTCAAATTCTACTCTATGTCCTAGATCTATGATTCTGCTTGTTGGAGAGAGAGGGAGAGTTGAGCGAGAGTTGAGGAAGGTGTCGTATTTTAGAAACAAAAAATTAGCTCAGAGGGGTAAGACGAACTCGAATAGAAATTGTTCGTGCACAGCGGAATGAGCTATGCGACTCTCTCCATAAGCATGACTACGCCTATCAGAACCAACAGAACGTTAGCGATGGAAATCACGGTCGTTCTTGATTACGTAGCCAAACATTACTAAACGAAGTGCCAGAAGAATAATTTGTCGCGAATAGCAAGACAAATTATTGTCGCAAATGATTCGCAAAGAGCTAGACTGTGCTCGACTGATAACTAGTTGCGAAAGATTCGCAAAAGATGAGACTAAATGTTAGTCGTCTATTACCAAAAAGAGCAACTAGAAAGATCAGATAGAATGAATAATAAGCATAGCAATATTAACACAAATCTGAACGCAGAACAAAGAACTGTATCAGATTAAGTATATCAAGTATACATGTCAATAATGTGGTAGAGCACAAGACAGTAGCGGACGAAACTGCGTGCCCTACGAAGCTTATTCAAACTGTAAAGGAATGAAACTTTATTGTTGACAAACTAAAGAATCAATGCACAGAGCATCTACTTTTGTCTATCTCTCATAAGATTCTCTTCTTCGTTCTCTCTCGCTTACTAACTTCTCCACTATGTTGATCTTCGTTAATGAATACGCAAATGGTATTCAATATATATACATAATGTTACAGGTGTGCAGATGAAGAAAGTACAGGGTGGATGTGTTGTCCGTAGGAGATCGTGGGTGGCTGCAGTCGTCATCCAATTTGTTAGCGCAGCTGCATGAGCGTGAAGAGGGTGTGATGTCAACCTTTGCTTTTCATCTTTTCATCGCCTATGAAAATTTACATGTGAATATCTGCATGACAACGCGAGTAAATATGCAGCATGAATGGAGGCAGATTTAAAAATGGGATTTAGGTGCTAGATGAAATAAATCCAACACACCCTCTTAATCTGGATTCGTGAATGCCTTGATCTTCAGACTAAGCAATGCACAGAATTTACTATGTGCATTAACACTGAGTGCTTTTGTGAATATGTCTGCAACCATGTCCTGCGTTCTGCAGTACGTTAAGCTTACTTCCTTGTCGATAACCTTGCCCCTGATATAGTGATATTTGATTTCAATGTGCTTACTCCTAGAGTGAAATCTAGGGTTAGCCGATAAGGCAATAGCACTCTGATTATCACAAAATAAAATTGTAGGGTTATACTGATTCAGATTAACATCTGACAGTAAATTTCTCAACCAAAAAGCTTCCTTGATAGAAGGAGAAACAACAATGTATTATGCTTCTGTAGAAGAAAGTGCGACAGAAGTTTGCTTACGATTGTTCCATGAGATAGGACCATCGTTGAAGAAGAATGTAAATCCAGATGTGGATTTACGATTGTCTACATCTCCTCCCCAGCTTGCATCAGAATAACCACTGAGCTGATGAAGATTGTCGTTGCTGACATCTCCATAGCAGGTGCATTGGTCCATGGTAGCTCGAATATATCTCATGACTCGTATGAGAGCCTTCCAATGGGTAATGCTAGAGTTAGCCATGTATTGGCTGAGTGAGCTTACAACAAAAGAGATATCAGGTCTTGTACAAACCATTGCGTACATGAGAGATCCTAGTATGGATCGATAAGGGTATTCTCTCATTTGCTCCACTTCATGCTTGGTCTAGGGACATTGGTCCTTTGACAGATGCAGGCCTGGATCCATTGGTGAGTGAGCTAATTTACAATTGATCAAATTGTATTTGTTAAGAACATTATGAAGATACCTTTGTTGAGTGATGTAAATCAGTCGATTTTCTCTGTCTCTGTCGATTTGGATTCCTAGACAGAAGTGAGCTTCGCCCAGATCAGTCATGTCAAACTCTGAAAACAGCATCTACTTCGAATCCCTGACCATATTGGTATTGTTGCTGAAGAGCAACTTATCATTCACGTACAAGGTGATGATAATGAAGGATTGTTGTACTGACTTGGAATAGAAGTTGCAATCAGCAGTGCTTGGTTTGAATCCTTGTTTGATGAGGAATGTGTTGATCCTGTGAAACCAAGCTCTAGCAGATTGTCACCAAGCCGTACAGGGCTTTGTGGAGTTTACAGACATGATTTTTCATACCTTCTAAAACGTATCCTTTGGGCTGGATCATGTAGACATCTTCTTGTATCACTCCATTCAGATAGGTTGTTTGTACATCGAGTTGATGCACTTCGAGGTCAGCAGCTGCAACTGAAGAAAGGAGCATTCAGATCGATGAATGTTGGACGACTGGACTAAAAGTCTCACTGTAGTCGACATTCGAGATATGGGTGAATCCTTGTGCTACCAATCTTGCCTTCCTTCGATGAATTGCTCCGTTGGCATTGTATTTGATCTTAAAGATCCATTTGCAATCAATGATATTGCAGCCAATAGGATCTTCGAATAATGACCATGTTTGGTTCTTGATCAGAGAGGAATACTCTCTGTCCATGGCTTCTCTCTAGAGATCAGAGTTTGGTTGGTTGAGTGCCTCTTCGACTGTCGTCGGTTCAAGTATCAAGAGACAAACAGACTCAGGAGTATACCTTGTGGGCTGTGTTCGCACTCAGCTAGATCTTCTGGGAGGATTTGACTGAACAACCGCTCTTGGGATTTGTTGCTGAGTAGCAGCAAGATCTTTGTCTGATTCGTTGTCTCGAAGTGGATCGACAATAGACACGCCTGAGCCAGAAGCTCAGACTGTTGTGTCAATGGCAGGTGACGAGGGTTCTTCTTGAGCAACATCCTTGTCTTTGAGGTCGATGAACTGATTCTCGATGAAGACTATATCCAGGCTATACAAAATTTGCTGGGTATCAGGATCATACGGCTTATAAGTATTATCAGATGAAATATATCCGATCAGAATGGTCTTGAGACCTTGGAAGTCCAATTTCTTCCTCGTGTCTTTTGGGATCTACGCGTAGGCAATGCACCCAAACACTCTTAGGTTCTTTAAAGAAGGCTTAGAGCCTGTCCACACCTCCTGGGGTGTCTTGTCTGAGAGGGCCTTGGTCGAACAGTTGTTCTGGACGTAAGCTGCAGTGGAGACAACTTCAGCCCAGAATCTCTTAGGCAACGATGCATGCGATAGCATACATTTGGCAGGTTCAACCATAGTACGGTCCTTCCTCTTGGCTAAGCCATTAGACTGAGGACTGTAGGGAGTGATGAATTGCTACTCAATGCCTTGGCTTTGGCAGTACTCCTTAAACTCGATAGAGATATATTCTCCACCCTTGTCTGACCTGAGGGCCTTAATCGTCCTTCCAGTCTTTCTCTACACGCTCCTTGAAGATTCTGAAGTAGTTAAAGGCTTCTGATTTCTTCTTTATAAAATACACCATGGTCCTTCTGGAAAATTCATCAATAAAGGTTATAAAGTACTTGGCATCCTTTAGCGAAGGATTTTTCATCGGGCCACAAATATCTGAATGTACAACATCTAGCAATTCTCTAGAAATATGTTGATGGCTTGATTTAAAAGGTTTCCTAGTCTGTTTACCAACTAAAAAGCCTTGACAGACAGGTAACTCGACTCTTTCGTGAGGATAGTCGAGATCAAGAACAATAGATTGTCTAGACATTCATTGTACAACATGATTTAAATGACCAAGTCTATAGTGCCAAAGTAAACCTTTATTTGAATGAATTGAAGTACTGAGAGCCTGACTGGAGGCAGAAAAGCAATGACTCAATTTGTACAAGTATTCATGCTTCTTTCCGAGTGCTAGGACCTTGCCTATACTATCAACTACTTTACACTGATCACATTCGAATTCTACTCTGTGTCCTAGGTTTATGATTCTGCTTACAGAGAGCAGATTCGTAGATAAATTTGGTACATGAAGGACTTTAGAGAGTAGCTTAGACTGATCATTGGCAAAGTTTAATCTTATAGTGCCTTCACCTTTAATAGCATGTGTGCTATTGGCACCAAGCTGGACATATTCTTGGGTACTGTAAGGTGTATAGGACTCGAAATGAGGCTAGTCATATGCTGAGTGGCTCCGAAATCCAGGAACCAAGAACTGTCGCCAGATGCTCCTTGATGGCTGGTCATGAAGGCATCATGATCCGCTTCTTGAATAGGCTCTGGAGCTTTTGTAGCTGCATTTTCCACTTGATTTGACTGCCCCTTGTTGTTGTTCTTCGCTTGAAGTATTCGGCAGTCTTGTATTTCGTGGTTGTTTTGTTTGCAGTATCTGCAGAACAACTTCTTCTTTGTCTGTGGATTCGACTGTTCTTTGTGCTGAGCTGGTTTCTGGTCTGGCTTTGATTGCTTTGGGTCTTTCTTCTTCTTTTTCTGCTTTGTCATGCTCTTGTTGGTGTACAAGGAGTGAGAATCAGCTGAGGAACTTGAGGCTTTGTTCCTCCGTGTGTCTTCCTACAACAACATAGTAATAACTCTCGAAAGAGTCAATTCTGGATGAGTCGTGATGATCATCACCTAGCTGTCGTAAAAGCTTGGCAAGCTTGTAAGCAGTTGCATCACTGCGTCTTGATCGTCAATGACAGATCCAACATCGGCCATTTGTCTTAGCAGGTTCTTGAATTGATTAATGTGATTCTGTAGAGAATCACCATTCATCATCTTGAGGGAGTAGAATTTCTTCCTAAGATGTAGCTTGGAAGCTATATCTTGCACCTCATATAGTGTGCTCAAGATGTAGCTTGGAAGCAATATCTCGCACTTCATCCGTGATGTTGAGGACGATCAGCGTGAAAGCCTTTCCATCCTTCAGCTTCCATCTGGCGATTGTTGTGTTGTCTGCTTCGGGTTTTCCTTCTGCACTTGTAACAACATCATACAATTCTTTAGCCATTAGTACAGTTTTCATCTTAAATTTCCACAGATGGTAATTGGCTCCATCAAGCTTGTCCATGATAGGACTGGCTTTCCCTTGGGAATCCATGTGGAGGAATTAGTCTAAGTGATAGGAGAACCTATCAGTGACTTAAGTATGAAAATCTGATGCTGAAATACAGAACAAAAAAACAATTTCTCTATCGGCTAGTAGAGTCTTGTACTGTGGAAGCTTATCAAGCTATGAACCTGGCTCTAATACCATGTTGGAGAGAGAGGGAGAGTTGAACGAGAGTTGAGGAAGGTGTCGTATTTTAGAAACAAAAAATTAGCTCAGAGGGGTAAGACGAACACGAACGAGAAACGAAACACGAACGAGAAATGAACTCGAATGAGAAACGAACTCGAATAGAAATTGTTCGTGCACAACGGAATGAGCTATGCGACTCTCTCCATAAGCATGACTACGCCTATCAGAACCAACAGAACGTTAGCGATGGAAATCACGGTCGTTCTTGATTACGTAGCCAAACATTACTAAACGAAGTGCCAGAAGAATAATTTGTCGCGAATAGCAAGACAAATTATTGTCGCAAATGATTCGCAAAGAGCTAGACTGTGCTCGACTGATAACTAGTTGCGAAAGATTCGCAAAAGATGAGACTAAATGTTAGTCGTCTATTACCAAAAAGAGCAACTAGAAAGATCAGATAGAATGAATAATAAGCATAGCAATATTAACACAAATCTGAACGCAGAACAAAGAACTGTATCAGATTAAGTATATCAAGTATACATGTCAATAATGTGGTAGAGCACAAGACAGTAGCAGACAAAACTGCGTGTCCTATGAAACTTATTCAAACTGTAAAGGAATGAAACCTTATTGCTGACAAATTAAAGAATCAATGCATAGAGCATCTACTTTTGTCTATCTTTGATAAGCTTCTCTTTTTCGTTCTCTCTCGCTTACTAACTTCTCCACTATGTTGATCTTCGTTAATGAATACGCAAATGGTGTTCAATATATATACATAATGTTACAGGTGTGCAGATGAAGAAAATACAGGGTGGATGTGCTGTCCGTAGGAGATCGTGGGTGGCTGCAGTCATCATCCAGTTTGTTAGCGCAGTTGCATGAGCGTGAAGAGGGTGTGACGTCAACCTTTGCTTTTTGTCTTTTCATCGCCTGTGAGAATTTACATGTGAATATGCAGACTGCGCGACAACGCGAGTAAATATGCAGCATGAATGGAGGCAGATTAAAAAAATGGGATTTAGGTGCTAGAGGAAATAAATCCAACATTGCTTACAGAGAGTAGATTCGTAGATAAACTTGGTACATACAAGACTTTAGAAAGTAGCCTAAATTGATTATTTGCAAAGCTTAATCTTACAGTACCTTCACCTTTGATAGATTGTGTGCTATTGTCGCCAAGGTGAACATATTTATTGGTACTGTAAGGTGTATAGGACTCAAAACAGCCAATGAGACTGGTCATCTGCTGAGTGGCTCTGAAATCCAGGAACCAAGAACTGTCGCTGGATGCTCCTTGATGGCTGGTCATGAAGGCATCATGATCTGCTTCTTGAATAGGTTGTGGAGCTTCTGTAGCTACATTTGCCACTTGATTCGACTGCCCCTTGTTGTTGTTCTTTGCTTGCAGTATCTGACAGTCTTGAATTTCGTGGTTGTTTTGCTTGCAGTATCTGCAGAACAGCTTCTTCTTCGCCTACGAATTTGACTGTTCTTTGTGTTGTGCTAGTTTCTGGTATGGCTTTAATTGCTTCGGGCCTTTCTTCTTCTTCTGCTTAGTCGTGCTCTTGTTGGTGTATAAAGCGTGAGAATCAGCTGAAGAACTTGAGATTCTCCGCGTGTCTTCTTGCAACAACATAGTAATGACTCTCGCAAGAGTCAGTTCTGGATGTGTCATGATGATCATCACCCAGCTGTCGTATGAGGTTGGCAGGCTTGTAAGCAGTTGCATCACTGCGTCTTGATCGTCTATGACAGATCTAACAATGGCCATTTGTTTTAGCAAGTTCTTGAATTGATTGATGTGATTCTGTAGGGAATCACCATTTGTCATTTTGAGGAAGTAAAATTTCTTTCAGAGATGTAGCTTGGAAGCTATATCTCGCACTTCGTATAGTGTGCTCAAGATGTCCCAGACTTCTTTCGATGTCTGGGCCTCGGATACATGGCCGATCTGGGTATTTGTAATGTTGATGATGATCAGCGCGAAAGCCCTTCCATCCTTCAGCTTCCATCTAGCGATTGTTGCGTCGTCATTATTTTAACAATTACTTACAAAAACCCTCCACATAACACGGTCATGACAGTGTGATGAGCATAGACACCCTAAACCCTAAATCAGTGAATCAATGAATTGATTCATTAGAACTCAGTCAACCATCAATACGTACATATTATCAGGGATCTGTAGCCTCCCGCAGTAAATAATTTTTTTTACATAAATCACTATCAAGCCCCCCATCCAAGAGTTAGTACTCAATTTTAGAATAAAAAAAAAATTTCTAATGTTTAAATATTTTTCAATGGCTTTATTATGACAACTATGATTATAGCTATAATATATAGTTATGTACTAATGTATGTATCATAGATGCATGGTTTAGAGATTACCCCAAAAAATCATTTTTTGGGTTTTTTAATTTTGTTTTTGGCTTCATAATGTTTAAATGGCTCCAAGAGTTAGTACTAAATTTTAGGGTAAAAAAATCATTTCTAATGTTAAAATATTTTTCAATGGCTTTATTTCATCTTTAGATATATTATAAAAAAATGTTCTGGAACGTATATGTAGCAAAACGTCCCACTACATCCATGGTATTAATTACGTAGTATCCCCTCACAAATAGGCTACTTATTACCTTTCCCATATATAAAAGATTGATCTTTATTATGTTACACTACTTAAGTCGCTGGCTTATTTGTTTTATCAATCAAGTACATTGTGAGTACACTTTATAACATTTTTTAGAACATTGTCATTATGTTTTATCAATCAAGTACACGCTGAGTACACTCTAATATAATACTTTTTAGAACATTGTTGTTATGAGAATGAAGCTGCCATCAAATGATCTATTATTTGACTCATATCTTAAGCTAGCCAGGGGACTATCTCCAGTTTATGGTGCTATTGGACATGTGAATTGTGTTGCTCATTCTTGCCACTGGATGTGTGTCCACCCAGTCAATATTCTATAGTCGATTTATGAACTCGCAGCTTTAACCTTCTGCTTGTAGATACAGAAATTCAACACTGATTAGCCTACTTAGAAGAAAACCATCCATGAAATTTAACATCATGTACAAATCCTCTGCATGGATCGAATACATTGAATTCCTATCAAGCACTAACACATCTCAGACCATGCATCTGATGAGGTTGCCTTCTACAATTGATATATGATATAAGGGAGGGGTTGTATCAAATTATAACCTTCTATACTTTCCATATCTACAAACTGTAGCTAGCTATCATGCAATTGCTATTGCACTTTTTTTTATGGAAGCATACTCGCTTAGCGTTCAGCATCAGCAGACAACCTTGCAAATCTTGCAAGCAAAACTTGGGCCATATGATCTTCGCACATAGGTCATCATATTTTACTTTTCCTTCATTTTTAAGCAACAATTTAATACTTCTATCTAACTTTCATAGGTATGGCTGAATGACAATTTGTTTTGCAACATTTGACAAGATGCAACAGCTTGGTTACAGTACTTTGATTCTAAAGCTGTGGAACAACAAGAGGCTACAAGGACTGGTGCACCTAAACCGGATGCTTCAATTGCCAGTAAAGGACACTATGATAATGACAATCAGGCTCTTCTAGATGTTGAACACTAAGCGAATATGCTTCCATCAGAAAAAGTGCAATAGCAATTGCATGATAGCTGGCTACAGTTTGTAGATATGGAAAGTATAGAAGGTTATAATTTGATACAGCCCCTCCCTTATATCATATATCAACTGTAGAAGGCAACCTCATCAGATGCATGGTCTGAGATGTGTTAGTGCTTGATAGGAATTCAATGTATTCGATCCATGCAGAGGATCTGTACATGATGTTAAATTTCATGGATGGTTTTCTTCTAAGTAGGCTAATTAGTGTTGAATTTCTGTATCTGCAAGCAAAAGGTTAAAGCTGCGAGTTCATAAATCGACTATAGAATGTTGACTGTGTGGAAACACATCCAGTGGCAAGAACGAACAGCACAATTCACGTGTCCAATAGCACCGTAAACCTGGAGATAATCCGTTGGCTAGCTTAAGATATGAGTCGAATAATAGATCATTTGATGGCAGCTTCATTCTCATAATGACAATGTTCTAAAAAGTATTTTATTAAAGTGTACTCACAATGTACTTGATTGATAAAACATAACGACAATGTTCTAAAAAATATTATAAAGTGTACTTAGAAAGTGTACTCACAATGTACTTGATTGATAAAACAAATAAGCCAGCGACTTAAGTAGTGTAACATAATAAAAATCAATCTTTTATATATGGGAAAGGTAATAAGTAGACTATTTGTGAGGGGATACTACGTAATTGATACCAAGGATGTAGTGGGACATTTTGCTACATATACGTTCCAGAACATTTTTTTATAATATATCTAAAGATGAAATAAAGCCATTGAAAAATATTTTAACATTAGAAACGATTTTTTTACCCTAAAATTTAGTACTAACTCTTGGAGCCATTTAAACATTATGAAGCCAAAAACAAAATTAAAAAACCCAAAAAATGATTTTTTTGGGGTAATCTCTAAACCATGCATCTATGATACATACATTAGTACATAACTATATATTATAGCTATAATCATAGTTGTCATAATAAAGCCATTGAAACATATTTAAACATTAGAAACGATTTTTTTATTCTAAAATTGAGTACTAACTCTTGGAGACATTAAAACATTATGAAGCCAAAAACAAAATTAAAAAACTCAAAAAATGATTTTTTTGGGGTAATCTCTAAACTGTGCATCTATGATACATACATTAGTACATAACTATATATTATAACTATAATCATAGTTGTCATGCACATTCCGGAACACGCCCCGGTCCCGGAACGTGACCCTGGAACACAATTGTTTTTTTAAATATGGGTGTCAAAAATCTAATCTTGGGATGGGAGGCTTGATAGTGAGTTATGTAAAAAAAAATTATTCATTGAAGGAGGCTACAGATCCCTGATAATATGTACGTATTGATGGTTGACTGAGTTCTAATGAATCGATTCATTGATTCACTGATTTAGGGTTTAGGGTGTCTATGCTCATCACACTGTCATGACCGTGTTATGTGGAGGGTTTTTGTAAGTAATTGTTAAAATAATGACCTCAATTCAAAAAGTCATAGCTGCAATATTTTTTTACTCTTTGAGTTGACTCCACAAGTATATGCATGACAATATGTAATCTCAATTTGACTGAGGTTTTTAAAGATCCTATTCCGATAGATGAAGTTTTACGGCTTTTACGGAATTTCTTAGCTTTCTTTCAAGTTAAATATTTTCTAAGTATGAGCTCTGATTCAAGTGATGTAGAAAGCAATATTGCTCTATTTTTTTAGTTCTTTGAATTGACTATATGCATGATTAGTCTAAAGTATTATTCTAATGTGACCCATACTGAGGCATATAGGCCTATTATCTTTTCTCAGATTGAATTGATACAAAAAGCCTAATTACTCGATTCTAAGTGAGCTAGCCAAAATTTATGTGGTTGTATATACTTTGAAACATTGATTTTGGACCCAAAATAGGTGAGTTAGGCCTGTCATTATAGAATACTTTCACTATTGTTTGTAACATCAAAATCAGAATTCATACATAGAAGATATTTAAGTCCTAAATCCTAAACCATTAATCTCTCTCTCACTCTCTTAATACAAGTTTAAAGCCTACTTAAGTTCATTTTTCTATGTATTTGAATGTTTCCCATGTTTGATATAAAACCTGATGGTTTTTTGTTCCAATTTTTGTAGGTGTTTTGCATTTGAGGGAGTGATTCCATGACATGGACACTCCCGAGTGTGTGCGAAGCAACCCTTCATACATTACTCCGGAGGGTGAGAGCCAGTCTGCAAGAAGGAGGAGGTTGAATAGGAAGCGACAAGCAGTGCGTAGGGCATTGTCGCTTGCACTTGTAGTTCGTGTCGTTGAGGAGGTGACATGTTCGACTGCAAGTTTGGTCTCAAACTTGCAAAGCATCGAGCACATGTTGATTGTTGGTGTCGATGGCGTGGGTAGTTCAGGGGGGGTTGTCACGCCAGAGCATGTGCATTGCAATGCCATGTATAGAATGCCAAAGTTGGAGTCTAGGTCATAGAGAAAGAGTAGAGCAGAGGAGAAGAGCGAAGATGAGGCTTCTCCCTCGCGAGTTGGAGCAGCTTTAGCAGGGTGTTCATAGGGATGTACTTGGTTCAGCCACCGTTGTGAGTGTTGACGATGACACTCCTCTTGGTGTAGATGTTGGTTTGCCTGTGAGAGGGTTAGAGTTTGTGGAGGATGTTACATCGAGCAGTTTGGGAGTAGGGTCGATCACACAGGTCTGCTCACCTATGAGAGGAGGAGAGTCAAGAGAGGCAATTGCGTTGATGTCTTTAGGTGCAGAGTCAAATTTTGTAGAGTCGAATACACCCGAGGAGGTGCGTAACCACCCATCGTATAGGACACCTGAGGCCGAGTCTAGATCAGCTAGGACTAGAAGGTTGAGGTGTAGATATGGCGCGAAGAGGAGATTTTTAGATAGGGGTCGTCCAGCACTATGTGTTACACCTAAGGAGGTGCGTAGTCACCCGTCATATAGGACTCCAGAGGTAGAGTCTAGATTAGCTAGAGCTAGACGATGGGGGCATAGATTTCAGGCGAAGAGGAGAGCTCTAGATAGGGTTGGCAGGTTATTTGAGGTGGGCAGATCGATCCTGACTCCATCCCATCATGATTTGGGATGGATGAAGTTTGCATGTGGTTGTTGTTCGGCCTTGCGATGGAAAGCAAAAAGGAATAGTCGTTTCTGTGGCATGAAAGACAAGGTGCATTTGCCTTTGATGCCATCGCCGCCTTCTGAGCTATTTCGTTTGTACACGTCCTCCGATGACTCAGGAGCTCATTTTAGGAAGAACATTCGGGGTTACAATAACTCATTGGCATTCGCATCTCTTGGGGTGAATCTGGATAGATCCATCTCCAACTCCGTAGGCGGCACATACACGTTTCGAGTGTCTGGGCGGTTGTACCATCACATTGGTGGTTTGTTGCCATCAGATAGGCCTTCCTTTTCGCAGATTTACTTCATGGATGGTGATGATTTGCAGGTGGATCAGAGATTATCTCTAAACCTCGAGCTTAGACATGATGTTCTCTCTATCTTGAGGAGCATGATGGTGGATGTGAGTCTATTTGCACAATGTTTTAAGAACGTTACGCAAAATCATGCGGGAGAATGTCACAAAGGATATTAGCGATGAAAGACACCAATTTCTTCCTCCAGAACATGCTCCACTATTATGGCCCACGGCCCTTTTTGAACAAGCTACGGTGGCAAATGTTGGAGCACGTCGGCAAAGAATTGCATGCCATCAGAGTCACTCTCAACAAGGAGACCTATGACAACACAGCCTAGCAAATAGCAGCTACCATTGGCGTGGGACCGCCAATCCAATAAAGAGGGGGATAATGTTGTCTCGTATATTAGCCCAACATAGGAATTTATTGTGGCATGTGTTTTGTAAGCCCACAAGTAAATTCAAGTAAAGGTTTAGGAAAAACCTTATACTTAGACCTTTTACCATTTTAAGTTTAATTATTACAAACAATCATTTGTAATGGTTCAACTTAGAAAGTCTAAGTTTAAGATTTAGTTCCTAAGTTCAAAGTTAATTCCTAAGTTCAAGTTTAGTTCTAAATTATTGTAGCTTTACAAGTTAATTAGCATTAAGCTTGGACTTAGTCCCATAAGTATGTTTAAGCTTAGGCCCAACACTCTTTCCATATATGGAAGTGGATTTGGGCCTCCAACAAAGTGGATCTTACTCGTACTCACCCCACACAACGCACTTAAAGATCAATCTAATTCTATTAGTTGGGAGACCGCCATAATAGAACATAGAAGACATCTAAAAGCACAACACTACACAAGTTTGATCCATATTAAAAATGATCTCCATCTTAAGTATAGACCACCTTTCTATGGTTTTATAATAACTTTCATAATTGATATAAATAATAGTGTCCATATTGGATGCTTCACTATTTCTTACATCAATTTTACGTATCAAGATGTAACCAGAACATGAAGAATCATATAGAATGTAAATGCAATGATTCTTCATGATTTCGCCTTCTATCACTCGATGTTGATGGCTATTCTCATCATCCCCTTTCCCAAACCCATTATTAGAAAAGACATTCTCAGCACAAGAGTAGCTTTTTGTGGTTAGATGCACAAAAAGTGATGTATGTGACCTCTTTGTCTGGTGTGGTGAACATGGCTCAAAAGATAGGCACAACGTTGATGATCGGTGCAAATGTGCTTGTGAAAAAGTCATGGAAGCATTTTTGAAAGACTCATGCTTGCTCATGAGTTGCTTTCCTTTAGCAATAGTTCCTTGGAGCCTCCAACACAAGCAGATTCTCATTTAATGACACCAAACTTTAAATTTGTTCATCAAATAATCTCACAATTAAAATTCCTACATGGTTGATCGCCCTAATGCTTGCACTAAGTAGCTACAGAATGGCCTCAAGAGTTATGAGGTGCTATCATTTTGTTAGAATTTGCTTCAAGAGATTGCACAAATTAGGTTACAAGGAGGAAATAAACCATGCAAGGCCCGCAACTCTAAACTAATTTTTCAAATCATAAAAAAGCACTTTGGAGCTAATTTCACCTGCTTCCATGCACAATTGAGCTTTGAGCTCTTTGAATATCGAGCATGGCATTCTCCCAACAAATCTACACACAAAATTGCATGATATCAACACTATATATGAACCAAAAGAGAAATCATGTATAAGCATGAATGAGAGAGAGAGAGAGAGAGAGAGAGAGAGAGAGAGAGAGAGAGAGAGAGAGAGAGAGAGAGAGAGAGAGAGAGAGAGAGAGAGAGAGAGAGAGAGAGAGAGAGAGAATGTCCTCTTTCCACACTAGTATAGGTCCTTGACCTATTTGGATGTCCTTATCCAAGCTTATCAACAATAGGAAACTTCTAGATCTATTCCAAACCCTAGATGTAAATGGACTAGATTCAATGTACCAAACATTCAAATTTGAATCTTCCCAAAATCGACCTACTTCCTTTTTCCACGCTTTTTAAAAGTGGTAATTCAAATGAACTTCGACTAAAATAACTTCATAATGTTTATCTCTAAAATTAAGATGCATATTGGCCTAAATTGCCAAATGAACTAAACATGACTAAACTAGTTGATATTTCTCACACTCCCTCTTCAACTAATTTTAGCATAGTTTTAAACATACTACTTTGATCCAACTTAAGAATGATCTCCATCCTATGTATAGAGCTCTTTTCTAAGGTTTTAAAGTAGCTTCCATAATTGATATAGAGAATAGTGTCCAAATTGGATGCTTCATTATTTCTTACATCAATTTTACATGTCAAGAACATGAAGAATCAAATAGAATGTAAATGAAATGATCCCACCATTCTTCCAACTTTGAACTCTCTGGAAAATAACAAGAGGACGTTAGACGCAAAGCCCCGGTCCACAAACACTCTTACCCATGGGAGTTTACAACAAAATTGAGATCAATGATCCCTCAAATATAGCCATGGCGTCTCATAGCCCCACAGCCCATCCCATTAGCAAAGATGCCTCATCCAATCTTGTTGGGTTCATGATTTGTGTAGGCCAAGAATGATCTAAAGCACAAATGATGCCAAGATTTAGTATGGAAAGCCACAATCTTGGCTATCCACCATTGGTAGTTTACTTAAATGTAGCCTTCTCCCACTTATGATGTCCATCACTTATTGTCCACTATCTATTAGCAAGGTTAATAATGCCAATTTCCAATAATAGTGAAATGACCACTCATCTTGAGTTTATACCTAAACCATAATTTAGATGTTTGCATGCGACCTAGTTGGTCATTGACATAGCACACTTCCCTACCTGAAGGCCTCTCTTCGAGCACTCAATAGAGTAGTCACTCTTCTTATCTTTCTTTCATTAAACTCGATATTAAAAAGAGAAGATGATGTGGTTCTTTTCAATCAACTACCTTCTTTGGTTATGAACTATGAATTAACTTGGCCAAGCTCATTCTCACAAGCCCCTTCATGTAGACTTGTTTTGGGTATGTAGCCTATGCTATTAATGCTCTAGAATATGTTGGAACCAAATTTTAATGTTTGCCATCCACATTTGCTTTGCTTTCGGTTCCTTTGGGAATATGTAACTTGCCCTCGCTTGAGCACTTTCGACACTTTTTCATGCAAGTTATATATCACTTGCTTGGATAAAATTCACTCACTTTTTTGAAGCACTCAAGTTTTCCTAAGATTTGTGTAATGTCTTGCTCATCTTGAGCACTTTGAACATTAGTTCATGCTAGTTGTAAGCTCTATTGCATTATTTGTACGAAATCAAGCACTCTTGGAGTTTCCACAAAGATGGATAGCCTCAATTGAAACCCATGTGAAAGAAAAATTGGGTTGCACAAGAACACAATAGGAAAATATCCATGCACATATTCACGAAACATGCAAAGGAGGTCGCGCAATCCAAACAAATTTCATGTGGATATAGCCACGGATATGTCCGTAGATACTAGAGTTTGGAACATCCACACGTGGATGTTCCACATCTAAAATATGTAGTCGTTAGAACTAGAGTACTAAAGTCATTCATCATTTTGCATGGATTATCCACCCATGGATATCATAGTAAATTGCATATAAAAAGACCTTGGATTTCACATGGATATTTATCCACAAGTGGATAATCCACGTGATATCTATGGATTTTAGAGAGTTGAGTTCATGGATAGAATGTGGATAATCCATGAGTCTATTGTGGACGAGTTTCTAGTTTTGATGCTCTTTTGTTTTTGGTTTGAAATAGGAAAAGAGAGAAGAGATGGGAATGAGGATGAGGTGAGGGTGAGAGTGAATGACATTTTTCTTATTAGATAATAAATCTATTGTTATTGCGAAATGTTATTAATAGTGTGATCATATGATATTGGTATAGATTATAAGATCTTTCATCTTTGTCGTTTAGATTTGGATATGAAGAATAAATAAAGTGCTTTCATTGCAAAGGAATAGAGCATCAATTGCAAAAGGAAGAAATTGCAAAAAAATGGAGATAGCATTGAAAGGGAAAGTGCATCTACAACAAGGAAAATAATAGACAAACAATGAGTAAATCAAAACACATTTGTTTCTATTCACTTGATGATTTAATGTG
Source organism: Diphasiastrum complanatum (assembly GCA_029204225.1). Classification (NCBI taxonomy): domain Eukaryota; kingdom Viridiplantae; phylum Streptophyta; class Lycopodiopsida; order Lycopodiales; family Lycopodiaceae; genus Diphasiastrum; species Diphasiastrum complanatum. Next base: position 10,442,766 of record CM055100.1, on the reverse strand, counting down.
CTGGCATCTCTATTGACTGTTCATGCAAATCATGTTCGTCAAGTCAGAATAGATATATTGGATTCAAGCTACATTATATTCAATTCATACTAGATGCATTGCATTCAAATCATAATAGACTATACATTGCATTCAAATATGCAAATCATATGCTTCAAGATCAAGTTACATCGCACTCAATTCACAATATATGCATTGAGCTCAATTCATAATTAGATTATACATTGCATTTATTTCATAAAATAGATGCATTGCATTCAAGTTACATTATATGCATCCAACATTATTACAAGATCATGTAGTAGCAAAACATTTATTCTAGACATAGAAAAGGTTCAATGTCATGAAAACCGAGGAAATAAATTGCTCCTTCATGTTGAAATTGTCACTTCCAACTTAGTTAATGTAGCATGTTAATCTTAAGATCTATGTTCATAGTGAGATCTCACACATGTGGAGCCTGTTCGCACATGTGAAATAATGTACATAAGTCACTTTTATTAAGTTAGATTGATTTTAGCTAGATCTACACAAGTGTGAAATTGACCTTTGACTAGAATCTTGAAATTGGTCATGTTGGTCAAATTTTATGAAAATAGATTGCACTTCCATGTGAATGAGTTATTACTCACACATGTCAAGTTGCCATTCACACATGTGGATAAGCTTGTAGGTGATAAAATAGAAAGATTCCATTAGATCCTATTTTATAGGGAATATCCCTATTTTTGTGGAGACTAGTTGCTGGTTTCTAGCTAGAGTGAGAAAGTCAACTTTGGATAAGGATCATATTTGACTCCTATTGGTGGATCTAGATGACAAGGCACTCTTCACAAGTGTGAAGGCTTGCTGGACAGTACATAGGTTATGGATGTACTTGATCTATAAAGAGATCAACCAATTCAATGAGAAGTTGATGTGACATTGGCAAATTTTAGTCTTGCTTGTATTTTCCACATTTGTCTTGTGTTTTTGTGATTGAAATGCATTTCTAAGCTTGAGTACTTTACTCTCTGTAAACAGGCCGTACTGGTACTATCCTCCACACGCGTGAGGCTGCTCATCCATGTTTTTAATCATTTGATCCATTGCTCTTGCTTAAATCATAATGTAAAGCATCTAGATCCAAATCTAACACCTAGAACTTGATAGATCTTTGGATTAAGCAATCAATAACTCTTAATTATTGATAGGTACAATCGTAATTGTCCTTTTCTCTGAAAATTGACACTTCACTCATTGCCTTCTTCAAGGCCTTACATTTGGTACTTATATATAGTTTTTTTTTAAAAGTAGTCTCAAATATAATTGAAGTTTTTTAATTACTATCATCACCTCCCTCAAAGCTCTCTTTCATAGATTCTTAGTTTCCACGTCATCAAACTCCCCTTCACGACATAAAACTAGCTTTCTCCACACAATTCCGCTATCATTCACTCCCATACTACATTTATCGCTTCCAAACACCCTGTTACCCTGTTAGAAGTAAGTAATAATGATTTTGAAGTGATAATGCATCATTGTACCACCCTGTAGCCAGCCAAAAATTGTCTCTACGGTACCCAAATGGTGAATGTAGCCCATCACTAGGTCACTTGCACTCCGCTCGATGGAATGGTGATGAAAGCCCCCCGACATGCATTTCTACCTGTTTTGTAATGTCGCCCATCTGCTGGCTCTGAGCAGCCAGTTTCAAGGGTCAATTTGGCCCAAGGATGGCCAAAAAAGGTGCCCTCTAGCCAAAGTTATCCCTTTCCAAAGGAATTGCTTGCACTTTGAACTACAACTTCAAAAAGAAGATTTCTAATGAAGAAACATCCAATTTGAATGCCAGGTCCCTTCAATGGATTTCACATTAAAAAAAATTTAATGAAGTTGCCATGCATATGGCGCTTCAGGCCCTTTGGACCCTCTTCAAATGTATCCAATAGCCTGCCTATGATCCGACGGTCTTAGCTCTTAGATCTTCCACCATTGATCATGAATACTCCGATCCGATGGTCCTCAAGCTCTCCGTGCACCAATCTGGACTCATTGGTCCGCTGAGGCCCTCCAGTAGCTAACTAACTAGCTTCGTTGCGCTGTCACTGCTTCCCTCTCTCGGCCATCTTCCATCTTTCATCTTCCTCCCTCGGCTATGGAAGCTGTGGTTTTGGCTACCCTATTCAACACAATCTAGCTCCCTGGCTGATCCACGACACTCCATAGCCATCTAGGATCTACTGCGCCCTACCAATGCACCCATAGCTGTGATTTTACAGCTTCAAATTTGGTTCTAAATGGAGAAAGAACAATGGTTTTTGCTTCAAAAAATCTACCTGTCAATTCATAGCTTTTGAGAAGAAGGATAAATTGCTCTTTGAATGCTTCATGGTTGACCCTACCCTTCTGGCAATCACTTGGCCTCACCTAAACAATTCTGGATAGCTTTTTACAGTGCCCAATTATGTTAAGAATGGAAAAAGATCCGCAACTTTACATTTTCCCCAAAAACTAAGCACTATGGCTAGTTCCCCGAACTGCCGCTTTCTCCTCCCACTATAAATGGATTTCAAAATCCTCTCACCTCTGAGATGCCACTACCCTGCTGCCCATTTTGATTTGCTCCGCTCCCCAATTGACGGAGTACTCACAGATATCCGGCCAAATTTATGTCATAGCTACTTTTTGAAGCAATACACTCTGTGAATTCTCCCAGAAATTCACCTACGACAATTGTTTTGATCTTCCCCAAAGTTCCGATCAAAGGAACTTTGTTGTCTCCAGCCGTCCGGCGGCTGCCGATACCCTGTATGGAGTCCTCTCTCCTGAGACGCTTTGGGTGCTATTTTTCTTGGTAAAGACGCTATCCCATAGCTCCATTGAATCATGCATACCTGCTATACCCTGTCGCTCTGATACCATGTTAAAATCCTATTAGGATCTAGTGCAATATGCAAATCACATCAATCAATCACCGTAGATACTCCTCACAAGCTCTCAAAGATGGCATAACAAAAGCTTTGTATAGCAAAGAGAAAACTGTACATATAGTGAAATACACTAACTGCATGAAAGGACAGGTGTCCTATAATTGGCCTACCACCTGCCAAACTAGAACAAGGCCTAGTATGGCCTAAATAAATGACAAACCCGAGACATGCCCTTGAGTATAGCATAACGAAACCAAAATCCACTGGTTACTCGGCTAACCAAGTAGCCGGCTACGGGATCAGTGCCCGACTGATATGACGATAGTGGGTCACGTCCCGATCACAACCAAATACAGTAAAGCTAATTAATTGTACACTAATTACAATATCACATTTAGAGCTTACATAAAATGAATAAAATCAAACTAATTTCTAACATCAACACCATTCTCATCTAGAGTTAGATTGCTTTGCTTCTCACCTTGGTCTCTTTTCTTCTTGAAGCAATCACTAGAAAAATGTCCTTTGACTCCACAATAGAAACATTTTAGCTTTGATCTATCCCTCTTGCAAGCCCTCCATACTTGGCAATGTCTTTGAATAGCAAAACTTTGCACCAAGTCAACATGTTCATCCAATAAGCCATTAGGAACAACTTGCACAAGCTCAACATCTAGTAATGCTTTCACCAATACATGCTAATTCATGATTCAAAGCTTTAACTTTAATACAAAATCATGAGCGCTTTCATCTTTCTTTTGAAGACTTTGAAAGATTTGCCTCCTTAGAGTTAGGAACTTAGATGTAGTAGGTGAGAGGTAGGCATGGTATGCTAGTTACAGGTGAAAAATTCTCGTGATCAAGCTCAACTCTTGGGGTTCGAACCAACCAACGTCAAGTGGCATTTTGGGGGAATGCTCTCACAGGTATGATCAGCAGTGGCATTGTCAAGTCAAGTGATAGCTGCATTGACAAACATATTTGTAGCTTGGAGATTTCTCGTTCGGAGGATAATATGGGCTAGCTTGGAGGTACACACATTTTGGCGGTCATGGGTGATAGAAGTGCGAGGTGGTGCCAATTGGAAGCCATTTGGCAAGATATCAGAATTGCATGGAACTGTGTGTGGGACACACAAAGGATGAAGAACAGGTCAATAGTCACACTTTGGATGCTCTTGGTGAGTGGTGAGTGTGATGATTTTGTAGATTTTGTAGTTGGTAAGGTAGGTCAAATTAGTTGTGGAGCAGTGTATCAGCATAGAGTACACGGCTTCGATCCGCAACTTATTGTACTCATTTACTTCTGTTACGTTTTCATACTGAATCAATACTATCTTTTATTGCATTCAATTTTTGTCTCAGAATGTATGTGTTTCTGTATTTCTTCGTGACTAGTTCGTGAACAATTCGCAACTAATTATTTGTCTGATAATTTTCGATGCTTAATTGTTTGGCTACGTAATCATTGTAATACTGATGATTTCAAAGTTAGCTACTATAAGTTCAAACGTGATTTCTATCACTATTGTTTTGTTTGAAATTGATAGGGGGGAGAGAGAGAGAGAGAGAGAGAGAGAGAGAGAGAGAGAGAGAGAGAGAGAGAGAGAGAGAGAGAGAGAGAGAGAGAGAGAGAGAGAGAGAGAGAGAGAGAGAGAGAACTTCCCACGTGTGTATAGCTATATATAGTAGATCCATCATTAATGATCTTGGTTTCCCTCCATATGTGGACTAGATTCAATGTCTCCAACATTCAAATTTGAATCTACCAAACTCGACCTTATACTATTTCCCTCACTTTCTAAAAGTGATAATTCAAATACATGTGAACTAAAATAATTTTGAAATGACAATCTCTAAGTCTAATATGAAAATTGGCCTCAATTGCCAAATAAACAAATATGACCAAATTTGACTAAACTAGTTGAAATCTTTCACACTCCCTCTTCAACTAGTTTTAGCATAGACTTTGAGAATACTCCAAGTGAAGTCCTATGCTTCATAAACAAGTCACTTCTATTCCTAAAATGTAATGCAAATGACCAAGATCATGCACCTCAAACTCCTTCTTGAGAGCACTCGTGATATCATCAACATCCTGATTGTCTCCACTTCTCAAGATGATATCATCCACATAGATTAGCAAAATGGTAACATTATCAAACCTATAATAAGGTGAATGATCATACTCACTCATAACAAACCTTTGGCATACCAACTCCTTGGTGCTTGCTAAGACCATACAAACTCTTTTGTAGAAGACACACATGGCTTTGTAGATGAAATGTAACTCTCGGGTTGCTCCATGTACACTTCCTCCTCAAGGTCACCATTCAAAAATGCATTTGTAATGTCCAGATCCCATCCATAAAGTGTAGCAAGAGAGATGATGACCCGAATGCTTACCATCTTTGCCACGGGTGCAAAGGTCTCATCATAGTCAATACCATGTTCTTGTGCATATCCCTTGGCAACTAACCTTGCCTTGTGCTTATTGATAGATCCATCTTGGTTAGTCTTCACTTTGAAGATCCATTTGCATCCAATAGCTTTCTTGTCCTTAGGTAACTCCACCAATCTCCATGTTCCATTCTTCATAAGAGCATGATACTCAAGATCCATTGCTTGGATCCACTTCTCTTTATTCCTTGCTTCATCTACACATGTAGGGTCATCAAAAGAGGTTAGGAAAGCAAAGTCTGTTCTAGCAACCACTTGCTTACTTTTCTCATTATATGTGCGCCTTGAAGGCATTTGTATTTCCCTTGATGTTCTCCTTGGCTTTTGATTTGATAAAGGTCCATCATCATCACCATCTAAAGTAGTATCCTTAACATCATCATCAAGATTGTTAGATCCATCCACATCGTCATTACTTGAAGATACTTTTGGAATGTTCCCCTTATCAAAAATGACATCTCTACCAATAATCACCTTAGTAGTAGTAGAAATGTAAACCTTGTAGGCTTTACTCACCTCACTATATCCAAAAAATATACCTTTCCTTGAAGATCGGATCCTCCTTTGTCCTTTCATCAAGAGTTATATTGACATAGCAAGTGCATCAAAAATTTCTAAAAATCTTGACACTCGGCCTCCTCTTGAATAGCATTTCAAAAGGTGTCCTTCCATCCAATATAGCACTCGGCCACCTATTGCATAAAAAGTTAGCACAGAACAAAGCTTGATCCCAAAATGGTTTTGGAAAGTTATCTCCTAACCTCATGGCTTTGGCACTTTCACATAAAGTTCTATTCTTCCTCTTGGCCACTCCATTTTGTTGTGGTGTCCTTGGAGTTGTGTACTCCCTCTTGATCCCATGCTCATCACAAAGGTCTTGAACTTGGTTGAGATATACTCACCACCATTGTCACTCCTCAAGGTTTGAGCATCAACACCATCCTCATCAAGAGTTAATTTACCTTGCTTGTCTCCTTGATCTCTCTTCATTTTGTAGCAATCACTTGCAAAATGACCTTTGATGCCACAATAGAAGCACTTCAACTTTGAGCTATCTTTCTTCTTACCAAAAGAAGAAGACTCACCATGATCTTGTCCTTTAGACCACTTGTCCTTGCTTTTGCCCTTGAACTTGCCTTTGATGAACATGGCCTCCTCATCTTGAGATGTCGATGTAGATCCACCTCTTGCTTGAAGCTTATATTTTTCATTGATCCATTGATCAATATCTCTTGAAGGTCAACCAAAATTGGCAAAGTTTTTTTAATAGTAGGACTTTGTACAATGTTAGCATGAGCATCCAACAAACCATTGAGAATAACTTGAACAATCTCTCTGTCGTGGTATACCAATTGTATTTGGTATAGTTTTGTAGTATTTAATGTCGAATCCCCAAGAGGATAGCTTCTTTATGGTATAATGTTGATATTGTTCTGACTTATTCGTATGATATAAAATGGAGAATTAGTCTGGTTGTCAAACAGACATTTGGGTTAAGTAACCAGTATTACTTAATGGATAAATGAATGTTTAAAATTGGAATATCAGTCTTCTCTTTCGAATCGAAGAATTGGCGTTCTACAAGAGAATTGTTATCAGAGTAGTACGAATGTACTCCACTCTATCTGATTAAGGTGTCGGCAAGAATTCGGATTGATTTCGATGTATTCGTTCATCAGTGATCAAAGTTAATCTTATTCTTGGATTAACAAAAGATAAACAGTAGTCCTCAACAACTAGTGTTCTCCTCAGAGTTAAATCTCTTGTATAATCTTCGAATATGTTAGAAACATATGTTCGGAGATATTCAGAATACAGATATCTTATCTCAATTCTTCAGACAGGGACTATCAATTCAGTTGTATACATACTTTTCTATCGATGACTGAGATAGACTTCTGATGATAAACGTTATTCGGGTATCGAACAAGTATTCGAGTGTCGAACAAATATTCGAATGAACGAATAACTTAGTTTTAAGACAGTTCGTTAGAACACTTTTACGGATACACAGCATAGACTGTAATGTGCTTACGCAACTGTCTGACCAGAGATAGATTTATATAAGAAAGATTGTTAGAGTACTTCAGAAGATCTCTCACAAGTACATAAACTTTTATCTCTCAGCGAATACATAAACTATATCTCCTGGTGAGTAAGACTGAATCGTGTCTTCTCTTTATCATCTTCAGAGCGAACAATCACGTCTTTATAAATTAGAGGCGTGTCGCTTTACTGAATAAGGTTAACCAATATATATCTGACACGTATGTAGATTATACCGCAAAGATGTATCTAACCCTGAGTTTAGATTACTATAGTTAGAATTGTCGATTCGGATCGAGTCGTTTCATGTAAGTGTCTTTATTTAAGGGTTGTTGTAGATGTCGCTTCATTGCTGAGGACTTGTCCTTTATATGTGATATTTAGTATGTCGCGAAAAATATAGGCAGGTCCCTTCATTATAAATGTATCCAGCTCTTGTCTTCTTATGTGAATATATATTGCTTCATTCGGATGTATATTCGTTGTTTAATAAATACACATCTTCACACTCTCCTTCCTTAATGCGCTCATCAATGCAAGCTAGCTCATCACTTAAAGCCTTCACTCTCAAAACAAAAGTATTAGGATTCTCTTCTTCCTTTTGAATGCTTTGAAAGATTTGTCTTCTTAGAGTCAACACTCTAGATGTAGACTTGGATTCATAAAACTTCTTCAAAGCTTCCAAGTCGTATGCAGTGTCTTTTGTAATTATGTCGACTCCAGAACCTAAGTCAACTGGTACATAACATACATCCTTTAATTTGTACCTCAATCGCGGGTGCCCCTTTATCATCAACATACAAGATCACCTTTAATATCATCTTGTGTAAGAGATTTGCTAACTTTTTTCTTTGAAGATGATCCTAGCTTTTTCTTTTTGTATTTTCTTGCTTTCTTAGGTCTCTCAGAAGTGGATCGAATTTGACTTTGCCTTTGCCTTTTAGATTTGCTTCTCGTGCTTACTTTAGAGACTTGAATATTAGCATCACTGGGCCATGATGAGCCGTCTGCAAACATATCGATTTTTTGAACCATTTCATCTTTAGTCTGGCTCTCTTTATTGGTGTCAGATTCAACATACTTAACCAAAAGCTTTTTAATTGGTGGTTTAGGACATTTAGATATTATATGCCTCTATTCTGCTACGGCCTGTGAACATCCATCCAAGTCCCATTAGCAACTGTCGAGGGGATTGGCAAAACGACAGATGTGGTCGGATGGGGCTAGGGATAGTGGATGTGACATTGACGATGGGGATGGTGTGGCCAGGGCTGGTGTGAGCGAGGCTGATATGGCTCTTTTGGTAGCTTTGGATGATTTGATTCCTAAGAGTGAGCAATCTAGAAGTATTCTTGGCCTCATAAATGGCTGTGGGGGTGTCCCAAGCCTCCTTGGCCGAGGTGCAAGTACTAATCTCCCTCAACACTTCATTGGATACATTCATCTTGACGTAGTGAATGGGCCATTCTTGCCCTTTTCTTGTACCTTTGGACTTCTTGAAGCACTTGAGGCTCCTCCTCAAGTCCAAGTACAATATTCATCACATCTTGGAGGATCAAAATCGACTCCATCCTCACCTTCCAAATAGAGTAATTGGAGGTGTTCAATCTCTCACCTTGCTACAAGAAAAAGGACCCCATGGAGGCCATAATCACTTGATAAATTGACTTGTAATGGATCCAAAAAAAAAAAGTTAAGTGGTGCTTCTCCCTCAAAAAAGGATTTGGTAATGGTGTCCAACCAAAATCAAATTGAGATCTTGCAACAAATACGTGAGATCAATCTCATTAGCTATGTCAATCTCTCCCAATCATCTAGCTTCTCTCCAAAGATGGAGCACAACAAAATTTTGAGCCAAATTCACCCCTTGATAGCTACCGAGATTCAACTACACTTTCAAAAACTAGATTTCAAGCCAAAAATCTCATCACACATTATGCATGCAATCAAACCTTAGGTTGGATCTAATACCATGTATACTTTTCACACATGTGAGGACATCTCAAACAATGTGAATGATATCCTAAGGTGTTTGTGATTGCACATAGATCTATCTTTCACAAGATACAAGCAATCTAGCTTAAAAAACTAAGGCAAGAGCACTCAATACATGCATCTATCACTCACCATTCATTACACATATTGAAAGGCAAATTTGGATGAAAAAAAATAAGTATGAAATTGGATTTCTCTCGAGTAGAGAGAGAATGCAACATCAAGCTCTCGAGTAGAGAGAGAATGTGGAAATTAGTCTAAGTGTTGGAGCACACAAACTCCAAATCTCTCATCAAAAAAACTAATTGTGGACTCAATCTCACTCTCACTCGTACTAGCTCAAGATCCATGAAGAGTGGCAACAAAGCTCAATGATTGGACCTCTCTAGATCACCTCTTGCATGGATTGGACCACCTACATGGCACCTCTTATATTGATTCAATTTGGACCATTTTTGTGCATCCTTCACTATGATTTGTCCAAATTGAAAAATGAGATTATGAGGTGCAATGACACTAGACCTCTACCGTCAAGCCAAGTATAGCTACCTACACTATCATGAGCTAATTCAAGTATAAATTTAGCCTAATCACTTAATTACAAGTGTACAATGAGTGGTTTTAATAGAGGATCCCCAAACCTCAAGATAGATGGCTTTTACAATTTTCACAGTTTTATACATTGGAAAACTCTATTAAGAGTCTTACGGTATTTACAATCAACCAAGAATTTATGCATCTATTATGGAGGCAGCTCAACTATCAACAACCAATGTTTTTATTAAGGCTATATAGATGTAGATTGCTTGGAGATGTTGACATTTGGAGATTAACTTAAGGTTATATTTCTCTTTACAACTATGGTTGTATTTTTTAGAATGGTAAAAAGTAGACTTCTACTACTTCATCCTCTAGAGAAGTTGAGTATATTGATGCTGCACATGTTGAAAAAAAAATGATTTGCTTAAGATGCCTCTTATCAGACGTTGGTCTTACTCCTTCATAGCCAATGATGGTTTATTGTAAGAATCAAAGTACTATAGGTTTATCTCTTAGTCCCAGGTTTCATTCCAAGTCCAAGCACATTAAGATAAAGTATCACCATGTCAAAGACAACGTGCTTAATCAAGAGATCACCCTTACACAAAAGTTAGTTTATGGCAGTGGACATTTTTAAAAGGCATTATGAGTTGAAAATCATAACAGGTTTAACAATATGTGAAGTTTGAAGATCAAGGTTTTCCTAGACCCCATTACTTAAGGGAGAGTGTTGGATTTATATCTTTGATAAAATCAAAGGTAATGTGGACCTGCTGTAAAACTTATACATACTTGTAAATAAATTAGTTTGCAAAAATTCAACAATCTTGGACCGAATCAAAATAAAATATTGAAATGAAAAAGAATTTCAATACATTGAGTCAAAATGCAAATTGTGGACTACTAAAAGAGTGGATCGAAATACCAAGGTTGAAATAGAATTTGGATTCTCATAGTCAAAATACAATTTCAATCCACAAGATCAAAATGCAAAATGTGGACCATTGTAGCAAAGAATTGAAATACACGTTGAAATAAATTTTTGATCTTTCTAATTGAAATAAATTGTGGGACACTATAGTAGCCAAATGTGACATTATTTTTGGGAATCAGAGCTAGTGTCAACAAAGGCTGTTACAACAATGATGCACAACTATAAACGTATGTAGTTCATCAGTGTTTTAGGTTGGTTAAGAAGTTGATGATGTTGTAGTAGATTATCAAATGAGTTATGATCACGAGCTATTATAGATCGAAATATATAATGATGCAATTTTGACAGACTTTCCAAGTCAATTTTTCTGAATAAAGGTAGTGTGCATTGCCAGTTCCAATGGTCTTTTTTTCTTAGCAAATGTATGGTCTTTTTAAAAGTCTTAATTAGCTTTCAATCAGTATAACCTAATAAATCTAGCCAAAGATCTCCCTTGCCTTGAAGAAATTGCCTCTCGATTTGCTCCATGTGGTCTTCTCCAACCAACCTTTTGCCATCTATGATCATGAGTGATCAATTCACAATCATAGAATCCTTTAAATTGATGAAGAGATGCGAGATCCATGCCTTGGATCTTCCCAAGAACCAATCTTCCATTGTTCTTTCCTTCATAAGACTCCCTCTTAATGATTGCATCATAAGAAGTAGAAATCTCAAAAACATTAGAAGCCATGAAAAAAATGATTAGTACCTTCAACATAAGGATGATTGAAGTACTCTCTTTTTTCCAAAATGATTTTTTCACAAGAGGGTCAAGCTTCATAGTCATCATTGAGTTTTCACTCCTCTAATAGAGTGTCATCCTCCTTGCTTGGATCAACAAGTAAATTACCTCATTTCTACTTTTATTGCAATTGCAAATTCTACATCAAAATTCAATCTGTCAAGTGAAAAGATTAATTTGGTTTTGAATGAAGTTTACCTTGTTGAGCAGCTTCCAAAGTTGATAAAAAGAGGGCCAAGTTAGAAAATGCATATGAGCAACATGGTTGAGCCATGGATGAAATTAACTAGTTCACTCGTTAGTGCAAGAATAATGAAACAAGTGCACATTTATAACAAATATAAAGATAATGCAAATTTACATTTTCTTTACATGAAAGACTAAAAATATTCATAATGCCCAAGATGAAATTTTTCACATAGATTAAAAAATATTCAATAGTTTAAAATTGAACAATGTTATGTTAGGATGCTCTAGCTATAAAGAGAAGCAAAGAAAATGCTCACGACAACTTGTAAACTTTGAATATGAAATTGGACAAAAAAATATATGTCTTGATGAATATCCATGTATCATAAAAAGAAATTTGCTTGGTTGATGAATTCATAGAGATGTACTCATACTTATAAATTTGATACATTATTGAAATTAAGGAAATTTCTCATTGTATCTTATTCAGAAGCAAGTCGCAAAAAATATAGAGTTCTTCCAAGTTAAATATTTGGCTTGTTTAACATCCATTTATCACGAATAGATTTATGGAGATGTGTTCATACATATTATGGATATTATTTTAGTCAACTGAAGAACTATTTGAACAATTTGTGAATTTTTCCAACCTAAGGAAGTCTATAGTGTCAAGTTCACCATGAGTAGTGTTTTGATTTTTGAAGACAAATATTAGTAGAATGTATTTCATCATATCTTCCACTTCGTAGTGTATACCTTTTGCACAAGGTTATTATATTTAAAAAGTAAGTGTGCAAATATTTTTAAGAGACCTACTTTGCTCAACTTTTGATTTACTGGATATCATATAGACATTAACGTCAAACAAGAACAACACACATAAGCTAAATTTATTGTATCTTTGATGTCTTGATCAACATATGCACAAAAATCCTTAATAGTTCAAGACATAATGTGAATGTCTCTTCCAAAGTGCTAAAAACTTTGTCCCACTCCTTACCACAAAATTATGAAATCCTCCCAGCTATTTATGTTACAATATAGGGACCTTTTTAAATGCTCTTTCCCATGTACAAAATTGGACATGAGTATCTTCTTGCAATATGGTGAATCTTATATTGCACCATAAATATATTGAAGTTGAAAGACTAGGTTCCCATGCACTAAGTATAAACAACTTACATAATACCACACGAACAATGCCATACATGTTAATTTCCTCTTCTATGTCCCTCTATAAGTCCAAATGAACTGAATCCCCAACCTCAAGGCTAGGGTAGGAGGTTTTCACCAACATTTCACTTTTTCAATCTTCTAATAAGTGGCAAAGACTTCTTGTCCTCTATTTGCGGTCAAGAGTTCAAATGAAGACCTATAAGAGAAAAACCCATTTCACTTATTGGAGAACAAAATTGTGATATCTTTGTCTTATGTTTCTTGGACCATATAAGAGATAATGTAACTATAGATTACACATCTTTGCCTTATGTTTCTTGGACCATATAAGAGATCATGTATATTAAAGATTGTGAATTTTATTTCCTGAAATACTATTCATAATCTAGAATGTCTTCGCTAATATTGGGACCATCAAAAGGCTTGTGGAAGTGCTTGAGCTTGTAGCCTTTTCACTATAAAGCCCTTGGCCCTTGTACATATAAATTATAAATTGTGTAAACATTTAGTAGATTTCTCAAAAAAATTGATCATAGAAACCATGCATTTCATACTATAATATAATTCACATTTATGTTGTATGCCTTTTCCACAATGAAGAAAACCTAGACCTCAAGTACGACCAATATACATGCCATTATTCTAGGTAAGATCATATTTTTGTACAACTTAGTGTAATGATTAGTAAAATTCAATGTCACACGTTGAGCTTTGTGCGCAATCCCCAATTTAAAATGTTGTTACATCAAAGGAAACCTACAAAAAAGACTAATAAAATGAGGAGCACTCATTCTAACGCCACCTCATTAAGTGCAAGGATGCATGTTAGTACTTTTAATAATTAAATCATCTTTGGCCTTGGTTGTAGGGGAGAAGATACATCATCTTTTTGCTCACCCATGTGCACATGCTAATTTAGTGTCTTTACAATATGTATATTATATGTAAAATAGTATGCCTACCAATGGTTAATATGACCACTGCAACTTGTAATGCGAGTTTTCTTTTATTGATTCAATGCCCTATCTACATATCAAGTGTTTTTAATTTTTTTTTAAAGAAGAAGAAGCAACTTTAACTCTTTTGGCCATCTACACTTCCTGCTAATGGATCCATTAGATGTTATTCTATCAACAAGACATTTGTTGAAGACTTCTATAGAGCATCTATGGTGTAAGAACAATCTCTTATAATTATTAATTGATAGAAATTCTCTTTACATGTGCAATAGAAGTGAATCTACAAACAATCTACGAGTTAACAATGGTAATGGAAAGAGAGAGAAATGTGCTAAAAAGGTTGTGGGATTTGTGGTATTGACGTTGGCACATTCAAACTTAAATGATCAGAATAAATGCAATAAAGGATGAACTGTATTTCATAGGCAGGCATATACGTGATGTCGAGTTAATACACACTGCATTGTGTGACATTGCAGTCCCTTATCAAATGTTCGTGAGCAGGACAACATCAAGAGAAAGACTACCTGCTGGAAATTAAGCCCATTGTTGCCTCCTTGCTGAATGACTAATTTCTATTTCATGATTCTTCCTGCATGTTTATTGATCATTGATCTAGGGTCAGGTGAAACCAACTTTGGTTCTACGTCTGCTCATTTGATATCTACAAGGATCACAAACTTAGACAGCCAATTTATTTGAAGAATGTCTACAAAGGGCTTCCGACTGATCTCCAGCAAAGGGTAACCAATCCTGTCATAATTTCAAAGTTCAGATGTCAAGTTTAATAACTTGAAGTCATCGAAGACTTGGCCATCTTCAAGGACTTCCACAAAACTTCCATTTAGACTCACAAGTCTGCGGAAATACATTACTTTTTCAATAGTCTGCAGAAATACACTATGTTTTCAACAGCTTCGGCTTTTTCGCATTTCCCCGAAATGCGAAAACTTGCATAGTTCAAAAGTTTAACTACTTTTAACACACCTTCGGTTTTTGCAAAAAATGCGAAGAGAGAGAAAATCCCAAAGGTCATCTATTTTCATGAGTTAAACTGTTTTAAAGACATCATCATCTTTTTGAGGGCACCTTCGGTTTTTTGCGAAAAATGCGAAGAGAGAGAAAAATCCTGAAGGTTGTCTAAAATAAACGAGGAATGTTTTAGTGATGTCCTCGTCCGTGTCAACGATGCTGAATTATTGACCGTATATATTGTGTACAGTTGTCACAAAAGCCATATACTTCCAAGTACAATGGCTTTCCTAATTAGGTGACAAGTATTCAATGTAATTAATACACGGATGAGATCTATAAATAGATCGTCCAGCACAGATTAGTGGTTGCTCCATCCATGCGATGAGACACATTATTTGAGCCTCCCAATTGTTAAATTCACATGTGTGGATTGTCCACAACATGTACTTATGATCTCCTAAGGTGTGTAGATGCACCAAGATCAAGACTAGATTGAGTTTCAAGATCTATCTTTGATTCTATGGCAAAACCACACTACTACATGCATTCAATCACTTTCAACTCTCACTCACACGTGTGGAAAGTATTAAAAAATTATTCAGTAAAAACAAGTTGCTCTCCTCGGGTAGAGAGAGAAAATCATCATGAGCTCTCGGGTAGAGACAAAAAGCTAAATAAACACTTACACTCAAAATCCACTCAATCTCTTAATCAATTAGATCCAAATGAGAAGTACAATGATACTAGTAGATCCACGGGCTACCACTATGCTTAACTATGATTGGACCACACTTTTGCCACCTCTTAATCCTATTGGACCATTGATCCATTCACCTCTAAATTCTATTGGACCATTTTCAAGGTTCCACCTCTAATTCCTATTGGACCTCTTAAATTTCATCAAACAAAAGTATTACACTTGTCTACACGCTAATTGGCACGAGTTTAGCCTCTTACTCTATTTTGGCTAAATAGTGGCATTACAAGTGGAAATGGGTAATTTGCCATCTATGCCAAATTTGGTCCTATCAACATCCTAAACCTAGATGCTTGATATAAAAAACATAAGACCCCTATATCTAACATAGATAATCTTTTTCAATTCTTCACACTCCTAAAAAATTATCTATGAAGATTTGAGCATTGATCTTGATATAGCTCCAAGATTAGATCTATGCTTGATGAAAGCACTACAATTTGATGAGTTGTAAATTAGCTCACTCACCAATGGATCCAGGCCTGCATTTGTCAAAGGACCAATGTCCCCAGACCAAGCAGGAAGAGGAGCAAATGAGAGAGTATCTGTATCGATCGATACTAGGATCTCTCATGTACGCAATGGTCTGTACAAGACCAGATATCTCTTTTGCTATTAGCTCACTCAGCCAATACATGGCTAATCCTAGCATTACCCATTGGAAGGCTCTTATTCGAGTCATGAGGTATATTCGAGCTACCATGGACCAGTGCATCTGTTATGGAGATGTTAGCAATGACAATCTTCGTCAGCTCAGTGGTTATTCTGATGCAAGCTAGGGAGGGGATATAGACAATCGTAAGTCCACATCTGGATTTACATTCTTCTTCAACGGTGGTCCTATTTCGTGGAACAGTCGTAAGCAAACCTCTATCGCATTTTCTTCTACTGAAGCAGAATACATTGCTGCTTCTCAATCTATTAAGGAAGCGTTTTGGTTGAGAAATTTGCTGTCAAACATCAATCTGTATCAGTACAGCCCTACAATTTTGTTTTGTAATAACCAAAGTGCTATTGCCTTATCGGCTAACCCTAGATTTCATTCTAGGAGTAAGCACATTGAGATCAGATATCACTACATCAGGGACAAGGTTCTCGACAGAGAGGTGAGCTTAACGTACTGCAAAACGCAGGACATGGTTGCAAACATCTTCACGAAAGCACTCAGCAAATTTTGTGCATTGCTCAGTCTGAAGATCAAGGCATTCACGGATCCAGATTAAGAGGGGGTGTTGGATTTATTCCCTCTACTCTCCTTAATTCCCATTTTAATCTACCTCCATTCATGCTGCATATTTACTAACGTTGTTGCGCAGTCTGCAAATTTACACCCAAATTTGCACAGACGAAGAAAAGATGAAAGAATCGCGACACTGTGTTTTTACACACGTTATGGTGACTGACGAAAAGGGGACACTATCTTACATAATGCCAAAGGTGCCCTAAAAGCAAAGGCACCCTGTAAATCTAATCCTAAGGCTACTCATAAGAGTGACGCACTTTTTGCATTGTCATCACCAATGATCACTTCAGCACTGACTGACGTCGCATCCTTTTCACGCTCACCCCATGCAGCTACGCTAATAGACTGGACAACGACTGCAACCACCCACGATCTCTTATAGACAGCACATCCACTCTATACTTTTCACATCTGCACACCTATAATATAATGTATATATACTAAATACCATTTGCGTATTCAAGTTAACGAGGTGAACGAGGTTAATGCTTCCTTTAATAGGCATCCATGACAACCTTTGCTATCTTCGACAAATGACTGATTATCATGGAAGAATTGAGATATTGTAATTGAAGAGAAGAAACATAAGTAATCAAGCAGTGTGTAGGTGTACAATTGATGCAAAGATCATAATCATAACACTATCAAACTAATAAAAGTAGTACATAATTTGAAATATATTGCAGCTTCTTTTTGTACACATTAGATAAAATATGACTAGGGTGAACTCTAACTCATTGTTAATGGATTGATTAGCTACTATATCAAGCTCTAAAATTAGGCGTGCTATGCATGATTTACTGATATGCACTCAATCGACCTCTCTTCCTCACCCTCTTTGCATTGCACTCCATTTTTTGCTTATTGAAGACATATACACACTATAGAAAATAGTTTGCAAGATTCAGTTTATGTATTGATAGAGATTAAGATAGCTTAAATAGGTTTAGAGAGCGCGGAGGTGTACTTGGTTTGTGAGAGAAGATTTGTTGTACAATGACCAAAATCTGAACAAATCCAATAACTTGAAAAGTGATGGTCAAAATGACTCATGCGTTGGTAATTTTTCAAACCTTCAAAAATTTTGAGCCCACATTTGTCAAAGTTTTTGATTTAGTAAAATCATGTGTATTTCTATAGACTATGCATGAACCCAATTCTCTAGACCAATCTTCTTAGTGGTTGATCATCTTGACTAGCTCCTTTGCCCACAAGTTGAATTGTTGTGCTACAATTCAAAGAATCATTCCTCAGTTTCCACGTAAAAGCTTCTAGTTTTCTATTTATTATCGTTATTCTAAGGCTATTAGTTTCTTCCCTTTCTCCACTAGATCCACCAATTCCAAATCCAATGCTTGATTTGTATATTTTAGTGTCATCAATCTCCTCAACAACAATAGTGGAAGCCTTGGAATTTTATGAGATTGATTAGCTCATTGAATTCATTTTCATTGTACTTATTATGCAAGAGGTAGCTTAAGAGCATGAATCATTGTAGGAGCTGAGAGAGTTTTTTTTTCTGCTCATCAACAATTTGAGAATGATGAAGCAATAATGGTGGAGAGGTGTTATGGAGTTTGTTGGAGTTCATATTTGCCACCTTCTCAAACATATCAAGAAGATTGTTTGTATTTGGGTTAGTTGCCTGATCATTGCTTCTCTTCACTTTTTTGTTGAGAATAAAAAAGATCTCTAGATTATGGGCCACCTCCCTTTGGTGTCATAATTCTAATTCATAGAGTAATGTAGGGTGTCCCTAAGCCACCATTGTCCTAGCCCTTAGCTTTTAGCCCCTTTAGCCACCCATTTCCACTCACACTTCTACCTAAGGTTAGGAGCAAACTTATCATAGGAATTGACAAATTTCCACAAGATGTGAAGTGATGTCATCAAAGAATTCTCCTTGTTTGTGTTGCTGACCTCATTGAGAAAAGCTTTTGAAATACCAAATGCACCATCATCTACTTTCATAAAGTTATTTGTGGTTACTATACTTTGCACTATAGAATTTGATAATATAAAACTACCAAAAAGACATGTTTTGATCTGAGTATACATGAAATTCAAGCTACCATGCACCTTTAGTCTAGGCATATAAAATAGTAAAGTCAACGAATATAATCATTAAAATCACTTGCCAACTTTGACTATATGAAGGTACAAAGCTAGGGGCATTTATACCTATAACCTTTGTACAACAAGTGATATTTAATTGTTGGAGCTATATTTATATTCATAATGAAAGTCACCATCATCTATTTCCATAAAACTATTTGGTTACAAAAAAATTATACTTTTCACTATACTAATAGATAATATAGAAATTCCAAGAAGCTATGTTTTGATGGGTACATATATGAAGTTCAAGCAACCATGTATTTAGTCTGTGCATATAAACTAGTAAACCCAACGGGGTTGGCTCAACTGGTTAGCTTGGCATCCAAAGTTTCTTTGGTCCCAGGTTCGAACCTCCCCTTGGAAACCAAGAAGCATATAAACTAGTAAAGTAACCTATTAAGTGTCTCCGAATTGGGAGCCTTTCTTGGTTTGAGGCACTTGGGCCTGAGGTGGTAAAGCATGTCAAAACATCCATAAAACTATTTGGTTACCAAAAAATTACACTTTTCACTATACTATTAGATAATATAGAAATTCTAAGAAGTTATGTTTTGATGGGTACATATATGAAGTTCAAGCAACCATGTATTTAGTCAGTGCATATAAACTAGTAAAGTAACCTATTAAGTGTCTCCGAACTGGGAGCCTTTCTTGGTTTGAGGCACTTGGGCCTGAGGTGGTAAAGCATGTCAAAACATCAATGGCTTCACCCGGACTCGAATCGGAGACCTTCAGTGTGTTAGACTGACGTGATAACCAACTACACCATGAAACCTTATGATAATTTTAAGCCTATTAGCTAATATCTTGTCATGGGCCCAACACATGATGTATATCATATTTCCTAATACCAAATGTTTCATTTTTATCTTGTATGTCCTCTCGAATACCAAATGATGAATAGGTCTTATGTGGTTGTCCTAATGCATCTTTGTTTATCCAGTATTTATATGTTGCACACACTATAAATTGAAGACACTAATCATATCTTCTCAAAGTAAGGCCATCATATGCAAGTAGTCATCACAATGACCATCTATAATCAAATATATCTACTTATAAAAGTTGATATGGCACTTTAAACTCACTTCATAACATACAATACATAAACCTTAGTAGCACATTTGTTAAAAAATACTTTATGGTAGGATTCCTTGCAACCCTCCTAATGAGTTGATGCTTTTATCAAATATGAGTACACAAATAATTCAAATTATGTTGTTTTATTTAGTCGTACCATGTTGAGCCCATAGAACAAAAAAATCTTTTCCAAAGTATTGAGTGAAAAATCTGCCATTCCAATTTGATCACATCTTTTTTTCTACTCTTGGTGATAATTCCATCATCATTTCCACCATAAGTTTTTTTTTGAAAATTCCTATGATGGGATGTCCATAAATGGAGTTACCATTTTTTCTAAATATATTTCTCCACCTAAACACAAAAACACTTCATTCTTGATTGATCGTGTGGAGAGGGAGATTTGGGGAATGCTTTCACTCTATCTCCCTCCAATCCTAAAAGGCAATCTTGGATCATGCAACAAACATATGTAGTGAGTATATTTCACACGTGTTTGTTTTTTTAAGCTTGAGATTTTGCAAATACATTGTTTGATTGTATGACAATTTTATGATTGCAAGTCTCCACCTTTGCTACCCATATATTTGAAGTGGATTTTGACAATGATGTTTAGTGGGGGGGAAGGCCCTGTCTGAGGGCCTTCCTTGTTGGGAGGGCCCTCGCCCGAGGGCGGGAGCTCGAGGGCAGGCCCCGACTAGCAAGGAAGGCCCGAGGACTTCGGGCCTTCCCCTGTGTAATGACATTGTGCGAAGGTTTTTTCTTTTCTGTTCCTCCTGGTCGTACGGTACTGCCGTACGGCTGTACACGTGGACTAGTTTTTTTTTTACATTTGTGGTGGAATGTGGATGTGGACAACCAATGATGGGCTGCCACATAGCACATGCACATTCCACCGGAGAGAGAGAGAGAGAGAGAGAGAGAGAGAGAGAGAGAGAGAGAGAGAGAGAGAGAGAGAGAGAGAGAGAGAGAGAGAGAGAGAGAGAGAGAGAGAGAGAGAGAGAGAGAGAGAGAGAGAGAACGTGCATTCCGTAGAGAGAGAACGTGCATTCCACCAGAGAGAGGAAAGAGAACATGCATTCCATCGAAGAGAGGAGAGAGAACGTGCATTCCATAGAGAGAGAATGACAGATTCCTAGGAGAGAGAAAATTGGATGGACATTATGCTCCTGGAGGTGGTCCCAAAATACAAAGGACACCTGAGCACAAGGCATTATGGAGATGGAGCAATGGGATTTTGATTACTTCTAAAGATGGTGAGTTGAAAAAAGACACTATTAAGTCACATAACATTTTCTTGTATTGTATGTCATTGTGCTTCCTTAACCTTAGCCATTTGCCATCTTATGCAGAAGGAATGGCTAAAATATTGGAAAGGCAATGTGATTCGGAGATGCATTCATACAAACATGATTGTCGTTCTTGTATTTTTGTGGACGATGAATGCTAGAAAACTTCTCTATGGTTTGCTTTGGATATTTTGATTTACTTCTCTTTTGATGATTGCCACGGAGATACATCTTAGAAAAGATAGTTTGACTTACTAATCTAAATACAGCTACATCTTGTTTGTTCGTAGTTTGGAATCAAATATGTAGTATAATTTTCAATGTTATTGACTTTTTTGTATGATTGTATGTAAAGTTGATGTTCTTAAGCTAAATACAAACTATGAGTGATTGAATTAAATATGTACATAAGTTTTAGTATTCTTGATTGTGTTGTATAGTTGTAGGTAAAGTGGAATACCAAAGGGCCCTTATGAAAAGTAAAGCAATTGAATTCTTATGAAATACTACCGAAAATTCGTAAGTTAAATACAGATTACCTTGAAACATCTGTTACTTGGGAGTTCAATGTGCTAACTTCTATGTAGTTAGAAGTTTTATGTTAAATATTCATCAATAAGTTCAGTACCATAGTTCGAATATTTCTCATATTCTTGAAACCCATTTGTGTTTGGCTATTCATGAGTAATAGATTGTGCAAAAAAAAAACTCACAAAACTCATTTTTTATTTACTCGTAGAATGTCTAAACTTAGTTAAACTTTGAGCCTTCATCAATCTTTATATTCTTCATGCCGTACTTAAGTCTTCGACTTAATAAAAGGATGACAAAAAAATCATTTCCATGTGGAAGAACAAATAGGCTAAAGAAAAAAAAATCTAGAAAACCATATTTATGTGTTATTGACCATCCAACATTGTTGTAAGATGTCCAAACTAGTGTGTCTTTTGCATCAATTCTAGGTAGGTCAAAGTTTTTTTTGCATTTGTGTCAAGAAAGATATTTTTTTTTTATATTGATTTTTATAATGCAAAAAATGTCATTCCTGAGGTCATAAATGTAAACTTCATAAAGGATGATTACAATAAAGTTTACACCTCATAATATGATTAAACAATAATGCAAATGAATGAGAGCTACATTGTCCATGAGATTTTATCTCAATAATCTACTTGAATCTCCACACGATATATCTTGCTTGTATGTTTCCCACCTAAAGATAAATGTACATACACGTCAACTGTTAATGCCGATTGGTTTATGTTGCAGTTTAGAATTTGAAAAAACCTAGAGCAGCCATAAACCGACTGATATATGGTAGGTTTTGGTATTTTTCCATAAACAATTTTTAAAAAATGAGGCCAACATTATAAATCAGGTCGCAACAGTGTCATTGATGTAATCATAAATCTGTAATCAACAGTTCCATTACTATAAGTGCTTGCTACAAGATTCTAAGGGCAAAATAGGGTTTACAACTTAAACCCAAATCCACATATGGGTTCTTCGTCAGCCCAACTTTATATTAGGTTTCTTGTAGAATCCAAATAAGTCAATTTGAATGCCACTTTTAACTCGGGAAGAGGTTATCAATCACATTATAGTCCAATAATATGACTATAACATTTTAAAGCCAAGAACAACGAAGACATAGGTTTTTGAATTTATAACAAAACATCTGCTTTGAGCAATGCATCTTGGTTTTCAAGGGAGGCTTGAACTTGAGACCAAAGAAACTTTGGATGCCAAGCTAACCAAGTGAGCCGACCCTTGGATTGTTTTGAGCAATGACTCAATGTACTATAGATCGTTATGAATTGTGATTTTCTTGGTAGTGAAGTAGGGAAATTTTTTATTCCAAAGAGATCTGGGTGAAAGTTGTTCAATAGAAAGCACAAAGAGAAGACACAATTGACAAGCCTAAATACATGTTTTCAACTACATTGATACATTTTTACTTAGTAATTACCTTCGACAAGAATTTGTAAAATATACTCTATCAATCGAGAAGGGTTACATATTGTGGTGTAGGTTGACAGGTCTGCAACTAGTAATTGTGAGGCTATGTCGCAGAATCAATGACAAGTTAACAAAAAACGGAAGTTCAGAAATCATTAAACACTTAAGAATCCATCAATTGCACAAAAAAGGTGTCTGAAATGCAATCACCAAAAAGCATATCATCTGGTTATTTTCAGTACTGTTTATACATGAAGGCATACAACAAAGAAGTCACTTATGTACGTGTCATCTTAGTAATCAAGAAGTTGTATAAAAAGGTCCTGCCCTTAAGGCAACAAAACTAACTATTGAAGTGCCTTTTCGGGTTCACAGTAATCACCTTCAGCAAGAATTTGTACAAGACTAGCTAATTAGTTGAGAAGGATTATATCAGGCTGATGCCTCTATTCCTGGTATTATTACTTGTGGAATTCATAGAAAAAATTGACCAACCTTAAGTCTGTGGAATCTCACAAGTCCTTGCAAGCAACAAGCTGTAAACTAGGTGGTCGGAACAAACTGCAAACTAGGTGGTAGGAGCAAATTCACACTCCATACAATGGTCTGCGATTTAAAGGAAATCTTGGATTTTGTCACCCACCAAAGGATAGTGGTTTGCAGGCACAAGAACTTCACCGTTTCCTTGAGCATCCCATTGAAGAACATACAGAACAAACTTACAGGCTTATAGAAAGCTTGCAGCAGAAAAATAAAAGTCGTACATATATTTCAGAATGCAGCAAAAATTTGGAACTGTTCCAAAAACACGGTTTGGTTTCCAATCCAGAGATGGGCAATTGAGCCTATATTTAGGTATTGATTATATGCATGTTATGTGATGCTTGTGTAATACTAATGTTGTAGGTGGACAATAATCTTGCATACATCATTATTGTTTTAGTACATCGCTCTTTAGATTTAGCAAGCTGT
Organism: Diphasiastrum complanatum; assembly: GCA_029204225.1. Lineage (NCBI taxonomy): Eukaryota > Viridiplantae > Streptophyta > Lycopodiopsida > Lycopodiales > Lycopodiaceae > Diphasiastrum > Diphasiastrum complanatum. The sequence continues at coordinate 10,418,379 of CM055100.1, read as the reverse complement.
TCCGCTTGCTTAGCCTGAGCTGCTTCATATTTTTCTGCATGCCGGTGAGCTGCAACAAGCTTGTTCATGATCTTTTCAGTCTGATGTGATCTCATTTTCTCCAGTTTTGCCTGATAGCAGAGGCAGTCCCAGTTTCTCTCTATTGCAAGTGAATGTTTTTGACATGGTACAAATTATGGACCATGAAAGAAAACCAAATTCTAGACGTTTGCAGCTACCACGATGGCGATTATTGTGGCACCTTCTATGGGACTAGGGCATTTGACTGGTCTATTCACTCGATCATTTGAGTGCATTTGATAGGTTGTGCATCAACAGAGCCCCCTATTTGACTGGTTGCACACCAACATAGCACCTTATTTGGGAAGATCAGGCTAAAATAGCAATCCCCCCTATTTGACTGGTTGCACACCAACATAGCACCTTATTTGGGAAGATCAGGCTAAAATAGCAATCGGGGACTAGATAATTGAGTCTAGAAAGCTAGTCATCGATAGATAGTCATCTTTTCCCTTACAGGGTGTGGTTATGAAAAAGGTTGTTGTATGTATCATGAAATTTGAATCAAGATGACATGCTGCAATAGGTTGAAGCACCAACCAAGCCAAAAAAAAGAAACAAAATCAAATTGTCCAGATTTCCAAATTTACTAGTCATTGTAAGACCAAAATGTCTATGTAGTTGTGTTGTCCACTTGCAATGCATCCACCTAAAAGGTTGCTATGGACCAAAACCTCCTGGCATATCTTTTGAATAGCACTCTGGTCTTTGATACAGTTGATTTGTAGCATATTACCCAGAAACCCCTAATTACAATGAAAGTGTTGCCTACTACATTTTATCTTAAAAACACACTTTTATTTAGCCCTCCTAAATCTTTAGAGCCCCATTGTTAAAGATTCCTTATGTACTACTATATGAGTTCATTTGACGACATCATATTGAGATTGTACCTCAACAACAAAGATTATCAAGAATAAACATGATAACTTATCTTAGAAATATCATTCCTCCAGCAATAAAACTGTATAAGTGGTACATTGTTCCATATTCTACACTTCTTGGAAGTTCAAGTCATCCAGAAGAGCACAACTTAGTGCATCATAAAGAAGATTTCACAACACCTAAGATATTTTTCTTATATGTTATTATCAAGTTTGGCCTCTGCCATGTAGTGTAGCAGAGGTCAATCACTGACCCTCGTTAGTGTGAAGGAATTATTTATAATCGATATTACATTTTTGATTCATTTATGCAGACAGAACGCTTACGACCAACTTCACCACTTATCAGTAATCAATGACAAGGACCGGATGGATGCCAGCGGATCACCAGCCAACTGGCGATCGCATTTGACAACCTAATTTCTTAGTATTAATAGCTGTTCATATTCATACAGTTTCAATAATCCGATTCATTGAAAATCAGAATTATCAGAAGCATTTGAATAGTAAGCTCTCTCTCTCTCTCTCTCAAGCTTGCGAGCTTGAACACTCTTGAGCATTCTAGCTCACTTCTTAGAGTTGTTTTAGAGATTGCTACTGTGCTATTGCTTATTAACATTGCGCATTAATTCAGACTTTCATTTTAGTTGCTTAGAGATAGCATAGAGTACATGGCTTCGATCCACAACTTATTATACTCATTTACTTCTGTTTCATTTTGAATCAATACTACTTCATTACCTTTATTGACGTATTCTCCAGAAGAACAATTGTTTATTTCATTAACAACTACAGTATGATAGAAACAATCAACTTCATGTATTACCCAGAAGATCTTCAAGGACCAGCAGACCACCTAACCGGTATATCGACGAGTCTACAGCCTATCTTGTTCAGGAACCGACGTCTGTCCAAGAGGCACTCAGTTAGCCTGACTCAGATCTCTGGAAAGAAGGTATGGATAAAGAGTATTCATCTCTTATCAAGAACCAGACGTGGACAATTGTCAAATTACCTGCCAGCAGAAACGTAGTTGATTGCAAATGGATTTTCAAAGTCAAGTACAACGCAGATGGAAGCATCAACAAAAGAAAGGCACGACTAGTAGCCAGAGGTTTTTCTCAGGTATACAACGTCGATTACACTGAGACCTTCAGTCCAGTAGTCAAGCATTATTCTATTCGACTTTTGCTATCATTTGCCTTTGCAGCAGATTTGGAAATACATCAAATGGATGTACAAACAACATATCTCAATGGAGCTATCAAAGAAGACATTTACATGGTGCAATCCGAAGGTTATATTATCGAGGGTAAACACAATCATGTGTGTAAACTCCGTAGGGCACTTTATGGCTTGAAGCAATATGCTTGAGCATGTTTTCAAAGGATCAATACTTTCTTTATTGATCACGGCTATACACCTAGCTCTTCAAATTCAAACATTTACTTCAAAGTAGTGCAGCAGTCTTTTATCATTATCACTTTGTACGTGGATGATATATTGCTTTCAGCAACAGTACCGATTTGATAAAAGAAGCCAAGACAATGCTATCTTCCGAATTCGACATGACCAATCTGGGCGAAGCTCATTTCTGCCTTGGTATACGAATCCACGGAGACAGAAAACAGAAGTTGATCTACATTACACAACATCTGTACATATACAATATTTTAGTCAGAATTTGATCAATTGCAAGTTGGCTCTCTCACCAATGGAACCAGGACTCAAATTGTCAAAGGACCAGTGTCCCCAAACAATTCATGAGAAGCAGCAGACGTGTGAGTATCCTTACCATTCTATTATAGGATCACTTAAGTACGCCTTGACCTGTACCAGGCCAGACATAGCTTTTGCAGTCAGCTCTCTTAGTCAGTTTATGACTAATCCTGGTATAACACATTGGAAGGCTCTTATCAGAGTCATGAGATATCTTCGAGCTACTATGGACTTTTGCATTTGTTATGGAGCAGTAGACAATGACAAACTCAATTTCCTCAGTGGTTACACAGATGCGAGCTGGGCAGGAGATGTAGACACTCATAAATCTACTTTCGGATTTACATTCTTCCTCAACAATGGTCCAATTTCCTGGAACAGTCGCAAGCAATATTCGATAGCTCTATCTTCCACTGAATCAGAGTATATCGTAGCCTCTCAAGCTACAAAGGAAGGGGACAGGAAAAATCTCATCAAATTTAGCATCGCTTGAGATCATAAGCTCATGTGCATTCATGTCATACAACATGTATGCCTTGGCCTTCTCATCATATCCAAGAAAAATACATTTGATAGCTTTTGCATCCAATTTTTTTCATTTCTCATCATGAATATAAGCATAAGCATCACAACCAAATACTCTCGAGTGAGAAATATTAGGTTTCTTTTCAGTAAAAGCTTCATGAGGTGTCTTACCTTTCACTAATTTTGTAGGACACCGATTTAGGATGTGAGATGTTGTGATGCAAGATTTTGCAGGCAATAAAACCCTTACTTTTGAGCATTGCCTTGGCCATCTCAATAATAGATCAGTTCTTCCATCTGCAACTCCATGTTTTTGTGGTGAATAAGGTATTGTAGTCTGCCTCTTGATCCAATGATCTTTGTAAAAATCTATAGATTCTATTAAAAAATACTCGCCACCTCCATCAGATCTCAAAGTCTTGATGCAACATCTTGTTTGCTGTTCAACTAACACCTTGAATTCCCCGAACTTAGCAAAAGCATCAAATTTCTTGCTTATGAAATAAATCCAAATGCATTCACTATAGTCATCAATAAAGGTAATAAAATAATAGCAACCACTAAAATACCTAGTCTACATTGGTCCACATAGATCATTGTGGACAAGATCGAGAATGCCAATGGTGTTGGATTTATCTCTTCTCTCCTAAATCCCATGTTAATATGTTTCCAATCACATTGTTGCATTTTTACTCGCATTGTCACATAGTCTGTAGAAATACACAGAAAGTGAATGACAGTTTTCCTTCGACTTTTCCAACTTCGACTTGTCCGAGGTTTCCTTGTCTGAAGTCTTCGACGATCGTTGAAGGTTCAAAATAGAGCTCTTGTGAGAAGCATAATCAACTTCGTCGACATTGAAGTCCACGTCATCGACATCAAAGCCCTCGATGTCCTGACATCAAACTCCATCGACATTGAAGTCATCGACTTCGACTTCTTCTCTAGGCAAGCCACACAGTTCTGACGCCTTCCACAAACTTTGAAGTTGGAGCCTCCTCACGCTCACTTCTTGTATTGTGCAAACTAACTTGACAATGACGACAGCCACCCACGATCTCCAATAGACAGCATAGCAGCTTCACGCCTTTCATTTGCACAAATGTAAATTGTATATAGATAACCATTGTATCAATGTAGTATACACAGATTCAATGAGACAGACACTATAGATGCTTTCATGCATCGATTCTCTCTTCAGACGGATTGTCAGTAATAAGCTCATAGCTTTTAGAGATTGTAGTTAGCTTTGTGAGCTCGTGCTTTCGCCCACAATTGTCTTGTGCTCACCTGCATTTTATGACTTGTACTTCATTACATTTAATATGAATAAAGTGTTGTCTATTTTTGTGTTCATATTTTATCAGTATTGCATGCTTTCCACTCTCTGTCTGATTTTTTGATTGACTTGTCTGACTGTCTACTCTTTGCTTCTACACACAACCACACAACTCTAATTTATTATTGTGTTCGCCTACTTAGTTATCAATAGTGCACGCATCGAGGGATTGGCAGCTTTTTAGCATTTGCTCCTGCTTTAGTTTTCCCAACATGGTATCAGAGCAGGGATCTGATTACTTAAGCAATTTTATGTCAGAGCTATTTCTATAGCCTGATAGGCTTTCCACAAAACCTGATTTCATTAGCCGATAGAATAATTGTTCTGTAAGTTACATTAGATTTTTATTCGTAAGTCATTGATAGTTGTTACTATCACCTAGACTAGCTATCCACATGGATTCCCAAGGGAAAGCTAGTCCTATCATGGGCAAGCTTGATGGAGCCAATTATCATCTGTGGAAATTTAAGATGAGAACTGTGCTAATGGCTGGCCAAGGAATTGTATGACATCGTTAGAGGTGCAGAGGCAAAACCCAAAGTCGACGATGCTGCAATCTCCTGATGGAAGCTGAAGGATGGTAAAGCTTTTGCGCTGATCATCCTTCACATATTAGACATGCAAATCAGCCATGTGCTTGAAGCTCAGACCTCCAAGAAAGTCTGGAACATCTTGAGCACCTTGTACGAAGTGCGAAATAAAGCTTCCTGTTTGGTGTGAAGCTTTTGAACGAAGTCCAGACCAACAAAAGAAAGACAATGAATACTATGAAGAACAGTGATGACTCTGATTAACAGGAACGTTGCGAAATTTACTCTCAAATATCGGTCTGAATCAATATGCTCCAATGACATTATTTTGTGATAATCAAAGTGCCATCGCTTTATCAACCAACCCTAGATTTCATTCCAGGAGTAAGCACATTGAACTGAAGTATCATTTCGTCAGAAGCAAAGTTCTCAACGAAGAGGTCAGATTGCAGTACTATAGAACACAAGATATGACAGCTGATATTTTTACCAAAGCATTAAGTTTGGAATCACACAGAAGATTTTGTGTAGAACTAAGTTTGAAGGTCAAGGCATTCAAAGATTCAGATTAAGGGGAGTGTTGGATTATTCTCCTTCTTACCAATCGTCTAATCAATTTTAATCTTCATCCATTGTTAATCCAGTTTTGTGATTTTTCTCGTGTGTTTACACAGTCTGCAGAATTACAAGTGTTTTTACACAGTCTGCAGAATTACACGGAGTTTATGACAGTGTCTCCTTTTTCGCCTGTCAAGAATCTCGTTGAAAAATGCAGTGTCATTTTTTCGCATTTTTCGCTTGACACTCGTGTATAATCATAGTGTCACATTTTTGGCTTTTTCCAAAGAGCCTCAAATTTTAAGGAAATGACTCTAGCAAAGTGTGAGGCAACCCTAAATGAGATTTAAGGGCACCTTCTCCTTTTTCATCTTTTTCGCGAAAAACCCGACAGTGTCGCCTGTGGCTGTTTTAGTTCATTTCTGCAAAGCTACAGTTTTTGTTCATTTATGCAGAATGTTTACGGCCAACTTCACCGCTTATCAATAATCAATGACAAGGAGCGAATGGATGCTAGCGGATCACCAGCCAACTGGTGATCGCATTTCGCAACCTAATTTCTTAGTATAAATAGTTGTTCATATTCATACAGTTTCAATCATCTGATTCATTGAAAATCAGAATTATCAGAAGCATTTGAATAGTTAGCTCTCTCTCTCTCTCTCTCTCTCTCTCTCTCTCTCTCTCTCTCTCTCTCTCTCTCTCTCTCTCTCTCTCTCAAGCTTGCGAGCTTGAACACTCCTGAGCATTCTAGCTCATTTCTTAGAGTTGTTTTAGAGATTGATATTGCACTACTACTTATAAGCATTGCGCATTAATTCAGACTTTCATTTTAGTCGCTCAGAGATAGCATAGAGTACGCGGCTTTGATCCGCAACTTATTGTACTCATTTACTTCTGTTTCGTTATAAGTTTTTCTTTTTGTTGTGATAAGGGTTAAAGAAAAATATCCAAAAGCATTGGTTTGTTATGCTAGAATTCTAGCATTGTCTTTGTTTTCTCTTACAATTGGATCTACTGGGTCTTTGGTGGATGGGTGGGACTTGTGACGTGTTTGGATGCAGGCGGACACCTCCACTGTAGTGCAATGAGCAATACCTATATGTTGTAAAATGTCAAATTAAATTGAGAGCCTTGAATAGCATGAAATACATTACATCAACCGCACATGTGGCACGAGTGATTTGGAAGGGTAAGGGCTTGATGTCCCTCCCATAACATTTGGGCCTCCTTTGCCACAATCCCCTAGGCTAGTCAAATGTGAATTTTGTCATGCTTATTAAATTGTTGATTTCTCTAGCCATCAAGGCTAATCCCTACCTCCAAGGCTGCTTTGAGTTTTGTGATGGACTAAGGATTTCCCTCAAAGTATTTTCATGCAGCCAACACAAAATGACTAACATCGACACACCAATTTACGTAGCCAACACACTATGCAATAGCTATGGGCACCGACACATGCGCCATGTCTCCCGGGCTCCCACACACACGCAAGTCAATGGGGGAGTTTCAAGTTACATGGCTCATTGGATAGCTCCCCCAGTTGCTTATGGGATATACTGGTGGCTGCCGCGTGCGCTTCGGGAGTCAAGCGTAGGGAGCCCGGGGCTCGAGAGCCAGGAGCCGGTTCCCGGGCGCAGGGACACTGGAGCCGGTGGCTGGGATAACCGGGAATCAAGAGGGGGGTTTGGGGGGGGTGATGAACAGCCCATACGCCCCCTGTGCATGATTTAGCATAAGGCATGCATGACTACTCCCCAATTCACTCTATTATGTGTAACACATAAGAGACACTCTTTTGCTCTCTCTCTCTCTCTATTGGTATGTAGACATTGCACATCTTAAACAGGAAATTAGAGCATCATGGGAGGGTAGGGCCACAAGTTCACAAGCCATTACACAAGGTGGAGGTAGTTGGGATAAGTGGGAAGTGTTTAATAATACTAGTGGGAGAATATTGCAGGTATAACAAGAGCATTATGTAGCCCCCTCCCTTTAATAAGAGGAGTATCCATGCAATCCCATGCTCAGAACCCATCAACAAGTTCCGCCAAAATTTAACTCTCTCGAAATACTCTCTTTTTCTTTTGAATTTTCATGCTGCTTCTTCGAGACACCCCTCTCTCTCTCTCTCTCTCTCTCCCTCTCTCGTGTCTCTGTGTCTCGTGTTCGTGCGTTCGTTCGCTCGCACGAGCGCTGGGGGGCGTGATCGATGCGATATCATGCACATGCTAACACCCTCGGGGATCTAGTCTCCAGATTCTCTGTTTCCGCAGCAGCAAGCCAACGCAAATCCATGTACGTCCAATGCGCCTTCTTTTGCTTGGCTTTGGCCCACTTTTCCGATGCTCCCGATGCGCACGCGCATTTCCGTGATTTTTCTTGCATTTCCCATGCTTTTTGATGTACTATTTTGCACTCGTCTTTCTGCAACCGGTTTGCTGGGCAGGAGATGTCCGCGGGCCAACAATTCAAAGCGCAATTCATCATTTGGAGACTGGAACTATCACTCTTTGCCTATCTGCTCAATTCTGATCCCTGTCGCGTTTTGATTCCCCTCCTAGATAGTTTGGTTGAGGAAAACGTAAAGCGATATCAATATAGTAAGATAGGTGACCGCGTTTGCCATTGAATTTTCTTGAGGAAGGATAAAATGCAATGTTTGTGTACTACTGCGAGGAGTATGCAGATATGTGTTCTACGTGGAAGAATACTGTTAGGATCATTAATTGAGATTTTCTTTTCAATTGAAAGTCCAAATCGACACTGTTTACACGTTAAATTCTTTAATACGCCAAGGTGATAGATTTGGCCACTGCATCAAGGAATTAGAAGGAATCACAATTGCAAAGTGTGCTTCATGTGAGGCGGCATAACTGAATTGGAATTTGGGCTACATGGAGTTATCTATTCACTGGCAAGTTTAGGGAAAGGTTCAGGCAAAGGACCGCCTCAATGATGACTCAAGCGTCCTGTTCCTGTTCAAATTTAGTCCATGCCGAGGAAACATAGCAACATGAAAGATGATCGTGGGCTGCATCTCCGAAAGGATGGAAAGCTCATGTCTCTTAAACCTCTTGGCAAGGAGGCAAGAAGCTCAAATGGTACACAAGAACATATCCTCTACTTTTCAGGTTTGGCTTATTTCATTAGGATGCATGAACACCTTTTTGGTAATGTATGCTTTGGGGGTTGGTGGGGTGTTCCCCGTGGTGAGAACAGTTTTTACCTGATTATGTAGCATGCACTTTCGGGACAGCTTTTACTTTTTTCACTTAAATGTTTTCTACGTGCACCTTTTGGGTGGAAGGTGCTTGTGAAAAAAGGTAAAATCTTGCATCACAAATTTGCTTAAAAAAACAATCAAGCGAATTGGATCATGGAGGTGCCATCATTTTCTTTGTTAAAAAGCAAAATCTGATTTTACATGGTTGTAAGTACTATGGAATGCACCCATTCTGTGAAGTGGCTGATTCTTCAAGTGAGCCCCCGGGCAGGGCCTGCAAGGCATGCTCCACAACCGTATGGGCAGGCTATCACTACTACTACATGGTAACAGGGAAGCGATTCTGCTCGCATAATGTTGTCTCTATGATTTGCATCCTGCCTCCTGTGTTTTTAGCAATATAATCATTGTCATGTTGGGAAGAAAAATTTAGCCTTGACGATAATGTGTAGAAGTATAGGCCTGGGTGGAGAGGGAGTTATGGACTAGGTATTTATTGCGAGCAGCAGGTGCAATACTGCTCATAACAGGCCCGAGGGTGCGAGCAACCAGGCCTGCTACAGGTAGTACTATGTCTGTCGACAATGTCCATGGGACATGATCGGCAACTGGGAGAATGACACATCCTGTATATTGAAGAGGGATTCTGTTTCAGTGTATTGCGCCTCTCCTCTCCAGAGAACGAGAGTGTGTGACATTAGCAATAATTCTTCCACTGCCGCTTATGGGTTTGAGAATGGAGGCAGACATAAAACATCTAACGCCTGGCGTTTACTATGAATAAAGTCTGGGGAATTTAGATTTAACTCTTGAAAAAAAGTTCGATCTCTAAATGACTTATGCTGGAAATCTTTTAGGTGGAAATGCATTACATAATGGAAAGACCATGGACTTTAATGCCCTTCATAGCATAAAGACTAAACAGTAGGACAATTATGCCATTTAATGCCCAAAAAAATGAACTGAAATGAATCCCTAGGTCTTTGCAAAGAGAAGCATGAGCTAAGAAGTTCATGAAGCTCAAATTTGCTTATGCACAGACAAGGGTTTTTGCTAGCTCATCAAACAAATGATATTGTTAAATTTGCACAATGCAGATGCTAAAATCTTGTTGACACAATGAGAGTCACAACTTCATCAATTGTGTTATGGTAACAATTTATAACTAGCAGAAAGAAGAATGTTGAATGTGAATCAACACAAAGGTAGTGTCTCTTCCCCGTTGTGGAAACAATTTTTACTTTTTTTTTTTACGTAACTATTTTAACCTGCACTTTCCAGACAGTTTTTACTTTTTTTCACTTGAATTTTTTACATGCATGTTTTTGGATAGAGGGTGCTTGTAAATTGAAGGTAAATTTATTTTACATGCACCTTGCGATGCCCAAATATTTGCCTCGTACAAAAAAGTCAAGCGAATTGTGCTCATGGAGTCTCCACCATTTTCTTTGTTAAAAAGCAAAAAACTGATTTCACATGATTGGAAGCATTATGGAGCACACCCATTCTGTGAACTGGTTGAGACTTCAGGTGATCCGAGGCAGGGCCTACAAGGTACGCTCTACAACCATAAGGGCAGGGTGCCAGTAACAGTATATGGTAACTATTCTGCTCACATAATGTTGCTCTAGGATTTGCATCCCATTTCCCATGTTTTTAGAAATATAATCATTGTCGTTTTGGGCAAAGGAAATCAGCGTTGATGATAATGTGTAGTACAGCCTGGGTGGAGGGAGTTATGGACTGGGTATCTGCTGCAAGCAGGCACAATATTGCTCGTAGCAGACTCGACCTGTGCAAGTGACGAGCCTGCTATAGGTAGTATTGCACCTGCTCGCAATGTATATGGGGCATGACCAGCAAATGGGAGAATGAAACATCATCTATATTGAAGAGGAGCTCTGTTATAGTGTATAATGCCTCTTCTCTCCAGCGAATGAAAGTGTGCCACATTAGCAGTAATTTTACCAGTGCCAGTTATTATGGGTTTGAGGAACCTAGGGGGGCAGACCTAAAACCTGTAAGGCCTGGTGTTCACTATGCAGAAAGTTTGTGCGGATTTTTTATTTAACTCTTGCAAAAAGGCTTAATTTTTATTGGCTTATGCTGGAAAGCTTGTGTCTGGATGACTTTTGAATTGTCACCATTGTTCTGAATACTAGCATTCCTTTTCATGACAGTGGACGCTGTTGATAGGGCTCGTGATAGGGCTTGCAGTACCAAGAGGAACTATATTGGATTGCCTGAAGGTAAAGTCATGCCGTGCTCGTCGGTACATTGTACATACACTGCCAATTTCTCTTGAAAATTCAGCAACAGAACAGGCTTTTGCATGTGTAGCCTTTTTTGTTTGTTTTTCTGATGATGGCATGATAAAATCTGTTTTTCCCAGTGATATAAAGAGAGAGTCCTGTTTTCTGAAATAGAAATTTTTTCTATAGGAATGAAAGCTCAGTCCTTTCAGGTAATATCTGGAGGGACAAATTCTCCAGGGAGGATGGCACTTCAAGCAGCCAATTCATGGATGAGAGAAGTTTATGCAATGGAGATTTCTATGTCGGTTCTTGGCTAGGAAACCTTTCTGACGGGGTTGGTAAATTCTTGTGGTCAGATGGATGCATGTACGAGGGTGAGTGGGGTCAAGGGAGGAAAGCAGGTAGAGGAAAGATCATGTGGCCATCGGGGGCAACCTACGAAGGGGACTTTTTGGCTGGGTGTATGCATGGAATTGGAACTTATGTTGGCACTGATGGTACTACTTATAAAGGATTTTGGAGCATGAACTTGAAACACGGACTTGGGTGGAAGCTGTATGCAAATGGTGACATGTATGAGGGAATATGGAAATATGGATTACGTGAAGGTCTCGGAAGGTATGTTTGGTCTAATGGGAATGAGTACATAGGAGATTGGAGAGGTGGTTCGATGTCTGGAAAAGGCATCTTAACCTGGAATACCAATGACAGATATGATGGCTTTTGGGTGGATGGCCTTGAACATGGTCATGGAATTTATATATGGGCTAATGGAGCTTCTTATGATGGTATGTGGAGCAAGGGACTCAAAGATGGAAAAGGAGTCTTCTACCAAGTACGCAGGGTGGATCAAGGTCAAGATCTTGCTGCCGAAGAGGAGAAAGAAGCTTGTCTGGCTGAGCACCTAGCATTGCCAAATCCTCACCAGAGTAGTTGTGGATTGTCTTCTGATCTTGAAATAGGTTCACTTCACAAAAATCAAAGATCCAGCAGAATTGCTTCATTTGAGAATGCTGTTATAACTGAGCTTTTAAAATATAGGGACTTTGCTGCCCAGAGGGACATATCATTTGACAGATGCTGGAGCTTAGAGGGATCTCTGGAAAGATTTATTAGCTTGGATATGGTACATCCTTATGTGGAAGATGATTTTGCTCCTGTGATTAAGATGCCAGTTTCAGAAAGAGAATATGTGCAGGGTATTCTGATCAAAGAATCCCTCATAGGACCGATGTCTAGTATGTCCTCCAGAAGTGCAAGGAGACAGCAGCACCACCGTCCCAGAGACATAAAAAGACCCGGAGAAGCGATCATTAAAGGTCATAGGAGCTATGATCTTATGCTCAACTTGCAGCTTGGCATTAGGTTGCAGCTTAAACCATTCTCTCTTTTGTCTGCGTACAGCTGGCTATGCTTGGAAGCTTTGGTGCCAGTGTCTAATTACTAACAATTTGTTACCCCAGAATTTGGAAATTTTGACTGTAGCCTGGCATTTGGAAAAGTCAGGGGCTTAAGTTTGTCAATTTAGTTTACTGAATGTAGTTTATTTGCTCAAGTTGTGTATAAATTGAAAACGACGAAGCTGTTTAAGCTGTACAATAATGGACTGGAGTATGCTTGCCTGTTGTCATCAACTTCATGTACTGTTCTTTTGTGTATACTGTGGTCATTAGCTGTCACATATGTTTCTGTTTAACACTGGCAATCGTGCTTTCTTGAGATATGCTTATGTCTCTTCTGGCCTATATTGCATAAGATTTTGAGAGGACAAGTTATTGCCTAACTAGTAGATGTGTCTAGTCGTATTTATATATGTGATATAACATCTAGGTGCATACAGTTGATAACTAAACTTGTAATATTTTATCTTGGGAGCAGGTACGCAGTTGGAAAGATAACACCGCTTTCCAAGCGTGAAATCATTCCTTCAGATTTGGGACCACAAGCAAGAATACAAATAAGATTTCCAAGAGCAGGATCACAACTGACTCCCCCACATCAATCATGCGACTTTAAGTGGAGGGACTACTGCCCTGTTGTGTTCAGGTCTCTCTTTTGATTTCATGATTCATGAATAGTCTGGTGTTTTTAAAGCATTAAAACCTTTTTAGCTCTGATCCTCAGTGAATCTGTTAAGATGTAGAAATGATTATCATGATTGATGGAATTTGATCAATTTGCTAGAGACTTGGGGAAGATATTTCTGCTCATTTCCATTGCAAGCAAGATGATAGAAGGAGAAATTTTTTTCTGAATGAGGACTTGGAGCTACTTGCAGTTAGATCATAATCACATGCACAACTATCAGCCTTTTTTTAAGATATTCTTTGTTTTTTGTATGACGTCGAAGGATGAATTATTTACTTTCTGGTTTGATTGCTATACTCGTAAATTATGACATTGCCCCATCATATCTTAAGCTGATCCGTTGGAAACCTTAATGGGTGCACTTTCAGGCCCACATTTGCTACAGTCTGTTTTGTTGACAATCACAAGAACAAGTTAAAACGTTGCTTAGCAAGCAGGCTTTCATTCTACTTGTTACCTTTGATTGAAGAGTAAAGCTACGTGTGCAGAGTTTTCCAAGGAGGCTTCATCACAAAGAATATTTTCATTGAGTTGAATCAGTGATCTAACATTTTATTGACGCAGTAGCTATCGCTTAAAGCCTTAGGATATTTGGCCAATCATGTGTCTGGTAGTGGCATGAAATTACTAACCCACAATATCACACAGCCTACACACTATGACAGTTTTTCTTTAGTATGCTTTGTTGATTAACCATTGATAGCCATAACTGCCAGTGTTTATCAAGCTCACCTCCATGTAAAATTTCTTTCTGAAGCATAAAATGAGACTCTGATGTATTTTTGGATGTTTACTGCATATATTGTCCACCAATTGAAGTGTGACACCACCGGTAGAGAAAATTTTAGCTTTCTTGTAATGTTTGGGTTGTTGATAAAAGTGTAGTTGCATAGTGGGCAGGGTCACCTCTTATAGTCATATATAGATAGTACTAAGGGACTCATTGGGCCTGTGACTAAGTGCTAGTGCACAGACTCTCTTGGGACCCTACAACCCTGATTTGGGAGCTTCCTAGAGGCTGGTGTCAGAATTCAAGGTGAACTAGAAGCGGAGACATTCACAATGAACAATCACAAATTAGGCATATAAGTGGAAGCAAAATAGGATATCAATGGAGACAAATCTCTACACAAAGAATGTATGTACACAAACATTGCCACTCTCTCTAGTCTCTTCAACCTCTTCAGGCTCTTCCTCACCTCTTTAGCAGAAAGAGGGCTATTTATACTAGTAGAGATAGATAAATCCAAAGGCCAATGGTTCCCAATGTGCAATATCCAAAAGCCAAGAGCCAAGAGCCATATGTTACATAGGAGTTACAAAAGCAAATGAAAAGCCTTGGCAGGACAGCCAAGTGCTAATTGGAAAAGAAGGTTACTTGCCCCATGGACCCCCCCCCCCATTATGAGTTGGCCCGTCCAAACTTGAGTACATGGACCAAAAGTTAAAAAATGCTTCTTGGGTCCTCAAAACCATATACATTACTCCAACTTAATAAAATATGGCATTAACCCCATGAAGTTACGCAATCCAAGGCCATACTATCTCTGGAGAAGATTCCACCTAGGGAGAAAATAAACTCTGATGACCCCTAACAGCTGTCTAGTTGTTGGAGGCAGATTTTGTGGTCACTATTGTTGAAGATTAGATTCACAGATCAGAGTGCTTGACCAGGACAAATAGCTGAAGACAACTAGTATTGAAAAAATTTGCTATGTTGCTTATGTGGGCAGATACGTTGGAAGTACGAAGCTATTGCAAGTTCGCTATTGAAGGCTGTTGGAATGTTGTTGGAGGTATGAAACTACTGAGGGCCGTTGCAAGCTGTTGAATTTCATAAACTAGGAGCACAACAATTGTTGACACATCTTTAAAATTCAGATCAATAGGACAAGCGTTGGGACCAGGACATGCAGAGCGATGCTGCAAGGCAAAGTGGAAAGAGGATGCTTCATTGATTCACAGTTTCTTATCATGGTGGCAAATGATAAGTTCATTGTTACAAGTGACACGTGTGACAAGCTGTGTAGTTTTCATTCTATGTTGTATCGATTTGGTTTCTATCCAAGTCATAGTAGCTTGGTTATGTGGTAGAAACTTTCTTGTATATTTGAACTAGTATCACTTGAGATGATTAATCGAAGTGATTGTTTGGTGTGGTTGTCAAGTAATTCCTTAATACCATTAAAGTCATAGTTGATTGTTATGTGGTGGTACAAAGATCAATTTTTCTAGGAAAATCTATTTTGAGTTGGAGAAAAGTTGTTTCGTCAAGTATCTATCCAAGTTCATGTTCTGTCATGTGGTAGATTTTGTTATAAGATTTGGAAGCCAAGGTTGTTGATTAGCGGTTGAAAATCAGCATTACAAGTTGTTGTTTAGCCTCAAGAAAAACAACAGGGTTCATTTCTATTGACAGGTGATTGATTAGTCTTAGAAAAGGAAGTCTTCTTAAGTGAAGCAGGTTTCAAGGAAGACGGACGTACACCAGTTGGGAAGTTTGCATATGACAAAGTGTTAGGACAAATAAATGTCATGATGAGATGCTTTCTAAGTTGGAAAGTTGTTTGGAGCAAGTGACTTTATGTGTGAGATAGAGGTAGGAGGTTCCATGGAAAAGATAGTGTCAAGTACTTTGTGTGAGAAAGTATTGGAGGGGGAGTATTAGTTACTTTGTGTGAGGAAGTATTGTATACGTTTTTATCTTTATATTGGGGATGCTCTATTACTTGCATATTTTTGGTTCATGGATGACATTCTATTTGTATCATTGTTGGAGAGTGGTTAGAATGCAAACATGAAGTGTACATCCAGGGGGAGTAGCGTTGATTTTCAACAGCTAATCAACAACCTGTAATGTTGATTTTCAATCGCATATATGAAGCAGGTCTATATGAAAAGGATTGACTTTCAAAGGAATTCTACATCACATTTAAAGGAAAATCTACATCGAGCAATGAAGACATTGAGATTAGAAATAATCGTGGATTCTACATGAATTGAGGAACTTCATTGCATGGGCTTCATGGAGGATACACATGCATACTTGTGCTATGCATAATTCTTGACAATGTAAACATTAAGGGGGAGTGTTAGAGTTAATGTTTACATTATTACCCCTAATGTTGTCATCTAGGTTAACTATTATTGTCGGGCCATGCCTGCGTGCTAATTCTAGGGGCCCTTACCTATATTTAGTTTAGTTAAGTTAGAATTTAGTTAGACTCAAGGTCGAGATTCTAGTGCTTGATTTGGAACACAAGTTTTGCTATAGATAGGTGTTGGTGCTTTTACCATATATAGAGACATTAATTAGGCAATTGCTTTTAGGCTGCTTTTGCTTTTCGGCATAGACCAAAGTCTATAAGTATGTAGTGCGCCCTACCTCATTTGCAATCAGACATAGTTGGAGTTTCTCATCACTCCCGTTCTCTCTCATTTAGCTATTGTTTCATCACAATAGGAAATCTTGTCCTGGATTACTTGATTGATCAGGTCAGTTTTCTAACATTGCAACGAATCAAAAAGTCATAACAAAGGCACTAATGCAAAACACCAATATTTTTTTGGTGTCCAAGTTGTTTCTATGAAATATTTTCCTCCTTCACATTGTGGTTTAAGTAAATCAATTAGATATTTGATGAATTATGTTTCGGCAAAATGTACCTTTCTAATAAGAATCTACTTTGAAATGCTTTTTGAGCTTCACATAAAGTTGCAATTTTGAGCAGAGATAATTGTGATAGGTTCTTGTTTCTTTTCAAAATGAGGTCCAAGCAAATGTATGCCAACACTTCGTTGGAATTGATTCCAGGCACTTAAGGGAGTTGTTCAAGATTGATGTTGCAGACTACATGATGTCAATATGTGGGAATGATGCATTAAGGGAGTTGTCTTCACCAGGCAAGAGTGGTAGCGTGTTTTATCTATCACATGACGACAAGTACATGATCAAGACCATGCGAAAGCGTGAAGTGAAGGTGTGCTTAAAACATTACATCTGAATTTTGGTTTGACACCTATATGGTTGTCTGCATGTATCTTTATTTGGGCTTTTTGGAGCTTTATATTATATGATCTAAATGAATTAATTGTTTGGGTTTCTGCATTTCATACTTAGCAACCGAATTCCCTAAAAGCATCACCTTATCTTTGCAATTTAAGTCAAAAAAATTGTAAAATTTAATCGTAAACCGTGTCTCTCCCCCTCAAGAGCTTTAGTGATAGAGCATCCAAGATCGATATTACAATATCTAGTTCTCCCTTATATCTACACAGTTTTAATGCTCTTAATTAGAGCTTTCATCTGATACCCATATTGCCCAAAAAAAAATTTAAAAAAAAATGATTCTAAACGATTCTAGAATTTTCCGAATCGCGATTCTGAACTGCGATTCGGATCGTGATTTTGAATCGCAGTGCATCTATGTCTTGTATATAGGATTTGGCATAGTCCTAGACTTGGATACACGATACTCCAGTACTCGAGATCATTGGTTACGCCTCACTATTCCAAACAAGGCCAGAAAGGTAACTGTAACCTTGTGAGGACCCAGTCACACATATGATGACGTGTGGAGCTATTGCATGGGTTAGGATGACTATTGGCATGGTGTAGAGTATCAATAGTAATGACTTGCATGTATGGGATTATTGTATGCTTGCATGGGCACATGCACATGTAAAGCAAGGGCTATTTCCTCTAGGAGCATTTGCCCTACTTCCATTCTTGTTGTGAGATTTCATTGCCATGTTCTTCTCTCTACACCTGCATCCTATCCTTTGGCATGGGGAGGTGGAGATATCATTCCGTTTTCTCTTCTTGGTGATGGAAGCATCCAAGTGGGTGTTCTATCTGTACTTCCACTTGCATGTTGTAAAGATCCATCAGTTATGGGCTTTCTCCATAGCAATATGGGTGATTGTTGATTTTAGCCAGTTTATGATGGTTTCTCAAGGTTTTGCTTGTATTTCTCATAACTTATTGTAGATCTGAATTTCCAGCAAGTGCACCTTCAGTTAAGGAGTCATTAAATGCTGATTTAATGACTGCATGTCGGAAATTTTCAAGATTTACTGTTCTAGGCTATGTTCTAGTCAAAAAATTGCTTGTTTTTGAGGATTTTGTCTAGAAATGGGTAGTAAGAGCTATGATCTAGCAAAATCAAAACTTTTTGTGCTTGCATGTAGATGAATTATAGTAGATTGGGCTTGATTGCACTTGCGGGGAGAGAGAGAGAGAGAGAGAGAGAGAGAGAGAGAGAGAGAGAGAGAGAGAGAGAGAGAGAGAGAGAGAGAGAGAGAGTTAGAATTAGAATTAGAATTAGAATTATATTAATGTCTGTTAAGTACCCGAGGGCACATAAGACAAGTAGAGAGAACATCAAAAAAGAAGGAGCGTTGTCCATGTAGGACTTATTCCTAACAGCTAAACCAACACTAGAAAACAGAGAGAAAAACAAAGCTTAACCTCCAGCTCTGTTGAGGGTACAATATCAGTAGCTTAACCACCAGCTACACAGAGGGAAAGAGAAAACTGAAATAAGTTAGCTAACTGGCTAAGTGGATATAAAAAACTGCATGATACGGTGAGAAGCAGGTGTTGGCCTCCGGTGAAGAGCCCTGGGCTTGGAGGAGCGAAGAGGATGCTGGAGCTTCGGTCGTCGTACTGGAATGTCTAACTCACTGTCGTAAGTCTCATCTCTATCCCTCTTCTGGAAAAGTGCGTAATGTGGGACTGGCTATGATCCATATCAGAAACATCCAATAAAAAGGAAGATCTGAGAGTAAACATCTCTCGCAATAATAAACCAACACATTTCGCAACTGAGAAGGCAAGGAAAGAAGCAAGTGTAAGTAGAGTATCTCTGTTAAGCAATGGTATCTGCCTCTGATCTCATAGTAGGCTGGGCATCGGAAAAGAAGTGGAACTCATCCTCAATCTCCTGTAAAGAGCAGCACTGACAAATCCGTAGCGGTCGAGGTGTGTCTGTGTATCTGCCTATTTCAATAGCAAGCTGGTGAGAAGAGACCCTAAACTGACCAAGACGGTAACGCAGGCCGAAAGATAACGTCTGAGACAAATAACCCGGTCGAATGGGAAGCCAGGAAACAGACCACACTGTGCTGATGTAAGCTCTGTAAATCTGTTGGCGGATATATGCGTGTGTCCCGTTCGGGAGATCAGATATAGATAAACCCCACCTACTCAAAAGGTCAGAAACACACTGAAACCATGAGGACTTAGCCTGCTGACTAGCTAGAGTGTGAGAGGATGTGAAAGCTGTAGCAACATATCTGGATGAATCAAGCTCCGAGACTCTATGAATGAATGTGATAATCCGAAATATAGCCTCGAAAATCAGTGGTGGTGAGGCACACACTGCCAGTATGATATCATGGGGAACTGACTGCTTCGCACGGATCATCCGGCTAAGCATAAGGATTTGTAAACGTGAAATATCACTCCAAGTATCTCTGGACAAGCCAGGACACCATGTCTCTGCTGAATATAGAGCCACCGGAGAGACAATGGCAGAAAAAAGGCGACAACGTGTATCAGGATCATGTACATAGTAAATAGAGGAAAACCTCTCCATCTGGACAAGAGCAGAGTGCCCCTTGCGGAGCCTAGACAGTGCAGCTGGTCTAAAAGTGAGCAATGGACCAGTAAAAAGGACACCTACATAAGTATAAGAGGCTACTATCTCCAGTGGAAGCCCATCATAGTAGAACACTGTGTCTCTCATATGCTGTTGATTGGTGTTGGACACCATGACCTTAGTCTTACCAATGTTCACCATCAAACCCCATGTCTGGCAGAAAGTATATAAAGCATCAAGGTGCTATTGAAGCCAAGATGCGGATCTTGATAGAAGTATCACGTCATCCGCATACAGTAGAATAGGGATAATCATATCTGCTAACGGACAGCCATCTCCACCCTCCTCCCTAATAATCCGCTCAAGATCATCAATATATAGAGCAAAGAGAGTAGGGGACAAAGGACATCCCTGCTTAACTCCCACTGTACTATGAATGTAAGAGGACCATCCATCACCATCTCGAAAACGGGCCGACACTCTCTCATACAATGTGATAATAGCAACAATGATCTCCTGAGAAAAGCCAAGTGATGCTAAGCGTTGGAGTAAAAGGTGTCTCGGAACAGAATCAAAGGCTTTGCGGAAATCCACAAAGCAACAATAAACCCTCTGCTTCCTGAATTTAGCCTCGTCAATAATGCATCTCAAGATAAATATCTGGTCAGCCGTGGAGTAGCCAGCGCAAAAACCTGCCTGTCCCATAGCATGTAACCCTTCTGTCTTTGCTCGTGAGCTGACAATAGACTGTAAAACGGATCCATATAGCTTGGCCATAGTATGACTGATCATATAATATTGCGGTAGTTGTCGACAATCAAAGGATCCCCGACTTTGAGGACAGGGTGTAAAAGGTTGGTGCACCACGATAAGGGGAGACCGAAGATGACAGATTTGTTAAAGATATGGGAAATGTATGGGGCAATAATGTGAGCAACTGGTTTTAGGAAGTCCATACTTAGGAGGTCAACATCAGTGGCTTTTTGGGTTTGACCAATTTGGATGGCATTTTCAACCATGGACGGGGTAAAGAGGGTGAATTCTGAAGGGCGTGGGGAAAGAGAAATGGAAAGAGAGTCAACTGTATAAAGCTTAGTAGCATAATTTATCCATGATTCAATAGCAATAGGAGCGGGTTTATAAGGGTTTTTAGAGAACATCCGCCAAAAGAAATGGGAGGATGGGGAGGCAATAGCATCAACAAGTTTTTGTCCCAAGGACTGGAGATAAGCTGTCTTTTTTTTCAGAGTCACTTTGTGATATTCTCTTTGTTTCAAGGCTAGGGTGTGAGGAGAGTGGTATCTAGCATATACAACTTGTTTATGCAATGAGAAGCACTCTGTATCATACCATTTGTTGTGAGTGCGTTTATGCGAAGGAAAGGTTTTGGAAGGATAGGTAGTATTGGCAGATTGCAAAAGAGTCTGAGATAAAAAGATAGCTTGTTGGTCAACTGAGGAGGTGAAGGGGAAAGGGACTCGGTGTAAAGGGGGAAACCAGATGGAGAGAAAACCGGGCGATGGTGATGAGTGGGATGGTGTGTTGTGACTGTGGTACTATGATGACCAAGGGATAGAAGTAGGAGGTAGTGATCCGAAATGGTAGGAGGTATAATGCGGAAGGTATGAAGAAATGGGATCAAAGCCGGTGACCCAATGAAGTAGTCAACAACACTATGTCCTCCTCCATGTGGGTGACAAGTAAAATGATATGACGAAGGCCAGTAAGGAAGGCCATTCAAAATGGTTAAGGAATGGGCCTCTGCTAAACCAATCAGCCGCTCTCCAAAGTGGGTAGCTAGAGTATCCGCATCCTGTGAGGTCCTGTCAAAGCCCATATCTAATGTGCGAACCTGTAGAAAATCACTCTCTGCATAAAACTTTGCTTGCCTGATGCTCGTACGAGCATTAAAATCCCCTGCTAAAAGAATAAGGCCTCGCTTTGCAAAGCTGAATATATCATCTGAGAGAGCTTGGAAAGGGTCACCACCAAAATCTGCAAAAGATGATGTTTGTGATGCAAAGTAACAAACTGCAAGAAAGAGGTCCTGAGAAAGCCCCAAACAGTGACCAGAGAACTGAAACCAAATAAAGCGTGCAAATGGATCACTTTTGACCAGTTTAAAATGAGAACTGAAAACATCCTTGGTGAGACAAGCAACACCACCAGAACCACGGAATGTCTTCCCTCTCACAAAGGGCCGATGCGCTGAGTGCCAGGTGCAATCCTGTATGGATGGGAGCGGTCTATATAAGGATTCATGAGTCTCTGCTAACAAGAGGATATCACATTTCAGCATGAAAGAATGGAAGTCACCTGCTGAAGAAGATGATAGTATGCCATTACAATTCCAAAAACCAATATGTAAAGGCTGAGGGGATCTCGGGCTGCTCCTTTGCCCGAGAGCCCCAAATCCCTATTGAGAAATTTTATCAAAAAATTTTGGTTTGCCTTCAATGAAAACCACCCGCTGATTTCTTGCATTTGCACCCTGGATAATTTGTTTCCTGGCTTGCCATTGTGTGTGTGTAAGGTCATCATCCATAAAAATAAAAGTCCCTTTCAATTTGGCTCTAGGGCATAAAGCTGCGTTGCGGCTGTTCATAGAGCGAAACTTGATAAACAAGACATTAGTGTCAAACTTACTTCTCCAAGCTGTATCAAATGCATCCGTGGTGTGTGTGAGCTTAGTTAAATGGAGGTCTTTTGCCTCTTCAATGGGCTTATCTCCGTCGCCCTAACCCGGATATTAAAGGCTTTTTTAGCCCTTCTTTCTTGCTCGGAGAAGACATCTTCTAGTGTCGAATTCATAACTGCATGTTGAACCGAGCTTGAAGATTCGACCTTACCATCGTTTTTGAGATGCGCTGCCCATGTCTTCGTTTCTTCCACTTGTTTCTCAAGGCTGGATATTTTGTTCGACATCTCCTCCAATATATTCTTTTGAGGGATATGTTCCGCAATCCGTTGCTTAAGATATGCATTTTCTTGTTCAAGCTGCTCCATTCGCTTTTTAACCCCACAGAGATCCAAAATCAGCTTGCCGTTCTCAATTTCAAAAGAGTGTAATTGTCTTTGAGTCCGATGATTTCTTGTTGAATAAAGCTGATGTCAAAAGCAAAGAGGCCTTTAGTAGGTTTGGAGGGGGTATAATCGACTGTGGGCAATTGATTAACTGCAAATGTTTCGACAGCAGGGCGAGCATCCGTCTTGGATTCCGATGCAGATGCGGTGGACAGATCAGAAGTGGATGCGGTGGATACACTTAAAATAGGTACGATGGCAGGAGCAGGTACCAAAAACTCAGATGTGAGGGACAGGGGGGTGTTTTCTGGGTCTCCCAAAGTAGGGCATGGTGGAGAGTTACCTCCCCCTCGTTTGTTGCGTGGAGCCATCGCTCCAGGGAATGTCAGTTGATAGACAGCTTCAGGTGTGAGAAAGAGAGAGGTCTGCTTTCCCAGATGTCCGTTCCACAAAAGTGCGCTCCCCAGATGTCCGCTCAGATGTCCAGAGCTTAGACAAGCCCTGCTCAGAGATCTGTGCCCTTCAGAAATCTATGCTGCAGAGCGAGGTCCATGCTGTACGCTCAGAGATCCGTCCATGCTGCCCGTACAGAGATCCGTCCATGCTCAGCGATCAATCCACTCAGAGATCCGTCAGTTAGGACCATGTCAGTTAGGACCGTGCCAGATCAGCTGGCCAGGGAAACAGTCAGCGAGCAGTCACGAGGTCCATGCTGGTCGCGATGGTGCAACGCGCTGGTGAGAGAGAGAGAGAGAGAGAGAGAGAGAGAGAGAGAGAGAGAGAGAGAGAGAGAGAGAGAGAGAGAGAGAGAGAGAGAGAGAGAGAGAGAGAGAGAGAGAGAGAGAGAGAGAGAGAATATAAGTTTCCTAGATTCTATTGTGAAGAGTTTGCTAGTGGATGGTATTTTGCTACAGATTATAGTCTGTAGATGCTTGGGTAAAGTTTCTAGACCAGATCTCCGGTTGTTATAAGAGACAAACAAATCTATTAAGACTGGATGGTTGTTATTTTCTTGCATGACCTGCTAGAAATAGGGGCATTGAGCTCAAGAGGGTATCTAGGATACTCAGAGTTGAATTAAGATCATTTTTAACTTAATGGATCTCCTAGAGATTCTAGTAGGATGAACTGTTATACCTTAGACTTTTGGAAATTCTAAGAGTATTTGTACCAAGATTTATGAATTGTCTACAAGAGGTTGTGGATAATTTTAGACTGTAGTTGTCAGTTTCTTTAACTTGGATCTCATGAGTTAGGTAATGCTTCCCAGTGTGTCATGTAAAGTGTTTTACATGAAGGTGATATTACTAGCTTATAGAGAGTGAAACCCATATGGGAAAATTTATCGCTTAGTGTACTTTCCAAACGTGAGTTTGTACTCCAGAGCATAGATAAACGTTCTATTTCTGAGTACTTGTTTTATATTTGAAGTCAGACTAAGGATAATGACTTCCTAGGCAAGTGTTAAAAGTTAAATAAATGGTTCCTGATTTTCTTTCCTGTTCTGAGGACAAAATTAGTTCAAGTGGGGAAGAATGTTACGTTTATAGGATTTGGCATAGTCCTAGACTTGGATACACGGTACTCCAGTACTTGAGATTATTGGTTACGCCTCGTTATTTCAAACAAGGCCAAAAAGGTAACGAATAACCTTGTGAGGACCCAGTCACACATATTATGATGTGTGGAGCTATTGCATGGGTTAGGACGACTATTGGCATGGTGTAGAGTATCAATAGTAATGACTTGCATGTACGAGATTACTGTATGCTTGCATGGGCACATGCACATGTAAAGCAAGGGCTATTTCACCTAGGAGAAACTTGGCCTACTCCCAATCCTGTTGTGAGATTTCATTGCCAGGTTCTTTTCTCTACACTTGCATCCTATCCTTTGTCACGGGGGAGATGCTATTGGAGATCGACCAATAGCATCTGCATGGTTGGGTGGTTTGGCTCCATTTTTATTGCTTTGTGTGTGTCTTGCAAGCAGGATCTTGGAGGTGTTTCTCCTTACAACACTTTTCTTAAAGATGCCCGTATCCCTACAACCTTGAGACAAAAGGAATTGTGCTATTTTAACTTTCAGAAGAATTGTTAATTGTGTCTTCAACACTTTTTTCTATCCTTCAAATCAAAAGGTAAAATAGGGAATTGAAGGCGTAAAGTAGTTTAAGTTGAGAAAGAGCTTAGTTGAGTTCATGGTGATCATCTAGTTTTCTCCATGATTGCAAGATATTAAGTGAACACAACCTTGCACTCTAAGTACATTATATTATAGTTTTAAGTACTAACAAACATCACATTGGTTTTCAAGTACGATAGCTTTGTTTTAGTCTATATTGTTTATCTATGTCAAAGTCTAAAATTCTAGAAATAGAGATGCAATTATGTAGCTAATGTAAATTCTCAAGCTTGTGACTGTTAAACATTCTCTATTTACTGATTTTGGTAAATGTGCACCTACAAGTTCAAAATAGCTCAATTTTTGGAAGTAAGGTAAAATAATTAAGGCTTTTGATTAGAAGAAAATTATTTCTAGAGCATATTGTTGTGAGTATTTCTTGCTTTGGCTTTTTGAAGGTTCTTATGGATATGCTTCCAAATTACTATTACCATGTGCGTGAGTACGAGAACACGCTTGTGACAAAGTTTTTTGGTTTGCATCAAGTAAAGCCACATGGTGGGAGGAAGGTATGTAGAACCTTAAGCTATCTAGCCATGAGCATAAAGTTTTGTTTATTGTGTCAAGTCTAATGTTTTTTCTTTTACTGTGCGATGTTGTAAATTGTTTAGCTTGCTTCAGATGTTGTTTTGAGAATGAGCTTGTGGAAAGCTATTGAAGTCATGTTCTAGAGTTCGGGTTGCTCTTTGGTTGTAGATATACAAGTAGAGGTTAGAGTCCAAGCACCTGCTTCTATTACTTATAATATGTCAATCATAATGCAGGCAAGTTTTCATATTGGCATAATGTAAATTGGAAGCTCATTTATAATGACATAAATTGGCGCAAATACAACACAAGCCGTCACCTCTTGTAGGTTATACCCCCCCCCCCCTTGTCTTCCCATGTCTACCTACCTCATGTTGTATGTGCTCAACTCTACAAGAAATATCATTAGAGTGGTGGGTGTGACAAATGGCCCAGCTAGCGTAGCATCATCTAAGGGTAACCTGCCTAAAACTTGTGTGCAAGCTAAAATCCAAACTGACCAACCATCAACTTTGATGGAGTTGAACACGTGGACCTTGAGCCAGGTGAGCGGAAAAAATACCCCTAGCCACAATAGGTGTACCATCACTTCTTTGCACCCAAGCTACTCAATCGACTCTCCTCAGTCTCAATGAGTGAACCTCATACCAAATAGTAGCTCCTGTGCACGTCATTTATGGAAAATGTGATGAAAGTAAACTCAAACAATGAAAAGCCCAAAAGACCTCGAAAATAGACTGTGCTCATAAGGGATATGGTGCTAACAAACACAGAAACCTGAATGTCAAAATTGAGCTATAAAATGATCAAATGTGAGAAAATGAGTGGTAGCAGATGCAAAGTGGCTCTCAAGAAGCAATGATGCATTGAAATTATGATATCAAAGACTAGCTTCAAAATCTATGGTGTTTGACTATTTCCTAAAGTTCAAAGCTCTAGTTGAAAAGCAATTTTCTTACAAAATCAAGATTCTTAGAAGTGATGGAGGTGGTGAGTACACTTCCAATAAATTTCATGATTATTGTGAGCTTGAAGGCATTAAAAGGGAGTTTTCTTGTGCATATACACCATCTCAAAATGGGGTGGCTGAAAGAAAAAATAGAACACTATGTGAATGTGCCAAAACCATCAGAATTGAGGCATCTTTGCCAAAAGACTTTTGGGGTGAGGCTATCAATTGTTCAAACTATCTTTGCAATAGACTCCCTCATGTTGCACTTGGAGGAAAGTCACCATATGAAGCACTCTATTTGAAGAAACCTAAGGTTGAACACATTTGGATGCATATGCTTTGTCCATATTCCCTTGGGAACGAGAAAGAAGGATGATCCTTGTGCAAGCAAAGGAGTAATGGTTGGATATTCATCCAACAAGAAAGCCTATCGAATCTACATGCTCTCTACCTCTAAAGTAATTCATAGTAGAGATGTAGTTTTTCATGAAGAAGAAAAGTCCAATCTTGGAGGGGCCGAGATCAAGCAACCTCAAAATCTATCACCTATTGTTATTGAAGACAATCAACATATGGAGTAGTCAAGATTTGAAGATGGAAGTCCTCGGATTTTCACTCCTAGAAGATCCATGAGGGAGAGATCCGAGCACAAGAGGCTCACTTATGATGACAAAGGAAAACAAGTGGATCTTGATTCCACTTATGCTTATTTTGTTTCTCATGAGGAGCCCAAAGATGTTCAAGAAGCCCTCAATACCAAGGAGTGGTATGAGGCCATGAAGATTGAATATGATGCCTTGATCACCAACACACATGGGAGCTAGTGAATCCACCAGCTTACATGCATATCATTGGATGCAAGTGGGTGTTCAAGATCAAGTACAATCATGATGGCTCCATCAACAAGTACAAGGCAAGATTATGTGCTAAAGGCTTTGCACAAATATATGGCCTTGACTATGAAGAAACCTTTGCTCTTGTAGCAAAGATGGTGACAATAAGAATCATAATCTCTCTTGCCTTATTTTTTAAGTGGAAACTATTTCAACTTGATGTCTCCAATGCTTTTTTGAATGGCTATCTTGAGGAGGAGATATACATGGAACAGCCTCAAGGATTTATCAAGAATAAATCTAAGGTGTGTTTGCTATTTAGAAGTCTTTATGGCTTAAAGCAAGCACCTAGATCATGGTATTCAAGACTCAACAACTTTCTACTTTCATTAGGATTTGTGCTTAGTGACTATGATCCTTCTATGTACTTAAAATTTGATGGTAGTAATATTGTCATTCTCCTAATCTATGTAGATGACATTATTCTTAGTGGAAGTTGTTTGATGCTAATTCAAGAAGCCAAAGATGCATTAGGAAAAGAATTTAAAATGCAAGATCTAGGAGAGATCCATTACATTTTGGGCTTTGAGATTGATTTGCATGAAGAGTATGCTTTTATTTGTCAATCTAGATATGTCTTTTCTATGTTGAGAAAATTCAATATGCAAAGTTGTAAAGGCATAGATACTCCCATGGAGCAACATGTGAAAGATCCTATTAAAAGTGATGAAAGATCCTTCGAGGACATCACACTTTATAGGAGTCTTATAGGCTCTTTAATTTGGCTTACTATCACTAGACCCAATTTGAGCTATTGTGTGCACAAATTGCTTTTGGCTTAGTAAAGACCCATCTTAGAATTAAATATTCAAGGTATCTAGAAGTAGAAACTCGAGCTACCATAGGAATTACCATTTGTACTTTACATGCCACAATTAATGCATGAAAAGACTATGTGGCACAATTAGACATAGTGAGGTGGCTTGGATAAGTCTAGATAGCTTGAGAGGTGGATCCACAACTCCAATTCAACTCAAAGTAGGAGAAGAGTCCATGGATCTATATATATGTGATGTACTCTCATTAAGAATATGATAAAATTTGTGCGTAACGCAAATTTGGAGACAAGCTCTTTGTGCCCTCTCTCTCTCCACGAGTTTTGTACTTGCTATTTTCTCTCTCTAGTCGAGTAGAGGCATTTATGATGCTTTGTCTTATGTTTTGTTGACAGATCTTGCTTGTATGATCAGCTTTCCTATTGACAACCAATGCTAGTCTGATCTTTATGGTGTTACTGTGCTTAGGAGATCAAAAATACATGTGTAGGGCGTCCCACACGTGTGAATTCAGCATGGTATCAGTCCACTCATTATTGACCGGCAGGGTTGCACGAAAGTTTTTTGGTGTAGATGTGCCATGTGTGAATGAGCCACACAAAAAAAAGGAGCAAAATTTTGGGTAAATCACGGGTTCGCGTAGAAGCTTCACGTGGCAAAATGCCTACATATGTAGTTGTGTGGTGGTATGGAACATTAGTGATTCCAAAGAGATTTTCTTGTGTGAGAGTGATCTCTAGACCGATGGCTAGTGGTTACTGTAATGGTGATACTAACAGAGGAATCCATTGGTTATTTGGTTTAGGTTATTTTGGGAAATTATGTTATATAGATCCGGATCCCAAATGGTATCTCATTATTTACAAAATCTAGAGACCCTTAAATCTATTTCTATTTTATTTGGACCTCTACTTTTTAGAAATTCCTTAAATACGAGACAATTGGATTGAGATCCATATAACTCCTTCCAATGTGGAATTTTCTTCTGAAGGACTGATTATAGTTACATGAAATTATACTTCCATACGATTATAAATATGGCTCAAAATCTGTTGACATTTTTATTGATTCATGTGAGAATTTGTCAACTAGTTTGCTATTTGGGACATATTTGTTTATTTGACAATTGAGGCCAATTTTCATATTAGACTTAGAGTTTGACTTTTCAAAGTTATATTATTCTAAAAGCATTTGAATTACCACTTTTAGATGTTAGGGAAATAGTAGGAGGTCGAGTTAAGTAGATTCAAATTTGAATGTTGGAGACATTGAATCTAGTCCACATTAATGATAGGATTTTTGTTATGGAGGGAAACCAAGCTCATTAATGATGCATGGATCTGTTATAAAAGGATGTAAACTCATGGGGGGAAAGGATTATTCTCTCTCTCATCTCATTTCATGCTTATACATGAGTTCTCTTGGGTTGATCTATCCATTGGTGCACTATCTTGATGATATCTTGCAATCTTGTGTGTAGAATGCTCATATTTTGTTATATTCGGATCCACAAGTGTAAAATATAGTAGCTTACTATTTTTGTATGGAAAACAACTTGATATTATCTTAAGTTTGATGTTTGATCAATATCTTATTGAGTTTGCATCTCTTTCATTAAGTAGATGTTGATTTTCTACATTGTAAATGGTGTAAATTATGATATTCTTTCAACCAAAGATCAAGAGATGATTTTGGATCTTAATGATTGACAAAATCTTCACATGGTATTAGAGCTTGTGTTGTAGGTTATGAAAGGATCAGTCATATTTATCAAGGATTTGGAGGAGCTACTATCTCTAGAGCATGCTAGAAGAGTTTCTACTCAAAAATCGAGAATTTTGCATATGTAGAATTGATTTTTTGTAGGTCAAAACTCAATTTAGATTTATGAACTTGAGGAATTCCGATTTCACACTTGGTTTATTGGAATCGGCCGATTTTTTATGCATTAGGAAGGCTTCATTGGAGGCTACAAGATTCTATATCAAGTTTTAGGCAATTGCATGTAGAATTTGAAATATTCAATTTTTTGTGATTTTTCAAAACTCCATTTTTATTGGATCTCTATTTTGTGAGGTTGTTGGAATTCAATAGAGTGTGTTTCAATCTTAGAAAGTGGCAAGATTCATTAGATTATTGGTAGATCATAGGTTGATCAAGGTTTCTTCATTCTATATATTGATTTGCTAGTGATAAGTGCTAGAAGAGAATTGAGAGGTTCCATATCTTTTTGATTTCTTTTTTAAAACATTTGTTGTATTTGCTGATGTATGATTTTCAACCTAGATCTTTGATAAATGTGGAGACGAAGTCTATTAAGATCCAAAATATTGTGGATTTTTTGCATGATATGCATGAAATGTTACAAGTGGCCCATGA
Source organism: Diphasiastrum complanatum (assembly GCA_029204225.1). NCBI lineage: Eukaryota > Viridiplantae > Streptophyta > Lycopodiopsida > Lycopodiales > Lycopodiaceae > Diphasiastrum > Diphasiastrum complanatum. Next base: position 10,387,857 of record CM055100.1, on the reverse strand, counting down.
TTGTATTCGGAGTGCTCAGAATAGAGCTAAGCACTATGCCGATCTTAAGAGGTCTCCAGAGATTTTAGATTGATGATTGGATATATCTTAGAATACCTAAAGATCTCAAGACTATGCATACGGGGAAGGATTATAAATTGTCTACCCGATATTGTGGACCGTTTTGGATTATAAAGAAAATTGGTTCTTTAGCTTACGAACTAGATCTTCAGGACAAAACTACTGCTCACCCAATGTTTCATGGAAGCCGGTTAAAATTATGTTTACATGAAGGTGACGTAGTTGGTTCAAAGGAGGATGTTACCCATTTGGAAGACTTATTGCTTAGTGTTCATTTGGAACATGAAAAGGTACTCAGAACCAGAAATAAACAATTGAGAAATCATTCTATCTCTGAGTGTTTGATTAGGTGGAAGGGACAAACTGAGGATGATAATTAATGGGAGTGGGTCGAAAGCCTAAAGAAAAACTTCCCTGTTTTTCGCTTCCAGAGATAGAAGTGGTTCAAGGGGGGAAGAATGTTACGTCGATGTCTTGTATAAGGGAATCGGAATAATTCCTGACGTGGATCCGGTCACTCCAGTTGTTAGTGGTTATTAGTTATGCTACGTCATTCCGAACATGGTCGTTACAAGTAATTAATAATCATATAAGGGCCCAGACTTATAATTGGACATAGGAGCACTTGTATGGTGTATGACTGCTATAATGTTAGGGTATTGACTAGCCTCTTCATGTTGTTTGGGTGGGTTATCCTCCACAGGTGTCCTTTGGGTTTGCATGTGAGAGGATTCTTGAATATCTTCACTTGGCGATCGTTATAGTCAACATCATGAAAAATTATGAATTACACAAAGTTATAGTCTTTTTGAAAATATCATCCACCACTAATAGCCACATTCATTTCTCATGAAGACTTTGAGTGCATCGGGCACTTAGCAACTGGAATCAGCCTAACAACACTTGATAAAGAATCAGAACCTAGACTTGGTTCAATTGACAAATGGGAAGAACTCAGAGAAACCTCTCAAGATGAGTGAACAGAGGCCCCAAGCATTGGCAAGGTCGGTTTAAATGTGCACTAGTGACTGTATAGTTGCAAAGAGAAAAGTCGATGGTAGGGCAAATTAGCGCTAGATCTTGTTATGACCATTTTTAGAACTCCTAAATTTTCAGATATTGAAAGTTTACACATGAAAATACCCCAAACAGTGAAAAACACGATCACCATATATTACGGATGTGTTTAATCATGCTTTGAAATAAAATTATCCCAACAAGTGATCCCAAAGCCTCTCCCTCCTAGAAAGGGACACACAAATGACCCTGTGAACTACTAGACCATTATGATAGGACAAACTTATGGCTAAGCTAAGCCTGAAGCAACCACCTAACAAGTTCTTGCAAGCAGGATTTAATATTTTCTGGCACTTGATATTCAGCCAGTGGAGGCATTTTTCAGGCTAGTGCATGTGAAAGTTCTATCAAAAAGAAGAGGCCTGTTAAAACTCTGATTCCCTTTCTTGCTAATGTTACGCCTACTAGACCACTAACGTACATGAAATTAAGTTCTCTGTGCAGTATTCAGAAGCCTGAATTTTTTCTGGTGCACAATTTTCGAGTAAATGAGGGGTTTATCTCTCAGCTCCCACATTCCGTGTTGGCCTCACTTTCTGTCCATCCTGGTCCATTAAAATAATTTTCTTAAGCACTCACAATTCCTGATAACTGTGAATCTAGTTCGACTAAGTTAATGTGGAATTACAATGAGCATTCAGAAGGATATGTAAGTGGCCAAGAACTTAACAACTAAGGGATACAACTCCCTGCCATCGTGTCTCTTCAAGAACGACCCCATAGAGAATATATGTTTTCATGTAGACAAGTGTTTCGCACTTTTCTGGTGATCTGATTAGCGTCTCACTTCATGGACTGTGAAGGTCATTTTGTTTATTACCAATAATCTGGACTATCAGATATCTTGGACAGAGAAAACATCTTGGATTCGTAGGAACTTGCTCCACAGTAGGCTAGCATAGGCAGATGAAGTTCTTTTGTCATATTTGTTCACTGTAACCAACAGTGCTATTAGGCAAAAAATATTTATTTGGGCCCAAAATTTCCACAATTTTTATGCTGTTGTTACCCAATTGAATTGATATGTTGACATTGGATGCAACTTGGATGACCAATTAGAAAGAATAGTTTGTTTCTTGGCATTGCGTTATCAATGAGAAAAAAGAATTTGGGTGTCTTCCAGCTGCCACTCTCCTGAGATTGAACCATGATTGTATTTCAAACTGGTTCTTCTGGCTCGAATTGGATTTCTGGTTCAGGCCAATTCATAAGAAATTGATCTTTTATCATCCTGAATATCATTATGTCTCATTTCAAATGACTGAAATTGACTGTAAACTTGATAGGGACTTTGACCTAGCTGATATATCTATAATTGGTTTTCCTGTAACTAATATAAAAAGTGAGATCTCTGATCTGTTAAAAAGCATGAATCCGATTTTGCGATGCTTTCTGGGAGGGAACGATTTTGAACCATCCAGGAGGCCGATTCTTCTGATTCTAAAAGGCTTGATTCTGAAAAGGCGGGAAACATTTCTACAAACATTTGGAGTTTGGTATAGGCATTGGTTGAACTATCAGGTAGGTATTTTTACTGCTATCAGTCGAACAAGTAAGTATTATGTATCAGGTGTTCTCCATATTCGAGGTGATGTTAGCTTATATGAGGGAAGTGTTTTGGACTGTGGTACTTTCTTGAGATTTTAAATTTTCTGAGTGGTACCCGATTCTTCACAATCAAGGGTTGGGACTGTCCATGCATTCGTACTTAAACATATTTGGGTAAACTACACTACCCGATCCTTGAATTTAAAATAAATGATTAATCAAGAAAAAATGTTTGCGACAGTATCCCTGGATTGGATATGGTGTTTTTTGACCAACTGAAGCCATTAAACACTCACGCATCTCAACTATGTATCTGTTGCTCCATTGTTATCTCATTGTTTACTCTGATGCTACTTGTAATAGTATCTTCATTTTTCTTCCAATCAGCTTCTACCTTCCACCACTTGTCTTGTGCCTCTATTTCACTAGCTAAGGGCGATGCTTCCCTGCTCCACTACATGCACATGCTGTTCAAACAAAACCATTGTTCCTTTTCTGCTCTGGCCTGGGTAATCTGAATCTTCCATAATCTTAGATGGAGCAAAGTTCCTGGAAATGAATGACCAAAGCATCTGGGATTACTGGATCAGTCTCTGAAGTTTAAGCGAAATGTGAATCAGGAGCACCTGGGGAGTAGAGAATCTTAAGTTATGTGACTAGTTTTGAAACTTTCTGACTGGATGTGGTGGTTGTAACCTGGACCAAATCGAGGACATAAATTTTAGTTTGGGCGTGTATTTCTGTTTCATTTAGCTAGTTTAGTTTTCATAAATATATCGTAACTGTGTAGAACCTTTTTGATTCAATGGTTCTTCAGCTATTATCAATATGAGCAATTTTAAGTTGGTGCTTTCTGATTCACCTGGTGAATGCTGAGTTATTTTTATACCCAGATTCCTTATTCAAAATGTCAAAAGCTATTGTCCACAAATAAAAGGCCTGTCGGTTGACAGCTCCGTTCCTCGCCTTGAGGTTTGGAGTTTGATTCCACTCAGGTGCACAAGGACATATAAGGTTAAATAAAAGATGTCAAAAGCTATTATTTCTTACCTTGTGCAGCTTTTGTTAATCGCTTCATAAAACTGCTGCTAGTTAAAGTAGAGCAACATTTCAGTTTTCTGTATGTGTGTGCAGGTTCGGTTTATTGTGATGGGGAATATGTTCTGCACAGAGTTACATATACATAGGCGCTATGATTTGAAAGGTTCTTCACATGGGAGATCTACAAACAAAGTGGAAATAGATGAGAACACAACACTTAAAGACCTTGATTTGGATTTTGTTTTTCATCTTGAACCTTCATGGCGTGAAGCACTTCTTCGGTAAGTCTTGTCAATTTGATTGTTGGCCACTGGCGTAGAAGGTCTAGTAACATTTTGTCATGTTCTAGAAGGATGAAGAGTTATATGGATACAAGATGAGGTCATGCCTTAACCATGTAGACACACTTGTGTATAGGTATCTTAAACACTAATGCTTGTATTGTTCTAAGAGGGTTATTTTAATTGTTCTTGAATAATACACGTGGGGTTTGTATGGTTACGCAAATAGAGCAAAATGCCTTTGAAAACACTGATTGAGACCAAGGGGCTGTGAGACCAATCAAGAAATTTAGTAATACTTAATGTCAGTTAGCAAAATAAACAATAATGTTAAGCAAGATCATTTTTCTATGCTATGTAACTAGAAGATTCTAAGAAAAGTTCCGGTTTTCAGCTTCAACATCGAAGTTGCCAAGCGTCCCTAGATCTTCCTTCTGAATAAAGGTCTGAAAGAGAAATAACTCTTGAAACTCATACAAAGTTCCTTGCAAATTGTGGCAATCATTCTGATGTAAAAAAACAAGTCTATATGCTAGCTAAAGGATGATTTTTTTGCTTTTTGGCAGCCAATTTGCTATTGCAGAATTTGCGGGGTATGCAGTACCTCCCTCCCTCCCTTTCATTCCTCTCAAGCATGGTTGTGGAAAGGTGGGGGGGGGGTTTACTTTGTGTTACCCCCTTCCTCCAAACTTTATAAAGAGGAAAAGGCTTAAGCTTGTAAACATAAAGTTACAGCAAAGACTGAAGCATAAGCTTAAAGCAGTTATTTACTTATGCTTAGCAAAAAGAAAAGGTAAGAAAACTCTGAATTCTATTAGCAAAGATCAAGCAAAAAATCTCAAAGAGGAAGTCAAAAACTGAGGAGGAAGTGAGCATACACTTCTCTCTCCTCTATCCTTGTTGCAGGTACAGATGGGAAGAGGGTGTACTCCTCCTTCCTTATCCTTTTACCATAGTTCCTCCAAAGAGCCATATCCATGCTTGTATTTCCTACCATAAAGCTTTCGAAGAAATCTTCGAGGAAGACATCCTCCCATCATTATCTTTTACCTAATGTACCTGGGACTTGTACTATGGCTGAGAGCCAACCATGGAGTTCCATAGTAGATCCAAGGGCTCATGTGGTCATGTGGTGAGGAGGGGCGCTTGAACTTGGGGGATAGGCTTGACCCAAGGGGTGAGGTGGGTTACAGAGAGTGGTGACAGGGTGACCTAGGGGTGAGGTGGAGCCCATAAGGACTGCCACATATAGTTGGGGCCATGCACACGCCAGGTGGTGGTGCCCTTCTGTCCCGCAACCTAGTTAGGACTTAAGGAGGTGGGAAAAGAGGTGAGGAAGTGGGTATAGGTGCCACTATCACCATTTCCACTTTTCTCAAGTTTCCTAAGCCTCTTTTGCTACTAAACTCTTGTAGAATTTTTAGAAAGTCTCACTTAGTGTGAATTGGAGCCCACTGTACCCTTTGGTGAAGGAACTTCCTCACCACGACCCATACCTGAACTCCACCAATTGCAAATGGTCCAAGCAATTAACTCCTTGCAAAACTAGATTTGGATATTTGATCAAGGCATGTGGCGGCCAAAAGCAAGAATGGCGAAGCCAAAGCTAGTTGCGGTCCACTGTTCTATACCCCATATCTAACCCAAAGTGCTACTTAGGTGAGAAGAAGGACCGACATCTTGATGTCGTGTTATCTTGGTTGGATTGATGGAATAGTCACATCCCATGCACGATTCGATGGACAGTACCAAGATTGCTACTGCCCTTATGTTTTTATGCAGTAAGGCATTTACATGCTGGTAGGGTCTTAAGGAAAAGGCCAATACCACTATTGCATGGGACGCGTTCCAAGATGCCTTCCAGGTGGCATTACTCTCGGTCCTTGAGACGACACCCATTTCTAAGGTGGGAAAAAGCGTGCCAAGTTGTATCGCACAGACTATGACAAGGCGACAATTGGTGGTTTGTGTTTCTCCTGCATAGCGAGGGCACATCTTGTGAAGTCATTTTTGCACAATGGCTTGTTGATTGAACTTATAGGCGATGTGGATGTACTTAATACTCCTTTTGTATTAGCTTTGGAAGCTAAAGATGTATTTATGCTTTTTCAAAGATGTAATTTTTAGATGATCATGCTATTCAGAGTTTAAACATTGGTTTGTCACAAAGTGTTTGGATTCACCTCTTGATAGCCCCTTGATTAAGGATTCGACCCGAGGGTAGGGTATTTAGGAGGCTTAGGCAAGAATTTAGCGTCATTTTTCTTGAGCATCTACTTGACTTGATAGTGCCCCCCCCCCCTATATCGTTGTTTTATACAGGGTTAGCTTGAAGGAAAAGGATGAGATTCCCAGGCAACTCCAAGAGTATCTTAGTATGGGCCACATTCGGCCTAGTAAGTCCCCTTTGGGAGGACCAGTCCTTTCAGTTAGCAAATAGCACGGAGGCACTCAACTTTGTGTTTACTATAAAATGTTGGACAAGATGACCATCAAGAATAAATATCCTTTACCTAGGATGGACGTTCTAATGGATTTTTTGAATGTAGCAGTATTTCTCCATGATAGACCTTAGATCAGCCATCAGATGAGGATGAGGAAGATGTTCTAAGAACATCCCCTCTGCATCATAACCGGTTCATCCAGGGGGCAGAGTGTCGCCCACTATGAGGCTATCCGAACAATTTTGCAAGTTAGAAATGCTGAAGAATCACAATACTTGTCATAGATTGCGCAAACGCTTGTTTGAAGTTTTCTTGCTGGTCCAGTGCTTGGCTCAGGAGACGAGACCTGGCTTAGGTTGTGAATTACCTGCCAAAAGCACTGTGAGGGGGAAAATGGTTGCTGATGAATGCAGGCGACAAGATGGAGTTATCTAGCAAGAGCTTCAAGGCGTGGAGGAGGATGACTGGTTGGAGAACATTATGTGTGTGCTTGTTTGTTCCAAAGGAAGGTACCTACTATGGTGTGAAACTCCATTGCATTCGAGGCATTATTTGGGTGATGTGCTTACTTTGATTGTTTGAAAGCTTGTGTCGTTTTGTACCAGCTTGTATGTTTGGGAGTTTTGATAATGATAATGTTGAATGCGGCTGATCAGGTTCTTGCCATGATTTAGGAGACATAAGGTTTTAATGAATACTTGATTAAGTCTTCTTAGTCTGATCTGATCAAATCAGCTATGTTTAGCCAAGCTGTGTCTCAAGAATGTGCCTTGAATTTTACATAATGATACCATTTGTGAGAGAGAGAGAGAGAGAGAGAGAGAGAGAGAGAGAGAGAGAGAGAGAGAGAGAGAGAGAGAGAGAGAGAGAGAGATGAAAGCATTCACTTGAAAAGGCCGAAGTTTAGATGAACAGAGTGAAAATAACATTTTTTGTGCAGGCAAATTGAGTGTGACTGCAAGTTTTTGGAATCTCAGAAAATCATGGACTACAGCTTATTGTTGGGAGTGCACTTTCGGGCTCGAAAGTTTCCTACAAATTCTCCAGTGTCCTCTCTCATCACTCATGATATGCAATTTTCTGATGTTGGAAAAAATTCAGCAGCTGCAGATGATGGTGAACATTTTGCACTTAATTGGCTATTACCAAACTTTATCTTTGAATGTCTTTGTGATACGCACATGTGGAGTTCTACAGATAGGGTGAAGTCATTCTCAACTCACTTCTGGGACATTATCTGCCCACAATCAGTGATCCTCACTCCCCCCACTTTTTCTGATACCCATTGCCATCCTCCCTGGTTTTACCCATTCTCTTCAGTCTTATGCGTTACTTACTGTCTATTATCACTCCTTTTCCGTATTCGTGCCCATCTTATCCATATCTGGCTTGATTACATAGCTTAGGTTGGTGTCCTAAGGAATTTGATCTTTTTCTGCAGCTATGTTTCTTGTTGCCATACATGTTGATGTCAATGGATTTACCTGTGTAACAAATTTGACATGCCTAAGAATGATGTGGCCAATGGATGTTTGACGAGTATTTTGATGAACTGGTGAAAAATTCAAACTCAAATTCTTCAAGGAAGACCTTATTTTCTCTAGTGCCATGTGCGTTGCAGGGGTGCATGATGAGTTATAATCAAATTTAGGAGGATAGATCAAATGTTCACTGAAAATCTCATACATAAGTTTATGAATAAAGGGTAATGAGTGTTCCACTTCACAATATAAGCAATGGGTTTTTCTACATCATAGACATGGAAACATGATTTTAAATATGTGATCAGTGGATTGAACCAAAGAAGGTTCAAGGGAGTACCCTACAATATTTTGAATCTGCTTCAATGGCAGTGTCAATACAAAATAAAAATGGGTAATGTTAGCATTATATTGGCAAACAAGAGGTGGAAGTAACATGCATGGAGATGAAGACAAGTAGGAAAAATTGATGTATTTCACAGTAGAAAAAACAAACGAGGATTTTGGTTGGGAAATCTTACAAGAAGATACTTCACTTTGATCCCTTGGACATTGCAAATACCTTGGCTGTTGCACATCGGTCCATTCCAACAGTTGTTTTTGTCAAGGTGATCTACCTCAGGTTCCTTGGCATTCCTGGTTGGTGATTTATGTCCTCTCCTTCAGTATTTCCATTGGTTCATGCATATTTCTCCTCCGATTATTTTGAGATAGTTCTTATGTGGGCTATTACCACAGCCATTGTTTGGGGCCAACATTGAGGACAATGTTTTTAAAGTGGGAGAGAGTTATATACTGACACTAGCCCCTAAGTGTTATACCCTTAGGTATTGGGCCATTACCATTAAGGGCATGTCCTTATGGGACCCAAGTACCCTAAGTTGCCCTAATCTCTAGAAGGTTCCACTAAGGGCCTCTAGATAGTATATATAGGGTTGTCATTTGCTCATTATGTAGCTTATGATATTGGTTACTTTTCTACTCCTAATTAGGTTTCAGCTATTGTCACATGAACTTTGAATCCCTTTGCCTAATGTAAGTTGTAAATGGCTAAGTCACCAGCTTGTGGAGACAATTGAAATTGCAATGTAAATATCAGTTATATTGACTAATTCTGAGATGGCTAAGGGGATATTGGGTCCCATGAGAGTCTGTTGGACTGACCTCCTAATAAGTAGGGAGAGTTTACCGGTCAACATGACACATGTCATATGCTCACTCGAACACTTGGTCCAGTGCATGAGTGATGGTCGACGGACGGGTCAACAAGACGTGTCATATGCTCATTGGGACACAGTCCCATGGTCTACCTACGAGCTTGCCTATGTGTCAGGGTACTGTCAAGTGGCAAGTGTCAACTATGCATGGAATTTACCATGTGTTGACGTTAGGATGTGTCAGGGTTAAAGGGTGCTTGAGGGGATATAGTGTGAGCCTTGCCAAGCATTCCCTATCTTATTCCTATGTAGCTATGGTTGGGAGGAGAGTTGCAACAAAGCTCTCATGTTTGCTCGTTGATCATGTTTGCTTGAGATTAATAAAGTGACAACTTCTATGTATTTACAAGGGTTTTGTGAGCTTGTGTGCAACGGCTATCCATAGCTTGTAGGGCTATGTTCATGATCATTGTGATGCATCTATGCTACTCTTGTAGGGATTAGTTTTTGCTACCTCTTATCCAATCGTTATGCTTCATTGACACTAAAACATGTGATTCAATTCATACCTCAACTTCCCACTAATGTGTCACCTCTTGATACATTGATTCCCATACAAATCCTAGAAACCTAGGATATCCTTGCTTCTTACACTCATAAATGACCATAAAGACAACCTCTCGAAAAAATCACACAGGACACCTACTTTCAATAAAGTGACGTTTCCGTCGCTTGCAAACCTCATACATGGATATTGAAGGCCTTACTCTCCCACAATCTGTCCTTTGACAATGCAACTAAGGCAGCAAGCACTAGAGGTGCTTTTTTTGGCACTAGAATTGATCTCATGTGTAAGTGTTACAACTTTTACTCCCTGTCCCGGTTGTTTACTGGTTTTACTTATAGATGTACTTCTTGTAAATACAGAAATGGCTAAGTCACTGGCCTGTGGTGACCTTTGTAATAGAAATGTGTTTAAAGTTGTTAATAATGTTTCTGAGCCTCAGAGTCGCACGTTGCTTGGGTATAGGGTACTGGGTCATTAATTTGGAGTGGCTGGACTGACCTCCTAAAAAGTAGGAGAGTTGACTAGTCAATGTGACACATGTTATATGCTCACTGGGACACTTGGTCCAGTGAATGAGTGACACATGTCAGGGTAAAACATGACACGTGTCACATGCCCACTGGGACATTTGGTCCAATGGATGAGTGACACATGTCAGCCTACTCACTTGCCTATGTGTCAGGGTATTGCCAAGTGGCAAGTGTCGATTGTGCATGGAGTTGGCCATGTGTCGAGATTTAGGAAGGCTCAGGGTTAAGGGGTGCTTGAGGATTTTGGATAAGTGAGCCTAGAGAGAGGCATTCCAGATCATAATCTATGCAGCAAAGGCTGGGAGGAGACAAGGCGGCCAGCTCCATCTTGTGTTAGAGGTAATTTGATGCATTTATGTGCAGGAAATTAGGAAGGTTTGAAGAGAAGATCAGAGAGGGAGTCTGACAGTAAGTCTCTCAATGTGTGATAATATTGCTATCTCACCCTCACAATACGGCCCTTGACAAATATCTTGATCAACTATTACATCTGGAACAATATGAGAATCATCAAGTAGCGGATCCATATAACAAATAAGATCATCGGGTCAAAATGTTTGCCACCAAGAGTTAGCAAGGCCTCTAAATTTGGACGTATCCAATGCAATCATATCAGAATCAGAATGGGGATAGGTCTCAAAATAAGAACTAGTGTATTCAACCAATTTGCTACGTGAATATCACCGGACTACCCATAATATGGTGGAATGGAAGTAAATGCCAATTGTCGCTAGAAGAGTTGAGACAATTCTTGCCATAAGGGAGACCAAGTATCTATGATTAAATGTATGGAAAAGAAAATATGTAAATCACGTAGACGTAAGTGAAACAGAAGAAAAGTAAATTTTGTTCTGTTTTAGGAAGTGATCGAAATAAAATGAAAAACCAAATGAAGACAAAAGATTATAAAACAAGAAAGTATGTGAAAAAGCACAAACCTTGAGGGAGAGGACACAAGTTGTCATCTCAACGTAGGCTCTACGCAAATACCACGGACCCCAATAGCAGGTGATAGTTAGCGAAGAAGTTGCCAGAATGTCGACCAAATAGAGCAACAAGTAAGGAATTAAGTTGCCAAATAAGCGGAATATAGTGAAGGATAGGTACCAACTGGTTACCGCCCAAAAAACGAGCAAAATGGCCTCCAAAAAAGACAATGATACTGCAAAAAGAGTCTAAAAACCAGCAAGTGAAAGTGTGCAAAAATTTGTCAATATCACCTCCAAGTAGGGTGCTAAAAATAGGTGGGTACACTGCGGCATCAAAAAGGGTGATGCAATGTAGTTCAAACTACGGCCACAAAGAGGGTGATGCAATGGCAAGAATGTAGGCCAAAAAACAGCAAACAACTGCTAATGAAATGTGTCAAAATTACCTCCAAGTAAGGCGCTAGGAAGAATGGAAGGTATTGCCATGAAAAATTAGCAAGTGAAGTCGAAAATAACCTTAAAAATATGGTGATGGAGCCTCCAAAAGACTGTCAAGAACCAGCAAACAAATGTTGATGAAAAAGTGCCGAAACGTCTTCCAAATAAGGCGCTAGAATGTGCAATAGTTACTGGTTAGAAAATCTTCCAAAATAGCTGCTAGAAAAGAGTGACTGCTAAAATAGCTGTCGGAAGTAATTTGCTGAATTTTTCTATTTTTTTTACTATTTACTTTTATATCACCAAGTTTAGCAGAAGTGGTTCCGCTAACTATCCGCTAAAGATCCTCCATAAAAAAAAATAAATATCCACCAAGACTAGCAATCCCACTGAGGAAGGAAAGTGTTTTGATACCAAGTTATGAACACAGGTTTTAGCATCAATGAGGCATAAAGATCAGATATGAGGCAACAAAGACTAATCCCTACAAGAATAGCATAGATGCACCACAATGATCAATGAACATAGCCCTAGCTGAAGCCTAATTAGGACTAAGAAAGTAACCAATATCATAAGCTATCTAATGGCCAAATGACAGCCCTATATCTACTATCTAGAGACCTTTAGCAGAATCTTCTAGAGGCAACTTAGGGTACTTGGGTCTCACAAGGACATACTCTTAATCGTAATGGCCCAATAACTTAGGGTATGCTAGTTAGGGGGTAGTCCCAATATATAACTAGTTGAGCATTTGGTGAAATTGACTTGTTTATGTAGAGATTTCTTGTGAACCTCAATTATTATACAACAACATTTATCCATTCGAGGTTTATGTGATCTGTCATAGCGGTAATGACTTTGTTTTTGAGGGGATATATTAATTTTGGCTCGCTACTTGCATCCAAAGCCATTTCCTTTTGCCAAGGATATATATTTATTCCTTCATATATTGCCTTGTTGGCAAAATTCATTTTATTGCCATGATGGTGAGTGGCTTCAATTCCAAAATGCTTGCACGGCAAGTTGACCTACATGATAGTATAAATGATTCCTCACAAGTATTGTTACTAATGAGCTGGTTAGGGATATAGTTTGCATAATGCATTTGATGAGAAGTTGCTATGTGGAGAGCCTCATGAGATTGCTATTGGTTATCTATATTTGCATGGCAAAGATTTGTTGATTTCACATGCCATCCTCACGGTGGCATATGAAGTCCTTGAACCTGTGCATTGGCCTGACACTCATGCCCACCAGTTCCTTTTACCAAGAAGAGGTTACGAAGGTGGCAAAATCCTCTTCATGCATAGGAGACACCCTCAATGCAAAGGGAAGCACGTGCTGATCATGGATTAGGACTGAAATTGTTGATAATAAGAGATGCCTTGATGAACCACATGCAATGCATAACACCTTTTTTGAAAGGAGGTAGAAGGGCCTTTCAAAGGGTGAATTCTTACCTCTCTATTTCCCTCTCCCTTCATCTCTTTTGTTTCTCTCATGTTTTTAGGGGCCCTGGAAGCCAATATAACTAGTGGAAAACACCCTCGAGCCATCAACATGTTTGTGGTATGTGTGCAAGCAACTAGGAGCTTGGAGCAAGCATCAAAAAGCTTTGCAAGAAAGAGGCAACATGGGACTTAGTGTTAAAGATGGAGATACCATAGGCTGGCCTGAATTACACCACAAATGGGTGATAACAACAGGCTATTCCCTCTTTTTAATGTTGAGCATTTTCTTCTCTAATTTACCATGGACAAAACCTTCTTGGTTGCTCTAAGCACTAGTCTATTTGTCCAAATAAAAATGCCCCTTATGAGCTTTACAACAAGTAAGAAGCTGCCTGTTTCCTTTTGCTGTTGTTTTCAAATTTTTGGAAGTAGATCATGATTTGTTCAAGGATCTTTGTACATATTAGGCTTCTTTATGAAGATGTCAACCTCGTTATGGATGCATTATGAAGTGTCTATTATAAAAAAGAATAGTTTTTCCAGCTTTCCGGAAAATTCATGTCCTAGTCATTGATTATTTCGATTTTGTGTAGTTGACAGCATACATAGGCATGCACCAGTGACCAACTCGATTGTTTTGAGGACTTGTTCATGATTTTGCTATTTTTGATGGATTACATAGCATAGATAATGCCACCTAGGTGATTCTAATGACATTATGCATATTCTAATACATAAACAGTACTTCATTTGTAGTTTTTTGTGGGTAGGTTGTTTATAGATATGAGCCTTAAACTGCATAATTTATACTGAGCATTCAAGTTCAGCATGGAATTTGTTTTTTCGTAGAATATTCCCAACTTTTGCGTGCTACTCAAGTTAAATTATCTTGTATATCAGTTTTATGGCTATTGTGTTACAGGTCTATTAGAGGAGTGGACATCTGTCAATGGTTTGGTCTTGATTGCTCATGGGTCTGGTCCTGAAACTAATGCTCGAGGATCCCACGTTCGTGGAAGTATGCTAAAATTGGCCGGCAAAGTATGGGAGGAGGTTGACTTGCTGCTTCCAGGAACTGCACGGTAACAGCATCTTTATGTGATCAAACGATGGTAGCGAAGTAAATAAGCTGTAGAAAGCATGTATGCGACATCATCGTTGTCCATATACTTTTCTGGAAAATCTTAAATTTTTTTTCCTCTTATATCGGAAATGTCATTCTGGATTGTCCAGGTTACATGTGCAGTTGGGAGTGAACATGCCTGCAAGAGCAGAGAGGATACTGCAAATAAGTAAGTTGGATGCTCATCCTGAAGGTGAACTGTTTGGTGAAGTTTGCGATGTGGTGCTTTATTTTGGAATCATTGACATCCTGCAACGATATGATATTTCAAAGAAAATTGAGCATGCTTGCAAGTCTTTGCAATACGATTCCTTTTCAATTTCTGCAGTCGACCCAGCTTTATATTCAAAACGATTCCAGAGCTTTATGCAGAAGAGCTTTCCTGCGAGCTGAATTCCTTAAGTGACCTTGGAGGGGGCATTACTAAATTCTTGGCTGTTTATCTTCAAAAGTGTTGATACCTCGATTTCCACTACCAATTGCAAGGGTTGTGGTGATATTTGTGACTGTAGAGTCACTTCAAGGAAAGGGACTACGCTAGCTGTACACTTGGGAAATAGCTATTCTACATCATAATGCTTTCTGGCTATAAGCAGCATAAAGCCATTTAGGCCCTACATAAAAGTCGGCCTGTGGTCTTTTGACATGCACCATGATAAGGGGTGTTGTCAATTTAGCTGAATCCCAAATTTTGGGGCGTCAATTTTGGATCACCTGTACCTAATTGTATTGTACAGTACACATTATTATATTATAAGAATTTTGATTGACGCCTTAACTGGTATCAGTTTTTAGCTGTTTCTTACAATTCAAGTTTGCAATCATAATGGAATGCCCTGCCTAAGTATTTTTGCACTGATGGTGATAAGTTCGATGGTTATGATTGGAGAATGCAGCATCTTGAAACTTTTTACATGGAGGACAATATTGTTCATGCCTTGTTTACACTAATGCTTGATGATGACTACCTGCCTTAGTGCTAATGCTATTTTCACCAAGCCTTGTAACCATCCGCTTTATC
Organism: Diphasiastrum complanatum; assembly: GCA_029204225.1. Lineage (NCBI taxonomy): Eukaryota > Viridiplantae > Streptophyta > Lycopodiopsida > Lycopodiales > Lycopodiaceae > Diphasiastrum > Diphasiastrum complanatum. The sequence goes on along the minus strand of CM055100.1, from coordinate 10,372,708 downwards.
TTAAAAGTGTTTTGGTTCAAGATTTGGACAACTTTCAGATCTTTGTAATCTATTCTTGAAGATAATCATGTTAGGATTCTAGAAAGCTCAATCATCAAAAAATTTACCGCACAATTCCACATGAACTTTTGGTAGTGATTCTATGTATCATTGTGTTGAATACTGAAGATGAATATGGTAGTTCCTTGCTTCTTTGATAGGTGCACATAGTGGTGCTTCATCTCTACTTGATTCCAGCACTATTGCACCTCACAAATCTGAAGCAAACTCTTATAGGAACAAGATAGCTTCAAGCAAGAAAAGTAGACACACTAAATGAAGTCATATGCTCTCTCTCTCTCTCTCTCTCTCTCTCTCTCTCTCTCTCTCTCTCTCTCTCTCTCATGGACTCTCCAGTGAGTATGCAATTGAATCGCTTTCAAAGCGTGGACATACTCATAATTCAACACATAATTCGACTATGCACTCAGACATGTAAGATCCAAAACTGAAACTAAAGAAGGCCTGCAATCATGACTTGACACCATCATACCGGTTGTGTACAATTTTATTATAAAAACTCCACGAATGTTTTTTGTTGGGGAAGTCTCTTATGTTGTCTCTTCGAAACCAAGACCATGAAATTGCCTCAAATTAATATGTTAAGTTGGATGACCCTTCAAGGAAAGAAAAAGTTTTTTTTAAAATTTTTTTTTCTTTTGGTGGGAAACTTGAATTTCTCGAATGGTTGGGATTAATGCACAAAGTGGGGATCTAATCTAACGGTGTGCATTCACTTACACTCAATGCACCTAAGGGTTCTCTTGCTTCTATAAGTAAGGAGATTGCGCTACCCTAACTCCTACTCTCCCTACTCTCTCTCCCTTTTTCTTTTGGTTTTTTTTCTGTCTACTGCAACCTTAGTTGGATTGGATGTGAAGAGACTTGCAAACAGAAACGAAAGAGTATTCGTAAGGAGAAGCTCTACAAGTTAAGGTAAGATCTTTGATTTGTCCATGGCTCACTAATCGCTGGATCAATACCTATGAATGAGGTACGCTTGCTGTAAAAAGCTCACACGTATGATAACTGTGGATTGGAAGGATTGGCTTCAATAGCAACTACTACGATTGAGCGTTGTCACAGCCACATATCCAGGCAATAACTGACGTATGATATCTATCAGCTTTTTGGAAATATTGCTTTTGGACAGTGATGATACATCTGGTAGTAATCGTTGATGAATGTGTAGCTTGTATACTCTTTTGGTGAAGAGATAGGTTGCTGACCACCAGCGATTGTTGATAAGGTGAATAATCGCACTTCCCTATGCTTATGGACGCGTTGTAGGTATATACATGATGACACATGTTTTGATGATTGCCTCATATGCGGTTTTCCGTGTTCTGAAAACACGTGGGGACATCGATCTACACACACCATTTGCGGATTTTCGCTAGATAGTATGCATGGAGACAACGGATCTGTGCACTATCTTGTGTGGTTGCAAAGCCAATTTCATATGATGATACATGCATCGCCGCCCAACATACTTTCATTGTGTCTCAGATATACATTTTGACGCTGTTAGGGAATGAGCTACGTAATTGTTTGCAAGAATAATAAAATAAGGTGGTGTCTCTGGTTTTCATTTGCAGAGGTTTGTTAAGTCAAAGTAGTAGTATCAACCTTGAAAATAATGATTCCAATACGCTTATACTTTATATACATGTTGAGAATTAAGTTATAGAAAGAAGAGTTTATGGTATGTGATGATGCTAACACGGGATTGCTGGATAAATGACATAATAAATATCTTTCTTAGAATACGAGACTGTTATTACCATAATACACTGCCGTAAATTCACCATTCTCAATGTGTAATCAATAGTATATAAGGAAGATATAGATAAAGTCAACTGGAGATGGGTAGCTCACAGGAAAACGCTTCACCTCGCATACAAGTATGAAACCATAAGAGGTAACACCGATTTGAATAATTTATGTGATACTACTTTATGGTTTATGCATACATGAGGATTTCTACGATAGACTTTAAATAGCATGTATATGCAGGTACCAAGAAGTGCTTACGTTCCACGTCTGTAAAACTAATAATGAGTTATGTACGATACTTTTAACAAGGACATGAATTATTTGACTTAAGAGCTGTTTCTATTTGCGTAAGCTATGAATTCTGTAAGAAGCTTGGCTTTGACGTGCTTGTATGGCATGGAATTGCCCAAGCCATAAGGTGCTTGGACTCCCTATGACTTTCATGGGAGTACCTGGGGTTAGTATGACACGGATCTGCCCTAGTACCTAGCACTGATGCTGAAGTCATGCCTCTTGTTATCAGTGTATTACAAGATAGCTTTGTACATGTAAAATGCTTATGTGAACTTAATACATTCTTTTTCGCTCTTATACTGATTAGTATGGCATTGCTTTGATACGGTTTTGTTAAAGAGCAGAATGTATTGCTAATTATGGAATGCATGATAGGGAAGATTGGACGTATTGATTGTAATAATAATCAAGCTGGTAAGGTAGTGAATCTTGTTTCGGACATGGATAACAACTGATGCTTAGCTATGACACCTGTCTTCCTCACGTAACTGAGAGAGAGAGAGAGAGAGAGAGAGAGAGAGAGAGAGAGAGAGAGAGAGAGAGAGAGAGAGAGAGAGAGAGAGAGAGAGAGAGAGAAATTAATACATCTAACATTTTCAACTTTTGCAGAAGAAGGAACATAAGTTGGTTTCAAGAAAAAGAGTTGCAAGAGAGATCGAGAATATTATTGATAGGATAAATCACATGAATATTGATTTTGGATCATCATTGGCCTTAGATGATGCTCTTGTTGATGATGACCCCTTGCATGATATAATTAGTTCATCAATGCCTTGTGATTCAATCCATGTCTCCAAATCTCTAGAACATTCTTACCACCCAACCACACCTATCCTAGATGTTGCACATGAGTGCTCCACGATACTCCACGTGGATTCCACAAACTTGACCACCCCTTTAAAAAAGAGAACATGTCTTGGACGTATTATGACTACTTTGAAAGATAATTTCAAATTACTACGCATTGTTGATGTGTCAAAAGACATTCTAGGTTTTTTGTCTGACCTTCCTCTTCCACCTAGCTTGCAACCATCAGTAAAAACTTTCATTAGAAGTAAATATTCATGTTGGCCACTCCAATCACCATTACCATTAAAATGGAACACCATTTACGTATTGGGGTCGAATGTACATGATCATGCCTAGTGAACACTTTCCTGAGGCTGGTTTGGGCCTTTTTGCATTGAGTAGTATTGAGGTCCCTCTAAATAGTGTTGTGACATTGATGTCATATGCAGGACCTCAATACAATTGGGGTGATTGGCATGCTTTGTGTCGTCACCAATGGAGGATGCAAGTATATGGCTTGAATTGTTCTTTAGAGGAGCAACGCATGCAAGGAGGCAACATCTCAAGGGCAAATCATACATACATTGATGGACGTCCAGATGTGCATGGAAACATTGCTGCATATATAACTAGTGCCTATGCGCAGATCCCAAAGGATACAAGGAAGAAATTGGACTTCCAAGGCCTCAAGACCATTCTGATCGGATATAACTCGTCTGATAATACTTACAAGTTGCACGATCCTGATACCCAGCAAATCTTGTATAGCTGGGATACAGTCTTTATCGAGGATCAGTTCGTCGACCTCAAAGGCAAGGATATTGCTCAAGAAGAACGCTCATCACCTGCCATTGACACGACAGTCCAAGCTTCTGGCTCAGACGTATGTATTGTCGACCCACTTCGAGACAACGAATCAGACGAAGATATTGCTGCTACCCAGCAACAAGTCCCAGGAGCGGTTCATCAGTCGAATCCTCCCAGAAGATCAAGCTGAGTGCGCACACAACCCACAAGGTATACTCCTGAGTTTGTCTGTCTCTTGATGCAAAAACTGACGACAATCAAAGAGGCACTTAGCCAACCAGACTCTGATCTCTAGAGAGAAGCCATGGACAAAGAGTATTCCTCTCTGATCAAGAATCAGACATGGTCATTAGTCGAAGCTCCTATTGGCTGCAATATCATTGATTGCAAATGGATCTTTAAGATCAAATATAATGCCAACGGAGCAATTGATCGAAGGAAGGCCAGACTGGTAGCACAAGGATTCACCCAGATCCCGAATGTCGACTACAGTGAGACTTTTAGTCCAGTCGTCAAACATTCGTCGATCCGAATGCTCCTGTCTTATGCTGCAGCTGCCAACCTCGAAGTACATCAACTTGATGTACAAACAGCCTATCTGAATGGAGTTATACAAGAAGATATCTACATGATCCAGCCCGAAGGATACGTTCTGAAAGGCATGAAGAATCATGTCTGCAAAATCCACAAAGCACTGTACGGCTTGAAACAATCTGCCAGGGCTTGGTTTTAGAGGATCAATACATTCCTCATTGAACAAGGATTTAAACCAAGCACTACTGATTGTAATGTTTATTCAAAGTCAGTGCAACAATCCTTCATTATCATCACCTTGTACGTGGATGATATGTTGCTCTTCAGCAAAAATACCAATATGGTTAAAGATTCGAAACAAATGCTGTTCTCAGAATTCGACATGATAGATCTGGCGAAGCTCACTTCTGTTTGGGAATTCAAATCCACAGAGACAGAGCAAATCGACTGATTTACATCACTCAACAAAGGTATCTTCATAATGTTCTTAACAGATACAATTTGATGGATTGTAAATTAGCTCACTCACCAATGGATCCAGGCCTGCATTTGTCAAAGGACCAAAGTCCCCAGACCAAGCAGGAAGAGGAGCAAATGAGAGAGTATCTGTATCAATCGATACTAGGATCTCTCATGTATGCAATGGTCTGCACAAGACCAGATATTTCTTTTGCTGTTAGCTCACTCAGCCAATACATGGCTAATCTTGGCATTACCCATTGGAAGGCTCTTATTCGAGTCATGAGGTATATTCGAGCTACCATGGACCAGTGCATCTACTATGGAGATGTCAGCAACGACAATCTTCATCAGCTCAGTGGTTATTTTGATGCAAGCTGGGGAGGAGATGCAGACAATCGTAAGTCCACATCTGGATTTACATTCTTCTTCAACGATGGTTTTATTTTGTGGAACAGTCATAAGCAAACCTCTATCGCACTTTCCTCTACTGAAGCAGAATACATTGCTGCTTCTCAATCTATTAAGGAAGCGTTTTGGTTGAGAAATTTGCTGTCAAACATCAGTTTGTATCAGTACAGCCCTAAAATTTTGTTTTGTGATAACCAAAGTGCTATTGCCTTATCGGCCAACCCTAGATTTCATTCTAGGAGTAAGCACATTGAGATCAGATATCACTACATCAAGGGCAAGGTTCTCGACAGAGAGGTGAGCTTAATGTACTGCAAAACACACGACATGATTGCAGACATCTTCACGAAAGCACTCAGTGTTAATGCACACAACAAATTTTGTGCATTGCTAAGTCTGAAGATCAAGGCATTCACGGATCCAGATTAAGGAGGGGTGTTGGATTTATTACTTCTACTCTCCTTAAATCCCATTTTAATCTGCCTCCATTCATGCTGCATATTTACTAACGTTGTCGCGCAGCCTGCATATTTACACGCAAATTCGCATAGACAAATAAAAGGTGAAAGAATCGTGACACTGTGTTTTTACACATTCGCGACTAATTATCAGTCGAGCACAGTCTAGCTCTTTGCGAATCATTCGCGACATATAATTTGTCTTGCTATTCGCGACAAATTATTCTTCATCTAATAATGCTTGGCTACGTAATCTAGAATGACCATGATTTCTATCAGTAAAGTTCTATTCATTCTGATAGGCATAGTCATGCTTACGGAGAGAGTCGTATAACTTGTTCAGCTGCGCACGAACATTTTCTGTTTGAGTTCGTTTCTCATTCGTTTCTTGTTCAGGTTCGTGTCTCGTTCGTGTTAATCATCATCTCCCCTCTCTCTCCAACAATCTTCACCATCCTTTATCCAATATTCTTTTTTGGTGTTTGATTCTTTTGGATTGTGCCTTGCAGCAATGGTATGTTTTTCACCAATCAAGTGTTTCCAAGTAGATTCACCCACATTTTTAAATATGTGCATGGGATCAAGTAGGTGATTAATCAAAAGGTTATTCCAATGTTCCAAACGATGAAATATAGATAATCTTTTCATACCATCGATTGGCTTTGCTTGAGATTCCTCCCATAGTTTTCGCCAATCTTCCACAGACATCCTCTTTGGAGGCATCTCTCTCTCAACTCTTCCTCCAAAACCTCTTCTATGAGTGTCTCTGAATGGATGGCCTTCATGCAAGTATTCACGATGATTACCCTAAACCACTTTTTTGAGAGTATAAGAGTATCTTCCCACAAGATTTGGCTCGCACAAAAAACAAGCATTTTTTCTAGCCGTTTGAAAGCCTGCCCAACAAATGGATACTATCAATCACTATTAAAAAAAGTATATGTCAAAGAATAATTATAGCCATTGTAGTATATCATGTAAATGTCAAGAATTACTAGTTGTATGTAACTGTAAACAAACTCCTATGTACACAAGATAGACATTGTTTGAATGATTACCTAAGCATTCACCTAATCCTGGATAGTCATGCATTGTCCACATTACAATGGCATGTAGTATAAACTCCCTCTCATGTAAGGGGCGCGAAATGTCATATGCTTTTATCCCTTTCCACAAATCTTCCAACCCGTCAATAAGCGGCTCAAGGTACACATCCATGTTCTTAACCTTGCGTTGGCACCCAACACTCTTAGGTTCTTCAAAGAAGGCTTAGAGCCTCTCCACACCTCGTGGGGTGTCTTATCTGAGAGGGCCTTGGTCGAACATCTGTTTTGGACGTAAGCTGCAGTGGAGACAGCTTCAGCCCAAAAACTCTTGGGCAACGATGCATGCGATAACATACATTTGGCAGATTCGACCAGAGTGCGGTTCTTCCTCTCAGCTAAGCCATTAGACTGAGGACTGTAAGGAGTGATGAATTGCTGCTCAATGCCTTGGCTTTTGCAGTACTCCTTAAACTCGACAGAGATATATTCTCCACCGTTGTCTGACCTTAGGACCTTGGTCGTCCTTCTAGTCTCCTTTTCTGCACGCTTCTTGAAGATTCTAAAGTAGTTGAAGGCTTCTGATTTCTTCTTTATGAAGTGCACCATAGTCCTTCTAGAGAATTCGTCAATAAAGGTTATAAAATACTTGGCATCCTTCAGCAAAGGATTTTTCATCAGGCCACAAATATTTGAATGTACAACATCTAGCAATCCTCTAGCAACATGCTGATGGCTTGACTTAAATGGTTTCCTAGTCTGTTTACCAAAGCATAATCTTACAATGCCTTCACCTTTAGTAGCTTGTGTGCTATTGTCGCCAATGTGAATGAATTTCTGAGTACTGTAAGGTGTATAGGACTCGAAACAGCCAATGAGACTAGTCATGTGCTGAGTGGCTCCGAAATCCAGGAACCAAGAACTATCGCCAGATGCTCCTTGATGATTGGTCATGAAGGCATCATGATCCGCTTCTTGAATAGGCTGTGGAACTTCTGCAGCTGCATTTGCCACTTGATTCGATTGCCCTTTGCTGCTGTTCTTCGCTTGAAGTATTCGACAGTCTTGTATTTCGTGGTTGTTTTGTTTGCAGTATCTGCAGAACAGTTTCTTCTTTGTCTGCGGATTCGACTGTTCCTTGTGCTGAGCTGGTTTCTGGTCTGGCTTTGATTGCTTTGGGCCTTTCTTCTTCTTTTGCTTTGTCATGCTCTTCTTGGTGTACAAGGCATGAGAATCAGTTGAGGAACTCGAGGCTTCGTTCCTCCACGTGTCTTCCTGCAACAACATAGTAATGACTCTCGAAAGAGTCAATTATGGATGAGTTGTAATGATCATCACCCAGCTATCGTAAGAACTTGGCAAGCTTGTAAGCAGTTGCATCACTGCGTCTTGATCGTCTATGACAGATCCGACAACGACCATTTGTCTTAGTAAGTTCTTGAATTGATATATATGATTCTGCAAAGAATCACCATTCGTCATCTTGAGGGAGTAGAATTTCTTTCTGAGATGTAGCTTGGAAGCTATATCTCGCACTTCGTATAGTGTGCTCAAGATGTCCCAGACTTCTTTCGATGTCTGAGCCTCGGATACATGGCCGATCTAGGTATCCGTGATATTGAGGATGATCAGCGTGAAAGCTTTTCCATCCTTCAGCTTCCATCTAGCGATTGCCGCATCGTCCGCTTCGGGTTTCCCTTTTGCACCTGTAACAATGTCGTACAATTTTTTTTTGCCATTAGAACAATTTTCATTTTAAATTTCCACAGATGGTAATTGGCTCCATCAAGCTTGTCCATGATAGGACTGGCTTTCTTTTGGGAATCCATGTGGAAGATTTAGTCTAAGTGATAGGAAAAACTATCAGTGACTTAAGTATGAATATCTGATACTTAAAAATACAGAACAAGAAAACAATTATTCTATCGGCTAGTAGAATCTTGTACTGTGGAAGCTTATCAAGCTATGAAAATAGCTCTGATACCATGTTGGAGAGAGGGGGGAGATGAATGACGAACACGAACAAGACACGAACTCGAACAAGAAACGAACTCAAACAGAAAATGTTTGTGCACAGCGAAACGAGTTATACGACTCTCTCCGTAAGCATGACTACGCCTATTAGAATGAACAGAACTTTAATGATGAAAATCATGGTCATTCTAGATTACGTAGCCAAGCATTAATAAATGAAGTGCCAAAAGAATAATTTGTCGCGAATAGCAAGACAAATTATATGTCGCAAATGATTCGCGAGGAGCTAGACTGTGCTCGACTGATAATTAGTCGCAAATGATTCGCGAAAGACAAGACTAAATGTTAGTCGTCCATTACCAGAAAAAACAACTAGAAAGATCAGACAGAATGAATGATAAGCATAACAATATTAACATAGATCTGAACGCTAAACAAAGAGCTGTATCAGATTAAGCATATCATGTATACATGTCAATAATGCGGTAGAGATAATAGCGGACGAAACCGCGTGCCCAACGAAACTTATTTCAATCTGTAAAAAGAGATGAAACCTTAATTCAGACAAGAATGAAGAATCAATGCTCAGGGCATAACTAGTAAAAAATTTCAAGGGATGGGAAAGGTCCATAGGTTGGCACCCTTCCAACGAGAATTTTGTTTTTTACATTCGTGCTTTATAAATGTGGAGTTATGGATAAATGGTTAGACCTATATGAAGAAGAGAAAAAAGAGAGGGCCTTGTCTAGAAATTAGCGCCAACGACAGAATAGAGGTAGACACATGGCCACAAGTTCACATGATCTTGAGTCATTGCCCAAGCAATGCGAGTGGATGCATGACACACTATAAAAAGCAATATAAGAGGGACAAAAAATATCAAATGCAGAATGGGACTTTGCAAGACTATGCGAATGGAAGGTATTATTGTTTAGATACTTTATTATTAGAACATTCTGGTCTATAACAATATTTGTTTAAGCATTTTGGAATACCATGTTCAGTCACAATGATTATTTATGAGATTCATGTTTGTCATGTGGCAGTGCAAAATGTATAATGCTATATGGGCTTTTGGTTTCCACTTTTGTGTTGAAAGGATTGATAACAAGAGACACATACATGATTGTGGTGTAATAGCATCTTTCCAACAAGAAAGTCAAAGCAGTGCACGAGATCGGAATCCCATCTCAGGAGACATAGAATTTGTAGGAACTATACAAAATATTTATGATGTGTCATTTGGTGAAAGTGGACACTATTTTTTATTTGATGTGAAATGGTTCAAGGTAGTTTGTAGAGGGCCAAATGCAACCGTAAAATCGGATCCAAGTGGATTTTTTGCGATTGATTCAGCAAAAACATTGAGCATGGAGTCCTTTGACACATTGGTGTTGCCTCATCACTGTGAGCAGGTTCACATGCTATGCTATCATGTTTTTTTATTTTATTGCAAGTGACTTCAGTATTTGAGTTTTCGATATGTTCTAAAATAGTGATTTTTGCAAGTGTTTTTTCAACCAGATTGACTAAACAAGATATGGTGGTTTGTAGCTCAAGTTGAACCACATTCACAACGAGTATTTGAGGGTGCAATTGTTGAGAATGAAATGGAAAACCTTCATTTTAACTATGAGATTGAGCTACCTAGAGATGTAGTAAATTGTCAAACCATACTTGAGGCACCTACTTCCATGGATGTTGAGAATAGAAATTCTAATAATCAGGATGATGAAATAATTTTTGAAAGTGAGAGCGATGATGAAAATCATCTAAGAGAAGATGAATTGCAAGATGTTGTCGCTGATGAAATTGATTCTTGTAATTCTGAATAAAAATTGATTATTGCAATTCTGAATGAAATTGATTCTTGCAATGCTTTCAAATGATTGTTATCTAGCCAAAATAGAATCTCATTTATGGTCAAGTAAGTGAAAAGAATAGACATAGTTTGACTTCAATCCCATTTTTTTGGAGATAATGTCGGTGAAGATAGATGTACGACTTCATGTTCCAAGGAAATTCTCATTTTTTAACAAATGTTGCAAAGGCAGTAAATCACTAAAAGCATGTGAGTTAATGAAATCACCACCACAAACTATGACAAAATCGAGTGTTTCATCATAGTCAATCCCATTGAATTGAGCATATCCCTTGGCAACTAGTCTTGTTTTATAATTGTTCACACTACCATCTTGATTAAGCTTGATCTTAAAGACCCATTTGCAAACAGTAACATTTTGTATCTTTAATGGAGGTTCAATAATTTTACAAGTATCTCAAACAATGCATCATATACTCACTTTTCATTGCATCAAATCACTCTTTTGTTGCTACAGTTTCATTCACACTTGGAACATCATCAAACTTAAGGAAGCAATAAGGGCAATATAAATTAAACAATCATCAACTTGTAATCGCTTCTCTCTTCCTTGTATTTGAGCCTACAGGAATCACAAACTTAGACAACCAATTTATTTGAAGAATGTCTACAACGGGCTTTCGGCTGATCTCCAGCAAAGGGTAACCAATCCTATCATAATTTCAAGTTCAGATGTTAAGCTCAATAACTTGAAGTCATTGAAGACTTGGCCATCTTCAACAACTTCCATGAAATTAACATTTAGAACAAGTCTGCAGAAATACACTACTTTTTCGACAGACTGCAGAAATACACTATGTTTTCAACAACTTCGACTTTTTCACATTTCCCCGAAATGCGACACTTGCATAGTTCAAAAGTTTAACTATCTTTAAGGGCGCCTTCGGCTTTTTGCGAAAAATGCGAAGAGAGAGGACGAAGAGAGAGAGAAATCCCGAAGGTCGTCTCCAATGAATGAGGAACGTTCCCAGCCACTTCCCATAATTTACGAAGTGAGAGATTTTTGCGACGTCCTCGTCCGCGTCAACGATAATGATTCATTGACCATATACTATGTATAGTTGTCACAAAAGCCATATACTTCCAAGTACAATGGCTTTCCTAATTGGGTGACAAGCATTCAATGTAATTAATACACGAATGAAATTTATAAATAGATCATCCAAGCACAGATTATTGGTTGCTTCGTCCATGAGACGCATTATTTGAGCCTTCCAATTACGCCGTCAATTTTGGTTGTAATTGCCATTTGTATTGTGCTTCAGTGTGATATAGCAGCAACACGTTTTTATCTGTGTACAACGTAGATGAATGCTTGTTGTGATTGAATACACTTTCATTGTTTTTAATCGCACTTGTATATTCACTGTGATCAAAACACGGACGTCTACAGCTCCTCAGTTTCTGATCAACAATCATCTCATTTACATTCTATGTGATTCTTCATGGCATATTGAGGTGCAATAGCATTTTGTGAGGGAGCAAGTCATTACAAAGGAGGTGGAGCTTCAACATGTGTCCTCAAGAGAATGTGTAGCTAATATCTTCACCAAATCATTGGGAAAGGCCTTGTTGTTAAAGCATAGGACATCACTTGGAGTGTTATCAAAGTCCATGCTAAGACTAGTTGAAGAGGGAGTGTGAAAGATTCAACTAGTTTGATCGTATTTGCTACATCTCCATATTTGACAAACTGAGGTCAACTTTGTTTTAGACTTAGAGTTTGACTTTTCAAAGTTCATTAATCTAAATTTCATTTGAATAAACACTTTTTGAAAGTGTGGGAAAGTTAGAAGTCGAGTTTGAGTAGATTCAAATTTGAATGTTGGGTACTTTGAATCTAGACCCAAAATAGTGAGGTTGCATTTTGGTGGGAAAGCCAAGTGGCCAAATAGGGTTTGGAACTGTTATAAAAGGATGTAACTCATGGAGAGACATATCTTCTCTCTTCTCTATCTCATTTCATGCTTATACATGGTGCTCTTGGGTTCTACTTTCCACTGGTGCACTATACTTGTGATTGCATGCAATTCTATGTGTAGAATGATCTATATTTGTTATTTTTGGATCCACATGTGTGAAATACAGTAGCTTGCTGATTTTTTACGGACAAAAATAGTACATTATCTTTTGATTCATGTTTGATCAAGTTCTATTAGAGTTTACATCTCATTTTGTGTGTAGATGCTTATTTTCCTACATTGGTGAGATTGGTAGAGTAGCTTATTTTGTTTATTGGATCATCATTGATCTAAGATCTTTCACACTTAATAAGTACAAAGCAAGACTTGTTGCATAAGGTTTTTTGTAAACTAAAGGCATAAATTATGTTGAAACTTTTGCTCATGTTGCTAAGCTTGTCACTATAAGGATGATCATTTGTCTTGCTACTTCAAATGGGAGCTTTTCCAACTTGATGTGACTACTGCTTTCCTAAATGGATTCTTGTAAGAAGAGATCTACATGTTGCAACCCAAGGGCTTCATCAAGGAAGGATATGAAGACAAAGTTTTCTACTTGAAGAACAGTCTTTATGGACTCAAGCAAGCACCTAGAGCTTGGTACTCTAGGTTGCACAACTACCTTTATTCTATTGGTTTTGTGATAAGCTATTATGAGCCTTCATTGTATGTCAAATGTAATGATGGCAAGATCACTATTTTGGTTTTGTATGTTGATGATATTACTCTCACAGGAAATGATCTTGATGGCATAAGAGATCTCAAGTTAGCTTTGTCCAATGAAATCAAGATGGTAGATCTAGAACTTCTTAAGTTAATACTTGGTATAGAAGTCTCTAGAAGCAATGGTTTTACTTCATTCGTTGAATCAAAGTATGCTACTTCCATCTTAGAAAAGTTTGGAGCATTGTCTATCAAGGGACTAATTTGTACTTGAGAGCATACTTGGACTCGGATTTTGCAGGTGATAAGATGGATAGAAAATCCATAAGTTCCTTTGCTACATTCCTATGTGGAGGAGTTATATCTTGGCTTTCAAAAAAGCAAGATACCACCTCTCTATCCTCTTGTGAAGCTAAGTATAAAGCATTGACATCAACCACCCAAAAGAATTTTGGAGGCGCTTCATGTGATCAAGATAGAGGAGATTCTTACATATATTGTGATAATCAAGAATCACAACAACTTGCCACCAATCCTATCTTCCATGCTTGAACCAACCACATCGAGATTGCACATCATTTTGTAAGGGAGCAGGTGCAAGCTAAGGAGATCAAGCTTCTTCATGTGTCATCATCTGAATGTGTTGCTAATATCTTTACTAAACCATTGCCAAAGGATTCATTTATGAAGTTAAGATATGCACTTGGTGTTGTAGATAGATGTACACTAGATTTGCCAAGCTAGAATTTGAGGAGTGTTGAATAGATCCCACACATGTGGAGCTTGTTCCCATGTGTGGATGGTTGTCATAAATGCATCTAGATTTAGTTAAATTGAATTTATCTTGATTGACTCAAGTGTGAACTTGTAGAAAGCTAGTCAAGTAGAAAATTGCCACTTGGCATCATTTCATTGACAATTGGTTAGGCATTCCCATGTGAATGAGACATGGTTCCCACGTGTGAGGGGCTGGACCCATGTGTGGAAAGATCAGTAGCTTAGCATAGGAGTTAATATTGTAAGTCCCTATAAGTTAGGAAAATCACCTCAAATCAAGCAAAATCATGGTGAGGCAATGGCACCAAGTTAGGAGTCAAAGAGGTGGATCTAGATGATGTGGAATTTCTCACATGTGCCAGACTTGATGAGTCAACATACCAGGTTAAAATGTACTTGATATACATAGATCATCAGAGATATTGATTTTGAGACAAAACCTTGTTATTTTCACTATTTGTGTTGTGATTTCTTGCATTGAATGCTATCAATAGGTACTGATATTCAATCCCTACTCATTGTCCATACAGTGATAGAGTTTCACATGTCTGAGGCCACTTTTGTGTTGTTTTGATCATTTGTCAAGTTGTTGTTGCTAGTTAGATGCAATTTTTGATCTAGACATTAGATTTGTGATTGATCTATCTAATTAGCACCCAACACCTCTTGTGGATCAATTGTAGATCCAATTAAGGTCCAAAATTCAGTAAATTCAATATTAATGCACAAACGCACATGAAAGAATACTTAAATTAAATCAATGTTGCTAATGTCATGGCAAGCAATGATCATTCATAGTAATCAAACATGCTAATAGACATGGTAGTTCAAAACTAGCACTAGAATTTCAAAGCACACAAGTTTTGCAAGGGTTTAAAAATGAACTTCAAAACACATAAACTTTATTCAAGTGGAGCAAGTTTTAAAAACAAAAGTTTGACTCACTAACTCACTATCTTAAAAGTGATCACAAATCATTATTACTAATTATTTGCACTCCTATAATGAAAACATAGAACAAAACCTACATATCTCACAACCACATTAACAACCCAGTGAAGAAGTTGTTGAAGCTTGAGCCAATAAGGTGCTACTACTCTGTAATGTTGAGAAATTCATAACTTAACCATTTTTGTTGTTGTGAGTATGAGAGGATGGGAGTAGTTGCTAACAACAATCCACACCTTGAAGACAATCTTCAAAACCTGCAAAAAAACCAAAAGCGAATCAACATATTACAAAGGTCATGCTTTTAAGAAGAGGTTAAATAGATCCTTGGCGAGAGAGAGAGAGAGAGAGAGAGAGAGAGAGAGAGAGAGAGAGAGAGAGAGAGAGAGAGAGAGAGAGAGAGAGAGAGAGAGAGAGAGAGAGAGAGAGAGAGAGAGAGAGAGAGAGAGAGAGAGAGAGAGAGAGAGAGAGAGAGAGAGAGAGAGAGAGAGAGAGAGAGAGAGACTTACAAACATTGGGCCTTTTGCTTTTTTCTTATTGATAGTGTGAGAAGTTAGAAGAACTTTGCGATTTTCAAACAATTTAGAAGCTACATCAAACACCATATGATGTGTATGCTCTGGTTTGATAACACCTTCATGGTTGGTTTTTGAAGTTGCATTGCATAATACAACTCCAACTAGCATAGCAAATAACATTACAACAACACACATCTTGGTGCTTTGAGACATTGTTGAGTGCCACAACTCAAGGGGGGAGAGAGAGAGAGAGAGAGAGAGAGAGAGAGAGAGAGAGAGAGAGAGAGAGAGAGAGAGAGAGAGAGAGAGAGAGAGAGAGAGAGAGAGAGAGAGAGAGAGAGAGAGAGAGAGAGAGAGAGAGAGAGAGAGAGAGAGAGAGAGAGAGAGAGAGAGAGAGAGAGAGAGAGAGAGAGAGAGAGAGCGAGAGAGCGAGAGAGAGAGAGAGAGAGAGGGAGGGAGAGAGAGAGAGAGAGAGAGAGAGAGAGAGAGAGAGAGAGAGAGAGAGAGAGAGAGAGAGAGAGAGAGAGAGAGAGAGAGAGAGAGAGAGAGAGAGAGAGAGAGAGAGAGAGAGAGAGAGAGAGAGAGAGAGAGAGAGAGAGAGAGAGAGAGAGAGAGAGAGAGAGAGAGAGAGAGAGAGAGAGAGAGAGAGAGAGAGAGAGAGTTTGAGTGCACGATGGTGGAAATTTATAGCAAGACAGAGAGAGAGATAAGGTATACATTGAATGGGTAAGGTCCGTATAAGTTTGATACTCACAATGAAGAAAATACGTAATGATAACCTAGGAATAGTCTTTGAACTTTGGATTGTTTGATAAGGGCGCTTTCAAGAGACAAAGGTTAGGTTGTAGACTTTCATGTACTCAAGGACACGTTGAGGTCTCACACTTGTCAAAGCCCAAACTTTTCTAAATTTAAAACATGATAGGCAAAATCTCATCAAAAATGTCATTTTGATAGGCAAGTTGAAAATTGCATGTAAGTGAACACTAAAAGTTTTCATGAAATATTACTTAGTCACAATGTCATGAAAAGACAATTGAGTTATTCACTCTTCAAATTGAAGTAATTAGATTGGTTTCATATCTCATAAAGCTTTTCTCAAAACATTCATTTGTATTTGTAGCAATGCTTAATGGCATAATCAAACTTGCTAAAATAGAATTGATCAAATACACCATACAAAGTTTTAAGGTGTGTCTACTATAATAAACAGAGAAAAATGTACCTCACGGTTGTGTAACATGCATCTAGTATGAAAAAAAAAGTGTGAGAATTCTCAACCTTACAATAAATAGGCAAGTTCTTTATTTCCAATATTTGAGCTATGTTTTAAATTGAGGAAGGCCCCTTCTTTAGCAAGTCACCTTAGGTTGGCACAATTTTTATTTTTAGCATATTTTAGTGATGCTTTACACTAGGGAAGGCTCCCATTACCCATTATGGAAGGCCACCTTCCTTGGACCTTTTCAATTGTGAGGGGCCCATTTCTTTTATCGTTAGCATTTTTTGAGCGATGCTTGACACCAAGGAAGGCACCTTTCGAGGTGAGCCCCTCCCAGTGGAGAAGGCCCCTTGATGGGGGCCTTCTTTTGTGCAAAAACTCCAATTTGAATCTTTCTACTAATTTTTTGCAAGGCAAATTTTAGAAGCAAGCGACACAACCATTACAATCAAAATTGTACGAATTAGGACAAACATTGAACATCAAATTCAAAGATTCTTGAGAAAATTGGTCTTCCACTAGTGATTAAGGTCATTGAGAGGTTTCTTGTGGGTTTTATCCAAAAAGCATTCCACCATATGATTATTGATAAAGCAGATGTCATCTATATATCTGAACGAATATTTGAAGTTATCCATATATTCAATATGCCCAAGTTTTGCAAGTCTTTTGATAAACTGCATCTTGAAGAATGACAGGTACCAGTTGCACCACAATGGTGAGCATGAGAATCCCATCGGCATTCCTTGGATTTGCCGCCAGGTGTGATCCCTTAGTCTTACAATACAATTATCTATCAAGTAGGAGTTCCATTTACACAAAGTATCCTTGTCAATATCATTCCATTCATCCAAAATTGCTTTTTCGGATGCCCATTTAAAAGCATTGGACCCAGATAAACGTCTATATTTAAGTGTTTTGACTTTGGCAACTTTGAATGCCAAGCAAATCAGTTTTTTCATAGTGGGTTTCAGATCGTCAGTACCTTCCAAAGGAATATTTTCATAGCATTTGGTTGCCTTCATCGTATATATATGCTTGGATAAATTTAGATAGAAGTCAACTGATGAGTCACATTGCCAAAGTACAAATGTATCCCCATTTAGGACACTCTTGTATGTTTTTACCTTCAGGCCTGCATCTTTCGTAATGAAAGGATACAACGTACCAAGAGCACCTGTTAGGAATTTTGCAAGTATAGAAAAACAACAATCATGTGCATTTGTGATCCATCAAAATGCTTCCTTATGTGCCTTATAGGTGCAAAGTAGGTAAGGTAATACTTTTGAATGTATGAAATCATCGGGTAGTAACTCACTCATAGAGGTGTCAATGTAATCCAAAGAATTTGAGACGAAATTATTTGTAGGATCAGGGAAAGGAATAAAATCCGAGCTATCAAGTCTTTCTGTAGCAAGTTTACGTATGGGATATATGCAAATAAAACAAGGGTTATGTTGTGCTTTATCAATTCCATTGACATATAAATGCTTGGTAATCCATTTGCATTCATCGTTGGCAGCTTCTTTTTTATGTAATGAGATAGTGTTCCCTTGAATCCATTTCTTGTTCTTTGAAAAATCTAAGACACTTTTCCTACAAAATTCAGCATGCATATCTATATTTGTGTCTGGGTACATAGGTAAGAGTTTCATGAGTTTGAACCATCCATCATGTAATTCAGTAGCAATACTTTGAATATTAGTATGTTGCAGTACTATATGATTGAGTCCTTTTTCCAATGAATGTTTAGGGACCTTACTACTAATAAAGCTGCAATCTGTAGTTACAACATGACCGAACTTATTTGAAACAAAGCCTTTAAAATGTTTAAAAGTAGAGCTTAAACAAACTTGAATATTTTCAATTTGAAAATAGCAGAAAACTTCATAAGGATAATACCATTCCATTTTGACATTCGACATATATGACCAACCAAACACTATATCATCAAAGGGCTCATGTATAAAGCCGAATAATTGTAGAACTTCTTCACATGAACGGTCTCAAACATTCTATTGCCTTTGTTTCATGCGTAATGAGCTGCAAACGATCCAATGTATTTTTTATTACCTCCCTTCTTTCCAAAACCATCTTGTCCTGCAAACATATTAATCCCGATAGAAATTCAGCTTCTTGATTGGCAAATCGCTCTTTGTACCACTTCCTTGTCCTTCTTTTTTCTTATATCCAGTAAAATTTCTTGTTTTTACCTTGGCCAGAGAGGATAGAACTAGGGTTGTTGAGATTGAAAGTGCCTGTACATTTACTAGTGTTTTGGGAGAATTTTCCTTGCAAAGTAGAGAAGCTAGGTCTTTTAAGCAGGCATTCAATTCTCTAATATTCTCGGCATCACCAAGATGAGCAAGGAGTTTAGCATAGGAATTTGCGGCAAGTTCAATGGATGCTTCAATCATGTACTGGCGTATATAAAGGAAGGTAGTATGAGCTTTGACAATATCCCTAGCAGGTTTGTGTAGCCATAGAAAAAAGGCATTGAGTTGGTTTTGTGGGGAAGCACCCGGGAAGAAAATGACACACCTGAATGGTAGAAGTGTTAGATTATTCTCCTACTAATCGACTAATCGACATTTTAATCTTCATCCAACTCATTATCCAGACCTGCAGTTTTCTTCATGTTTCTACACAGTCTGCATAACTACTCGGGAATCACTCACAGGTGGATTCGACTTATAAATGTTCGAGCATAGTTCAATAAATATTTTGTTGAGGCAAAGATAGTTTATTGTTCGCCTTAATTGAAGCCACAGAATTTTTGAAAAGATTCACTTGGACGGATGCCAGCTCACTTTGGATGGATGCCAGCTCACTATCCATTTGATGACCTAATTAGTTGTCCTACTATTGGACGTTCCCGCATTTTGCTTAGTATATACAGCTGTTCATATGCATACAATTTTAAGAAGCATTGAAATGCGATCAATAGATCAGCAAGTATTGAATAGTTAGTCTCTCTCTCTCTCTCTCTCTCTCTCTCTCTCTCTCTCTCTCTCTCTCTCTCTCTCTCTCTCTCTCTCTCTCTCTCTCTCTCTCTCTCTCTCAAGCCTATGAGCTTGAATACTCCTGAGCATTCTAGCTCACTTCTTAGAGTTGTTTAGAGATTGCTATTGCGCTTACTGCTTATCAGCATTGTGCTTAATTTAGACTTTCATTTTAGTCGTTTAGAAATAGCTTAGAGTACGCGGCTTCGATCCGCAACTTATTGTACTCATTTACTTCTGTTTCGCTTTCATACTGAATCAATACTATCTTTTATTGCATTCAAGTTCGTCTCAGAATGTATGCATTTCTGTAGTTCTTCGCGACTAATTATTTGTCTGATAATTCAATGCATTATTGTTTGGCTACGTAATCACTATAGGACTAATGATTTCAAAGTTAGTTACTATAAGATCAAACGTGATTGCTATCACTATTGTTTTGTTTAAAATTGATAGGCGTAGTTATGCATGAAGAAAGAAGAAGATAGTCTATTCCGCTGCGCATGATAAGTTTTTTTTTTGTTGTTCGAATTCTTTTTATTTGAATCTTATTTGACCTATCTTTCACATATCTCTTTCCAACATGGTATCAGAGTGAAAACTCGTATACTTGATATCTTTCGCAATATCAAATTATTCTTCAGTTCGAATCAATTTGTTTTGGTATCATAGAATTGATTTCTACAACATTGTATCTTTTTCTTAACGACAATCGAATTATCGACAATCTAAAGTTCCAGATGGATTCTCAAAGTAAAGCCGGTCTTATCGTAGACAAGCTGAATGGATCCAATTATCATTTATGAAAATTTAAGATGAAGACCTTGCTAATTGCCAACAAGTTGTGGGATGTTGTTACAGGTATCAAAGTGAAGCCTGAAGACAACACAGTCGACTCAAAATGGAAATCGAAGGATGGTAAAGATTTCATGCTTATTATCCTCAATATATAAGATACTCAGATTGGCCACATAGTTGAAGCCAAAACTTCGAAAGAAGTTTGGGACATCTTGAGCTCACTATATGATGTGAGAGACGTAACTACCAAGTTACATCTTCGAAGGAAGAATATATTTTTCATTATGTTCCAGATAATCTCCATATGACACATGTTCGCACTGATTGGATTCGTCGCACTGATTGGATTCGCTATTGCTATGATCATAATACTGATCTTCAAAATCATAGTTAGATTGATGTTCATATTCAGAGTCAGCATCCATATTGATAATATACTAACCTGAAGTTTATGTGCAATGGACTTTGATAAATAGCTTAAATGCTCTTTTTTCCACCCACTTAAAACTCAAAGTTCTACAATGAGTGAAACTGAAAAGACAAAAACTTGTAGAATCATATAAACTGAGCACTTTTTCTTTTTACAATATTCAATTCCGAGCTCAAATGGAGACGATATGAGGATTTGTAAATAAGCAAATAATATACAAGGAAATTTGATTGAGGGAGAAAGAAGGGGTCTTAAAAAAATAAACTGAAAAGTAATAATTACAACATTTCAAAAACTTAACAATGTCAAATCAATTTTCATTTTTACTGCACTGCAACCCGAGCTCAAACAAGAAAGTTATGGGAGTTTGAAGAAAAATTAAGGAAATTGAATTAAGATCAACTTAGAATGAGGGGCTGTAAAAAAAACAATTACAAAATTGTATTCAATAAAACTTGAAGTCGAGGAAATATTAAAGTACCCGTTGAGAAATAGAAAGAACTGTAAGAAAATTCAAATTTTATGGCAAATTTTTTTTTTATTGGGCACAGAGGAGAGAGGAGTTTGCACGCAGGCATGGGAGAGAGAGAGAGAGAGAGAGAGAGAGAGAGAGAGAGAGAGAGAGAGAGAGAGAGAGAGAGAGAGAGAGAGAGAGAGAGAGAGAGAGAGAGAGAGAGAGAGAGAGAGAGAGAGAGAGAGAGAGAGAGAGAGAGAGAGAGAGAGAGAGAGTTGGACCGAGTGTTAATCTCGACCGAGTGAAAGGTTGGGATCTTGACCGAGCCGGGGAGGAGGGGATGGAGGTTAGCCAACACTTGTGCTAATTTTGTTGAAAGTTTTGAACACTGCAAGCACTGTTACCGTTCGAAGTACTATCATGTATTTGCGAGAAGAGGCTGAAAACTAATCAACTCACAGGAAGCTAATCGTCATTCGTTTAGCTCTTATTTTTTACTGTAAAGAATTTAGGCCTCAGGGCCACGCACACACACGTACTCACGTGAGCCGCATACTGGGATCCCAACCCCAGTTGCCTAGCCACCCGCCATCTATCTAACCCCCAAAAGGGGTGGTACTAGGGGATAGAGGATATAGAGAAGCCCCGACTTATATATGGGACAAGCAGTTACGTATGGGATATTGAGAATTCTCAAGGCCTTCACTGGGTGCTCAATCCCACGACACTTTCATGTGCGTGGCTTGCAACTAAACATTCCGCAACACCCCCCACTCAAGCAAGCACAGGCAAAGGAACCCCCACTGGCTCTGATACCATATTGCGGAATGAGAGAGAGAGAGTGACAAGAGAATATATTGATCGTGGTGAATGAGAACAATAGCTCTTACATGTAGAGTAGTGTGCGAGAGAGAAAGAGAGGTGTCTCTCTGTGTATGTAAGCCCTAGAAGCCACTAAAGTAGTAGTCGACGTTTCTTTTCCTTCTATGCCACAAGGAGAACCAAGAACAGATGTTAATACATAGTTGCATCATCATGAAGAACCTTTCAAAATGACAGAACCAGAAGCACCACAAATGGAAATGATCATGAATATGATGTGTAGTAAGATGGATATTACATTGGGAGAATTTCTTAAGCTGGTGCCAAAAGCAAAAGAAGTATTAGCAGAGAAGTTAACTCAGATGGAACCACCAATCCGTTAGAAGCCACTTTTTTGTGTCGGGTTTGAAGAATCAAACGAAGTACTCAATGTGGGAGCAGCCTGGGAAAGTGAGCAAAAAACATCACCCTGCCAATACAACATAGACAATTTGGTGAAGAAACAGACGTGATTGATGGAGATTGAGGAATTAATTTTATTTCAACCAAACTATGTGCAAAATGGGGACTTACAAAGATTAAGCCTGTGGCTTTTTCCATTAAACTAGCTGATCAAACAATAGTCCATTCGCGAGGAATGGTTGTTAAGACAAGATTTAGATATAGTGTTCATTGTTTTGTACATCAATGACTTATTATTACAGGAAGTAATGAGAGCTTAATAGATGAAATCAAATCAGATCTTTCCAATGCCTTTGACATGAACGATCTAGGATTGATGCACTATTGTCTTGGCATTGAAGTATGTCAAAAGGAGGACGTTGTCTTCTTACACAAAGAAAGCAAATATGCACGAGGTCTGCTTTATAAGCTCAATATGCAGCATTGTAAGCCTTTAAGCACACCGATAGATGTCAATACGAAGCTTACTGCATATGATGAATATGAGAAAGTGGATGCTTATCTATACAGACAACTGGTGGGTAGTTTGGATTACTCAACACATACACGACCTAATATTGCTTATGTTGTTAGTGTCGTGAGTCAATTTATGCATGATGATCATAGTCAAGCACACTAGAAGTCTGCTAAATGTATTTTTAGGTACACTCTAGGGACATTAAATTTTAGTTTGAAGCATAATCATCCTGAAGTGTTTATGTTGGTAGGTTATACAGATGTCGATTGGGCAAGTAATATTGATGACAAAAGATCTACTAGTAGTCATACATTCAGTTATGGTACCGTTGTAGTTTCATGGAGCAACAAAAAACAACCTACAGTATTCTTATCTTCGATGGAAGCTGGATATCGGGCACTCAACAATGCTACACATGAATCCAAAAGGCTACAAAGATTGCTTATTGATTTGAATCAACCACAGGTGGATGCGACTACTATCTCAAAGTTGCATTCACCTTGCCAAAAATCCAGTTTTACATGCTCAAACCAAGCACATCGAAATACATTATCACTTTGTTTGAGAGAAATTTCTTGATGGAGCCATTGACCTTGTTTTCTGTAAATCTGAAGATCTAGTGGCAGATATTTTTACTAAGTCATTAGGTAGATGTAAATTTGAAAACTTTTGCACTCTATTAGGAATAGAGAGTGTAATTTTATCATTGAGTGAGAGTGTTAGAAATCAGTGATAAACTTCATTTTCATTGTTTATGATGTTGTTTTACTCTCTCTCTCTCTCTCTCTCTCTCTCTCTCTCTCTCTCTCTCTCTCTCTCTCTCTCTCTCTCTCTCTCTCTCTCTCTCTCTCTCTCTCTCTCTCTCTCTCTCTCTCCCTCCCTCTCTCTCTCAGGTTTTATTGTACACATGACAGTCAATTATGTAGAAGTGATGGTGTGTATTGCTCTTCCTTTTGGTGGTGATTGCCTATGATGAATGTATGCTATTTTTAATCTAATTATTGACAATAAATTCACACATGTGAGAGCATATTCCCATGTGTGTCAACTAGGCTAGGTAGGCTAGATCCCAATCATAGGGGTTAGTTAGTCAAATTGGTCATGATTCCTAAAATCAAGGGATCATTGTGAAAAATACAGATCCTAAGTGGATCTAAACTCCAAGATCATTGGCTTGAATGCTTGCACTCCAAACTACATAAGCTAGGAATTGGCAACACATTCTATGCTACCTAGAATGCAAAGAACTTGATCAAAAAGCATTTATCACAAATGGAAACTTCCATAAACATCAAGTGCGGCCCAAAATAGCATTATACAGTCCATAATACATCAGCCTATCACTTTTGGAAAGCACCTAAGATCATACACAATAGCTTGAAGACAATACACACAACAATGCTCTCAATGGAGGAAGAAACAATGACAATGATCTATTGATCTCAATGAAGCATACAAAAGGTTTCTCCAACCTGTTCTCCACGACTTCCCTACTATTTATGGATGAGGAAGATGACTCTCTCTCCTCTCTCTAGAAGGTACTTGACCCTAGATATTCCCTATATAGGAAAAATAGCTAAAAATGGCTTATATGACCAAAATACATCAAAATGGTCTCATTTTGAAGGGTATGAAGTTTGACACTTCATCATACTGAAAAAATACAGTAAATAAAAACATTGTGGCCTGGTTCACACGTGTGAAACTCCAGAACCAAAACTATGTACAATTTTAGCCAATTTAGGCCTCAAACTAGCTAGGAAATGTTGACAATTTTCACACTCCCTCTTCAACATTGGATGCTAGTTTCAACATAGTCTTTGAGCACATTCCAAGATTAGATCTATGCATTAAATATAGGTCCTTTCCCAATGGTTTGGTGAAGATATCAGCCACACACTCCTTTGAAGAGACATGTTGAATCTCCACCTCTTTGGCAATGACTTGATCTCTCACAAAATGGTGAGCAATCTCAATGTGCTTGCTCCTTGCATGAAAAACAGGATTGCTTGCCAAGCTTTGGGCTGAAAGGTTATCACAAAGTATGATTGGAGTCTTCTCTGGTTCCAGCAAGTGAAGATCCAATAACATCCTCTTGATCCAAAGAATCTCCTTGGTGCATGTTGTTAATGCCTTGTACTCGGCTTCGGTGGAAGATAGAGAGATAGTTGGTTGCTTCTTTGATAGCCATGAGACCACTCCATCTCCAAGATAGATTGCAAAGGCACTTGTTGACTTCCTATCCATTTGATCACCTGCAAAATCTGAATCTGAAAATCCACAAAGGTTAGGTGTAGTACCTCCATACAAGATGCCAAAATCTCTAGATCCCGAGATGTATCTAAGTACTCTCTTTCCTAGCTTCCAATGAGCCTCACTAGGATCTTGCATAAATTGACTTAGTTTACCAACCACAAAGCTTAGATCAGGTCTTGTGATGGTTAACCATATAAGAGATTCTATTAGCTTTCTATAGAGAGTAATGTCCTTGAAGGATCTTTCATTACTTCTTGTAGTTAGCTTTACATTTGATTCCATAGGAGTAGAAACAACTTTACAATCTTCCATATGAAACCTTTTTAGAATAGAGTTAGCATACTTTTCTTGACATATGAATGTAGATTTAGAAGTTCTAATAATCTCTATTCCTAAGATATAATGAAGTTTACCAAGATCTTGAATTTCAAACTCTCTTTTGAGTGCCATCTTGATTTCATCTATATCTAGATTGTTACCACCACTTAAGATAATGTCATCAACATAGATCAAAAGTAAAGTGATATCATTTTCATTCAATCTAAAGTAGAGAGAATGATCATACTCACTCATAACAAAGTTTTGAGAAAGTAAGAAGGAATTGAGCTTAGCATACCAACTCCTTGGTGCTTGCTTTAGCCCATACAAACTCTTTTGGAGATAGCACACATGATTAGGCTCATCATGTGAAACATAGCCCTCGGGTTGCTCCATGTAAATATCTTCTTCAAGATCACCATTCAAGAAGGCATTAGTAACATCCATTTGCCACATATCCCAATCATAAAGAGTTGCAAGAGAGATTAGGATTCGAATAGTTACCATCTTTGCCACGGGTGCAAAGGTCTCATCATAGTCAATACCATATTCTTGAGCATACCCCTTTGCCACCAACCTTGCCTTGTACTTGTTGATTGATCCATCTTGATTTGTCTTGATCTTGAAGATCCACTTACAACCAATTGCCTTCTTGTCCTTTGGAAGCTTTACCAACCTCCATGTGTTGCTTTTGATGAGTGCTTGATGCTCATGATCCATGGCTTGGATCCATTCCTTCTTTTGAATTGCTTCACCTACACAAGTTGGTTCATCAAAAGAGGTAAGAAAAGCAAGGTTAGAGTTGTCCACCACTTGCTTTCCTTTTTCATCATAGGTTAGCCTTGATGGCTTAGCCCTTTGCCTTTGAGTCTTCCTTGAAGTTTGCTTTGGAGTGGCATCTCCATCTTCATCCAAGACATCTTGCACATCATGATGATTAGTAGGCACATCAACATCAACATCAACAACATTGGAAACATTCTCTTCATGAAAGATGACATCCCTACTTATGACAACTTTCTTTGTAGAAGGAATGTACACTTTGTAAGCCTTGCTTACTTCACTATAGCCAACAAACACACCCTTCTTTGATGAAGGATCTTCTTTAGTTCTATCATCAAGTGTGATATTGACAAAACATGTACATCCAAAGATCCTACAATGCTTGACACTCGGCCTTCTACCATAAAGAACCTCATGAGGAGTTTTACCATCGAAGGAAGCACTTGTCCATCTATTACATAGATAGTTAGCACATGCTAAAGCTTCCCCCCAAAAAGACTTAGCAAGATTAGCATGTAGTCTCATTGCCTTGGCACATTCACAAAGGGTTCTATTCTTCCTCTCGACCACTCCATTCTGTTGTGGAGTCCTAGGACTAGACATCTCCCTCTTAATCCCATGTGCTATACAAAAGTCTTTGAACCTATTTGAGGTGTATTCCCCTCCATTATCAGATCTTAAGCATTTGATCTTTGTATTGAATTGGTTTTCCATTTCATTCTTGAACTTGACAAATGCAGCAAACACTTCATCCTTACTTTTAAGAAGATAGATCCAAGTATACCTACTAAAGTCATCAATGAAAGTTGCATACATCTTTGCCCCACCATTGCTAGTTGTACTAGAAGAATGAATATCAGAATGCACAAGTTGAAAAGCTTCTTTAGATCTAGAAGTAGATCTAGAATAAGCAAGTCTATGAGATTTGGACAAGGCACAATGTTCACAAACACTATTGTTTGCAACAAGACTTTTAGGGAGACCAAGAACAAGCTCTTTCTTTGCCATTACCTCCAAAGATTTGAAGTTGGGATGGCCCAACCTCTTGTGCCAAACTTCTTGGTTTGTCAATTGCTCCCTAGCCATACATCCTTCATGATTAGAGATCACACATGCATCAAGCTTGAAAAGTTTACCATGCCTCCTACCTTGAGCAATCAAGGATCCACATTTACTTATCAAACATGCATCTCCAATGAACTCCACATCAAGTCCTTTGTCAATCATTTGACTTACACTAAGCAAATTCTTAGTGATTGAAGGAATGTACAAAACATTTTCAAGATTTGCTTTCCTATTTGTTGAAAGGGAAATAGGAATAGTGCCTATGCCTTTGATGTCACATTGACCATCATTTGCAGTGTAGATGATGTTACCTTCTCCCTCATAAGACAATAAGGATGTAAAGTATTCCTTATGTCTTGTCATGTGAGATGAGGCTCCACTATCAATCCACCAAGGATCATTATCATCTATGTTGGCTAACAAACTTGAAGTCATAACAAGTGATTCACATGTGTTATGTTCTTCCTCATCTATTGTAAGATTTCCTTGCCTCTCTCCTTGCTCTCTTTTCTTCTTATAACATTCATTTGCAAAATGACCTTTTATCCCACAATAAAAGCACTTGAACTTTGACTTATTGTTCTTAGTAGAAGAGGAAGAGGAAGAGTGATCATCATGATCAAAGTTACCACCTTTGGACCATTTCCCTTTGCCTTTACCTTTGCCCTTGAATTTGCCTTTTGTGAAGAAAGCCTCTTCACCTCCACCTTGCAAGGATGCACCATCAAGCTTTGATTGCAACCTATGTTCTTCAGCCAATAAGATTTCTTGCAAGTCAACCACACTTGGCAAGACTCTTTGAATGGCAAAACTTTGCACAAGGTTAGCATGTTCATTTAGCAAACCATTCAACATAACTTGGACTATTTCACCATCTTTTATGTTCTCATCAATGCATGCTAAATCATCACTTAGGGACTTAACTCTCAAGATAAATGCATGAGCACTTTCACCCTCTCTTTGCCTACTAGAAAATATTTGTCTCCTTAGGGTCAATACCCTAGATGTGGACTTTGATTCAAAGAGCTTCTTTAAGGCATTCCATGCCTCACTTGCACTTTGACACTTTCCAACTTCCTTGAGAAGTTCATTTGTAACATTCATTTTAATGATATGAAGAGCCCTTTTGGCCTTCTTATCAAACCTTTGTTGCTCTTGAAGTGTGAGAGGTCTCTCTTCAATTTCTGCAACTATGTCCATGAGTTCATTCAACTCAAGTAAGGACTCCATCCTCACTTTCCAAGTAGAGTAGTTTGATGAACTCAACCTTTCACTAGACTCTAGCATGATCCCACCATTGGAAGCCATGATTCTAATGTTTCTTCAACTTTTAGGTTTTGTCCTAAAGCACTTAGCACTCACTTTTCTCTCAACAAATGATAGATAAAGAGATCTATGAAGATTTAGGACCCTAAAACACTTCTATCTTGAACCTAGATGGTTTCCAAGCATAGAAAGGAAGATTGAAACACATGCAACACTTTGCACACACTAAGAATGGATTACAAAATCAAACCAACCTGAACACACTCTTGCTTAAGCTCTCAAACTTTCCAGCAAGTGACCAAATCAAGTTATGGTGTGAAGAGTTACTTGCATTCTTAGAAAATACCCAAAACTAGGATGCCAAGATTACCTAGTAATGAACAAACTTGATCAACATATGATCAACACACTAAGATATTGATTCAACCTGTAAAACCACATGTAAACCACACTTCTAAAAGTTTATAAACTCCAGCAAGTGATAAATACAAGATTTAGAGGTGAATGAATGAGCACACTTAGTGAATCACAAGACTAGCTTCACTATCTTGTCAAATCTTGGTGTTTAGATGTAGATCTAAGATCACTTCACATGAGAATGTTCCTCAACCTGTTAAGAACCTGAAAACACACTTGCATAATGGTTAACACCTTCCAGCAAATGCTCCAATCAAATTACATAAGGAGAGTTACTTACATGCTCAACAAAGTACACCAAAATTTATGCCAAAATTGATGACAATCTTTACAATATGCTCTTCACAATGGAGCTTACAATATGTTCACCCAAAAAAGGGGATCTTTCATCCAAATGGGAGCTTTGCTCAGCCTTTAGGAGAATTACAACTCACTCAAAAGAGCATTTGTCATCCACTTAAGGAGAAGTTTCATCCACTTAAGGAGAGTGTTCATCCAAGAATGGAGATTGTCAACAATAGGATTGAAAAGAACATTGTTAGTATTGAATATGCACAAGCCTCACAATCACAAATGATTAGGTGTTATGATCTGATCCAAAATAGTTTCTTTTCAGCCTCTGATCTTCAATAGACCTGAAATATGCTTTTGATCCACAAGTTCAACTCACAAAACAAAGGTTAGTAAGATTTGATCAACAAAGCAATGCAAAATCATGCTAGAACTTGATCAAACATCCAAATATCACCAAAAATGGAATACTTACTGTAAATAGAAGCCAACCAGCTCTGATACCATGTGAAAAATACAGATCCTAAGTGGATCTAAACTCCAAGATCATTGGCTTGAATGCTTGCACTCCAAACTACATAAGCTAGGAATTGGCAACACATTCTATGCTACCTAGAATGCAAAGAACTTGATCAAAAAGCATTTATCACAAATGGAAACTTCCATAAACATCAAGTGCGGCCCAAAATAGCATTATACAGTCCATAATACATCATCCTATCACTTTTGGAAAGCACCTAAGATCATACACAATAGCTTGAAGACAATACACACAACAATGCTCTCAATGGAGGAAGAAACAATGACAATGATCTATTGATCTCAATGAAGAATACAAAAGGTTTCTCCAACCTGTTCTCCACGACTTCCCTACTATTTATGGATGAGGAAGATGACTCTCTCTCCTCTCTCTAGAAGGTACTTGACCCTAGATATTCCCTATATAGGAAAAATAGCTAAAAATGGCTTATATGACCAAAATACATCAAAATGGTCTCATTTTGAAGGGTATGAAGTTTGACACTTCATCATACTGAAAAAATACAGTAAATAAAAACATTGTGGCCTGGTTCACACGTGTGAAACTCCAGAACCAAAACTATTTACAATTTTAGCCAATTTAGGCCTCAAACTAGCTAGGAAATGTTGACAATTTTCACAATCATGTCAACCTAAGCTGATTTGACACCTGAAAACATGCTAGACTTGCTCATTCAGGCATGGAAAGGATCTCCTTTGTACTATCATTCATTCATTCCATTGACGAGAGATCAAGATTTGGGAGTTTATTAACTATCTCGAGTTTTTGCTCTATTTATGTAGTGATTTTATGAAGTGAATGCAAATTAAAGTTGATTAGGATCATTCTCTATCCACAAGTCGTACTGTAGGTCGTACCCCACACATGTGAATTTGTATCTTCATGTTTTGATCATGTTTGATTGCTCTTGATTGATAATTGCCAATCTAGATCTAGTTTTGAGTGCTAGTATATTAATAGATTGCTAATCAATCAATCAATCACTCTTGTGAATCAATTAGAGGTTCATTTATGGTCCTATTCTATACTTTCAACATGGTATTAGAGCCAAGTACAAGAGAATAATTGATGATCAAAAC
The DNA here is from genome assembly GCA_029204225.1 of Diphasiastrum complanatum. NCBI lineage: Eukaryota > Viridiplantae > Streptophyta > Lycopodiopsida > Lycopodiales > Lycopodiaceae > Diphasiastrum > Diphasiastrum complanatum. The sequence goes on along the minus strand of CM055100.1, from coordinate 10,341,712 downwards.
ACAATCCAAATTTACCAAGTTTGTTGCTTAGAAATAGTTACGTGAGGGCTAGTCTAATCAAACAGATTGCTTCAACTTTTGAGATCTATGTTGGTAGTGGTTAGTAGTCGTACTTTCCACGCATGTGGGAACCTCTCAACCTACATTTTTAACCATTATTTATTAGATCTCAATAATTTCATTACACATCATTTTGATGAGTTTTTTGATGCAAGTCAAAGAGAGAGCATAAAAAATCATTGGCATTATTGAGATTTGACTTTGTGTCATTAAATACAATTAATAGGTGTTGAGAGCAAGTCCTTAAAAGTAATTTTATAGGTCTTGTTGAATCATCAAGGAGGAGTGAGCAACGGTCATTTTGTGTCCAAAATCATTAATTTTTTGATGAGATTTTATAGAAATTTGATGCAAACTCATTATGTATCCATTCAATCTTTGTGAGAGAGTGCGAGGGCCGAGACTAGAAGTCCAAATCAAGGCTAGAATTCTATCTTGAGTTGATCAAATCAAGCCTACGTTCTTTGTGAAACTTCGAGAATCAAATTTATTCAATTTCCTTGAGCCATACTTTGTAGAATGTAAAGATTAGGATCAACATTACTCTTTGCCACTCCCCTTCGCTTGAAGTGTTCATCAATGAAAGAGTACCATGCCCGTGGTGCTTGCTTCAATCCATTAATAGTTTTGTTGAGCTTACAAACAAGATGTTCTCTCCTTAGCTCAACAAATCCTTGAGGTTTTACTAAATACACCTCTTCATCTAGCACTCCATTAAGAAAAGCAGATTTAAAGTCCATTTGCTAGATCTTCCAACCATAGAAAGCAAAAATAGCAATAATAAAAGGTATAAGTACCATCTTAGCTACGGGTGCGAAGGTTTCCTCAAATCTGTCTTGCAACTAATCATGCTTTGTACTTGTTGAGTTGCCCATCTGTTCCATACTTGATCTTATAAATCCATTTGCAAGGCCATCATGTAGCTCAATCAAGTTCCACATCCTATTTTTCGATACAGCCTCCATTTCTGTTAGTTGCATGCCACTCCTTGTGCTCTTTTGCTTGATCAAAAGTTTTCAGTTTTTGAGCCTTGAGCACAAAACCCATTAGGGCTAGATTTATCTCTTATCTTGTAGGAGGTTTTCGATTTCTACTTGACCTTTTGAGCTCTCCTTGCTTGCTAGATTTGGGAGTATCTCCCTTCTTAGCATCACCTGTGACTGATAAGTACCATTTAGGTACTCTCTTTGGAATTTCAGCATCAAGCTTACCTTTGCCTATCGAATCTTCCACATCAAAATCCACTTCCTTCTTGACTTGTACTTTCGCTCCATCATCAAAAGGTTGAGTGATTGCTTCAGTTTTTTCACCTTGACCCATCTCGTCAAATGTAACATTTCTAAAAATTACAAGCTTCTGTGTATTCATGTCATACATCATGTATGCCTTAGCCTTCTCATCATTATCCAAGGAAAATACACCTGATAGCTTTTGCATCCAATTTCCTTCGTTTCTCATCAAGAATATGAGCGTAAGCATCACAACCAAATACTCTCAAGCGAGAAATATTAGGTTTCTTTCCAGTAAAAGCTTCATGAGGTGTCTTACCTTCCGCAGATTTTGTAGGACATCGATTCAGGATGTGAGTAGCTGTTCTACAAGCTTCTGCCACAAGGTGTTTGGCAAACCCTTACTTTTGAGCATTGCCATCTCAAAAATGCATATGTTCTTTCGTTCTGCAACTCCGTTTTGTTGTGGTAAATAAGGTGATGTATGGTAAAAATTAGTAAATGGATCTTAATTAGATCTATAATAGACCTATAAGAGTGATTGGTAACTTGGATTATTGATCTAGATCAAGACTAGCACTCAAAACTAGCTTTACATTGACAATTCCTACACATCCAAGCAAGAACAATAAAAAACTATGATCCCGGCCTCACACATGTGAAAACAATGAGTGTACGGACTGCTAATAGAGAAAATGATTACTTTAAGTTTTCTAAGAATTCACATACTTTGATCATTCATAAGAGAGTGATAAACATGGATTTGCTCCCAAAACAATGCTTCTCATCATTAACCTCAAAGTGGATCCAACATGGATCACATATACAAAAATGGTAATCTCTCTCTAGACCACTTGTAGCCCATGTGGAATAGCTCATTGTGCTTGTCTTATTTATTTTGGCTTAGATTCCGCTAATTTTCCACATCATCACTTGGTGGCCAGTGTTGACCTTCTAGATTCCTACGTTCTAGGAAATAGATCCTACAAAGTAAGAAATCTTGCATTTTTTGCTTATGAAAGCTATGTACAATGGATTTAAATTTTTCCACATGCATTTCACATGTGTGGAGAGGACCTTATATGTGTGGATTCACCTAGATACCAAACAATTAGCTTTTACAAGGTAAAAATTGTCAAATTCAACACTCCTAAATTTTTAGCTTGATACATCTACAATACATCTATCTACAACACCTAAGGCTAATCTTAACTTGATAAATGAAGCCTTTAGCAAGGCTTCAGTGAGTATATCAACAAGGCAATCTGATGAAGATACATGTTGAATTTTGATCTCAGTTTCTTGAACCTTCTCCTGAGCAATCTCTATGTGCTTGCTCCTTGCATGGAATGTGGGATTGGTTGCAAGTGCTTGGTCTGGTTGGTTGTCACAATAGATAAGTGGCTCCTCCTCAACCTCCATGACTTGTAGCTCCACCAATATCCTCTTTAACCACAAGATCTCCTTGGTTGTTGATGTTAAGGCCTCCTTGGTTGTTGATGTTAAGGCCTTGTATTTTGACTCAATTGAGGAAAGTGAAATTGTATCTTGCTTTTTGGAAAGCCAAGATACTATGCCATCACAATAGAAGGAAGCAAAAGCACTTGTGGACTTCCTAGCCACCTTGTCACCTGCAAAATCAGCATCCAAATTGGCTCTCAAAGCAAGATTAGTTCCATGATAAAATATGCCAAAGTTCTTGGTGGTTGAGATGTACATTAACATCCTTTTGGCACTTTTCCAATGACAAACTAATGGATTTTGCATAGATTGGCTTAGCTTACCAACACTATAACTTAGAGCAGGTCTAGTTATAGCTAGATATATTAGGGAGCCTATAAGCACTCTATAGTGTGATGTCCTCAAAGGATGCTTCATCACAACTATTAGAAACTTTTACATTTTGTTCCATAGGAGTGTCTACTCCTTTGTAATTTTTCATTCCAAATTTCTCTAAGATAGAAGATGCATATTTGAATTGACATATAAAACTAAAATCCATTGCTTTTGATACTTCTATGCCTAGTATGAAATGAATAATTCCAAGATCTACAATCTTAAACTCTCTAGTGTTGAATTTCACACGTGTGGATTGTCCACTACATGTACTTGCGATCTCCTAAGGTGTGTAGATGCACCAAGATCAAGACTAGATTCAGATTCAAGATCTATCTTTGATTCTATGGCAAAAACACACTACTACATGCATTCAATCACTTCCAACTCTCACTCACACGTGTGGGAAGTATTCAAAAAATAATCTAAGTAAAAACAAGCTGCTCTCCTTGGGTAGAGAGAGAAAAAACATCATGAGCTCTCGGGTAGAGAGAGAAAGCTAGAAATCCAATAACTCACAAAATCCATGAAATCACCAAGTCAATTAGATCCAAATGGGGAGTACAATAATACTAGTAGATTCATGAGCTACCACTATGCTTAACTATGATTGGATCACACTTTGCCACCTCTTAATCCTATTGGACCATTGATCCATGCACCTCTAAATTCTATTGGACTATATTCAAGCACACCTCAAATTCCTATTGGACCACACATGGTTCCACCTCTAAATCCTATTGGACCTCTTAAACTTCATCAAACAAAATCATTACACTTGTCTACACTCTAATTGGCACAAGTTTGGCCTCATACTCTATTTTGGCTCAATAGCAGCATTACAAGTGGAAATGGATAATTTGCCATCTATGCCAAATTTGACCCTATCAACATCCTACACCTAAAGGCTTGACTATGAAATTCTATGAGACCCCTATATCAAACATTTTGATTTACTTTACTATTCTTCACACGTGGGAACATCCTCCACACATGTGAGATTCACTTACAAACTTCTATCATAAAAAATACCAAGCTAGATTTTTGCCAATTTCTCACACTCCTCAAAAAATAGCTTGGAAAGTACTAGATCACTTGAGAAGTTTGTAAATTTTTTTGAATCGATCCTTTGGTATGCATAAGAAGTGAAGATCAGCCAAGGGATCCATCATAGCAGCACCCTCACCATATCCATGATAAGATCTCTTTGGTAGAGATCTCTTGCCAATACCTTTGAAGAGTGCTCTACCAATATGCCACTATGATCATGGGCTTCCTCCATGCTTGATGATGATCTTTGATTTGAAAGTTCCACTTGCATGATGGATGCACGATAAATAGAGAAATCTGAGGCTTCCAAGCCTCATAAGGATCATGGAGATCAAGATCATAAGATGTGAAACAATGATGATTATCAAGGTTATGCTTTCTAGCTTGACTAGTCCACATACAATGAACTATATCCATGATGGATCTAATCTCGATATCAAAGACTATCTTGATCTTTTTTAGGCTAGTTACTCTCTCAAGGATGTAAGTGTCCACTTTGGATGCTTCACTTAATCTCAAGAGGAGTTTACAATTTGCCTCAAAACATGTGAAAACATGATTTTAAAAAAAGTGAGTAGCAAGCTCAATCTTGTTCTTACTAGAACCAAGAGCATACTTTTGACAATACAATATCTTGCTTTCAAAAAGTATTGGAAACACATCTAAGTCAATAATGAAAAGAAACATGTCCATACCATAAGCATCATACAAAACTAGTATAGCTTTTCTTGAACTTTGAGATCCAAAAAATTCAATGAAGCAAGATAGCATTTCAAGCAAAGGAAGAGGAGCATATATGAATGTGTTGTAGTAGATACAACATAAAAGACGCCCCTCTTTGCCATGTAAGGTGAGCCATAAAGACTCGGCCATGCATCTTGAAGATCTTCTTGAAATCATATGAAGAAGCTCCTCCTCACACCTTGGCCCCATCATAACTTGAATACCTTCAAAAAAGATAACTTGTGATGCTTCTTGAGAAGCCTTGATCTCGGCCACTTCCAGGATTAAATCTTCATGCAATGTGATATCTCTATTCACAATCACTTTTGAGATAGAGAGTGTAAAGGCACTAAAGGCCTCCTTGATGGATGAGTATCCAATCATGATCCATGAGCTTGGATCATCCTTCTTGTTTCCAAGGGAATATGTGCAAAGCAAGCACTACCAAGTTCACTAAGGTGATCAACCTTAGGCTTCATCTTGAATAAAACTTCATATGGTGCTATTCCTTCAAGAGCTCCAATACTCCTCAAAGCTTTGATCTTCAATAAGAATTTCTTCTCAACATATGCTTTGAATAATAAGGAATAATCATACACCATAATACTTGAAGAGAGAAGATATGTGCATCTTGTGTGATCATCCTCCTTTGAAATATTGGACATATAAGAAACATCAAGAGAGTTTGCACTCTCACTTGGATCCAATTTGTAGATGCCTTCAAATCTTGATCCATATGCAAGGATCTCAACATCCTTCTTAATCACACAATTGTCAATATTGAAATTGATGGAGAGCCATCCTAGCTCTCTTCTTGTATATTTGTACTTCTTGAAGGACTTGAGGCTCCTCCTCAATCCCAAGTACAATGTCCATCACATCTTGGAGTATCAAGATGGACTCCATCCTCAACTTCCATATTGAATAATTGGAAGTAGACAATCTCTCACTTGGTTGCAACAAGTATGAACTCATTGAAGTCATGTAAAGTGGAGATAAATAAAAGTGATGAACAAAAAATGTTGCTTCTCTCTCACTATAGGATCCAATAATGGTGTGCTACCATCTCCTATGCAAGATTTTGCAACAAACTGTGAGATGATTCTCACTAGCTATCTCAATCTCTCCAAAACTAGATCTACTTCACATCAAATGATGGGGTATGGGAAAAGTTAGGATCAAAAACTCTTAGCACATGTGAAATACACTAAGAAACCAAATTTGACTCAAATACAATGATATTGCATGAAACAAAATGGCTAGGATCTCAAAACAGTGCCTAGATCACATATAGATGAGATTGGTAAGCATTCAACTGTGATTTTGGATCAAACAAGCAATCTCTTAACCAAACCAAATGTGTCCACCCAGGTCTAGTTGCCCTACCTAACCCTCTTCAAAAGCTTATAGCTTTTTATTGGCTCAACCAAATGGAATGAAACTGATTGCATCAGAAACTGGACAAAAATAGCTTCAAAACAAGCTATCTAGCAAGATTTTTGGATCAAACATGAAAGTGAACTCCCAAACTAAAATTGGATGTTCCTCACACGTGTCTGAGCACCTGATTCCGTATAGTACCAGTTCAGACCCAATCAATGCCCTATTGATCTCTTTTGATCCAAAATTGGACAAGATAGCTAGGAAAATGGATCTTGACAATTTCTAGCTCAAGATTGATGAATAGTTTTCACTCAAATGGATCAAAATGCATGGTAACCTTAGGTAGGCTCTGATACCATGTTGAATTTCACACGTGTGGATTGTCCACTACATGTACTTGTGATCTCCTAACGTGTGTAGATGCACCAAGATCAAGACTAGATTGAGATTCAAGACCTATCTTTGATTCTATGGCAAAAACACACTACTACATGCATTCAATCACTTCCAACTCTCACTCACACATGTGGGAAGTATTCAAAAAATAATCTAAGTAAAAACAAGCTGCTCTCCTTGGGTAGAGAGAGAAAAAACATCATGAGCTCTCGGGTAGAGAGAGAAAGCTAGAAATCCAATAACTCACAAAATCCATGAAATCACCAAATCAATTAGATCCAAATGAGGAGTACAATAATACTAGTAGATTCATGAGCTACCACTATGCCTAACTATGATTGGATCACACTTTGCCACCTCTTAATCCTATTGGACCATTGATCCATGCACCTCTAAATTCTATTGGACTATATTCAAGCACACCTCAAATTCCTATTGGACCACACATGGTTCCACCTCTAAATCCTATTGGACCTCTTAAACTTCATCAAAAAAAAGCATTACACTTGTCCACTCTAATTGGCACAAGTTTAGCCTCATATTCTATTTTGGCTCAATAGTGGCATTACAAGTGGAAATGGATAATTTGCCATCTATGCCAAATTTGACCCTATCAACATCCTACACCTAGATGCTTGACTATGAAATTCTATGAGACCCCTATATCAAACATTTTGATCTACTTTACAATTCTCCACACGTGGGAACATCCTCCACACATGTGAGATTCACTTACAAACTTCTATCATAAAAAATACCAAGCTAGATTTTTGCCAATTTCTCACATCTAGACAATGCAATCTTTACTTCTCTTATGCCATCTTGATCATTACCACTAATACATACAAAATGAGAATAATGATCTTTCCATAACTGAATCTCATATACAAGGTAGACTCATAAGAGCTAACTGCAAAATGAATAGAGATTAAGAAAGAGTCAACCTAGAGTACCAAGCTCTAGGTGCTAGATTGAGCCCATAGAGGCTCCTTTGCAATAAGCACAACTTGTCTTCAAGATCCTCCTTAATGAAGTCCCTTGCATCATGTAGATTTCTTTCTCCAAATAGCCATTTAGGAAGGCATTGGTCACATACTTTGATGTTGATGAATCGGGATTCCCAGGAGCCTCCCATCATTGCAGCACGAAAGTACAATCTTGCTAATGGCAGCTAATCTTTGACACTGTTTGACACCATTGGTTTATTTGGATCGAATGCGTGCAAGGTTTGACCCAAGGGCAAAATCGAACATGTCCATAAAATATTGTGCACCCGGTGAAATAGCTCTCGTTTGTGGGGGTGAGGCAGCCTGGGTAGCTGGGATTGGAATTGTAGCTCCAATAGTCACAGACTGTCCCTAAGAAGAAGCAGAGGCAAGGGAAGTATCAGAGGCGTGGAGAATTACTAGTTTAGTGCGAGTGGTAGTCGAAGGTTGTAGCACAGCGGATGGTTGCCTAGTCCTTCGACGTGACGCGAGAGGCGAGTCAGGAATAACAATCTCGCTACGTACACAACTACGTATACAACGACGCCTATGAAATGATGAGGCCTGGTGAGATGACTCTATCGGTGCTTCTTCATAAATAGACAACACGATATTGGCATTAAACCCTCGAATCTTGTCTTCCAAGAAAGAACGGATAATAGCGAGAAAGAGGGTCGACCACAAATTGATGCTTCGTGTTACCCTTGATTGCCCTCTTCAACTCACCAAAAACCGTCTTATACTAGTTGCAAGGTTCTAGCGGGCTAGATCATAATTTGTAGTTGGAATCTACAATGCGGTGCATGATCTATGAAGAAATGTGTTCCTTCTTGAGGTTGCCAACCATCAGGAAGTTTTTAGAAGCTGGGCTACGGTGTGGATGGTGGGATCTCGGATAGATTCTACGAGATACCCGTCATGGGTCAGGTAATACTCAATCGTGGTGTCTATGAACGGCTTGATCATGATTTTTGCGTGCTTATGGTTCGGAGATGGCTCTTTGCTGGATGTGATACCTATGGCTGCAAGGGTGGCTTTAGTAACGTGCACCTTGTGTGTGACAGTCTGGAAAGTGATGTAAAACTTAGATTTGGCCATGGTCCAAGTGTTAAAGGCCATAGTGATGAATTGCATATTAATTTTTCTAGAAAAGGCCTGCTCGTAGATTTCCATTGCCTTGAGCAAGGGTCCGACAAGAGTCATCTACTGAGCGACCATGCTTGCGCTAGGGAGCTTCATGATGTCCGTTGCAGTTGGAACATCACGGTGGATGGATTATCGCGGAGACTGAGAGGTATCAGTAGGAGACATGATGACTGAAAGTAGGCGCGAGTGTATGTCAAAAGGCTGGAAAAAAGTTGGTAGAAAGTTTTGGTCGCAATTTCTTTTTGCAAGAGCTCCACTAGCACAAGTGACAAATGAATCGAATTCAGCCTTCTTATAGGTGAATTTGGAGGGGCCATTAGACAAAATACTAGTTTGGGAGTTCAATTCGGGACAAAAATTTGCAATCTTGCTCAGTACTGTGACAACAACTTCCAAAATTCTCTGCGAAAGTTTTGGACTAAAATAGCAGTTTGGCGAACGTTCTGGCAAAGGTTCAACATTCGCCTAAAGCCATCATTCGCCTAGGTACTATAGTCATTGCAAATTTTCAAGATCTGAACCTATGAATGACTTAAATTTGGCATTTTAAATTCATCTAGCATGTCGGCGAAGGTTCATAAGTACTGGAAGATGCTCGGCGAACGTTCCCAAATTGACATGATGCTGAACATTCGCCTGAGGTAAAAACAGGTATTAACTGGTGGAAAGAATGTTTGCCCAACTCAATGTACATATATTTGAGGTGGATCTTGTCTCTAAAAACTTGGTGAACAATTCTAGAACAATATGTGCAAAAAATGACCCAAAAAGTAGTTTTCCAAGTCATTTTCCATAAAGATCTAATTTTTGAAAATACTTTCCTTCAATTTTTCCTAATCTGATGACATTTCTGACTTTTGCTTATCAATCTTTCCATACATTTTCCATTTTCACTTTTTTTTGTCTTTTTCCAAAGAAAAAAAAAATCACTCAAGTAATTAAAACAAGAAAATTGTAAAACAATCAAAATAAAATTGACAAGGCGTTGGATCATCCTGATTGAGCTAGCTGATCTAGCTGCCAAAACTTTTGTAGTCAGCTGCCATTCACTGGAGTGTCGAATATTTTTCCATCCAAATGTTTTAAAATGACCGTCCCATAGTTCAAAATTTCTTTCACAATATACGGTCCTTCACCTATGAGCTTCAATTTACCTTTAATCAGTTTCATCTTATACATTAGCAACTAGATTTCTTTCCTTCAGTTTTTTTTTTGTGTAATCGGTGACCATACCATGCCTTCTGACGGGCTTTCTCTGTTGCTAATGCATGTAATGCCATCAATTTGGTCTCACAAAGTTTTTGTAAATCCTCATGATGCATCTGGAAGGATTTCGCATTGTCCAACCGTTCTGTTACTGCTATGCATAGAGATGGTATTTAAAATTCAATTGGCATAACTACATCTTGTCCATAAACAAGTTGAAATGGCGTTTGATTTGTATTTCCTTTATAAGCAGTTCTGAATGCCCATAAAGCCGCATAAAGCTTATGTTTCCAATCGGAACGACTTGCTTCTACCAGTTTTGTCATAATGTTGTAGAGAATCTTGTTTAAAGATTCAGCTTGACCATTACCCCTCGGATAATACGGAGTACTAAACCGATGAATAACGAAAAAGTCTTCCAACAGACACTTTATTGTTTCATTCACAAAATGTGTGCCGCGGTTACTAATGATCTCGATAGGACATCCAAATCTAGTAATAACGTTTTCATAGAGAAATTTAGCCATTGATTTTGTATCTGCAACTCAGACTACTTTCGCTTCAACACATCTGGTCATATAATCAGTTGCAACAATGATATATTTGGCTTGAGATCCTCTTGCCGCAGGATGAATAGGACCAACATAGTCGAGGCCCCATTTCTCGAACGGTGCTTGAGATAAAACTTGATGTAAAGGTTCATAATTTTGTCAGTAGGACGACGTGCTCGTTGACAAACATCGCATGACTGAGTATAATTTTGTGTCTTTGTGAAGTGTAGGCCACCAACATCTTGATTGTAAAAGTTTGCGAACAGTGATATCTGTTGAAAAAATGTCCTCCGCCCATGCCATCATGAGAAAACATGATAAGGTCAGGTACTTCATGCGGCAAAACACATCTTCATAAAATATCATCCATTTCTTGGCAATTCAATTGTCCAGCAATCAATTGATAAGATTATAACTTATGAATTAATTGTCTCTTCTGTACTTTTGTCAAGGAGTCATTGGGTTGGCCGAGCATAAGATATTCAACAATATCTGCTACCCACTCAGGTACTACTTCAACATAAAATAATGCAGCATCTGGTAATTCATCATCCACTTCATTATTAGCAGGCGCTAATTCAATCCTTGAAACATGTTCGGCTAGATAATGTTGTTTACCCTTTCGAACCACAACGCGAAAATCAAATTCGGTCAATAATAGTAGCCATCTTGCAATATGCCCTATGTTGCATGTCTTGTTTACCAAATAAAGTAACGACTGGTGATCAGTATAGAATGCAAAATGCGTTGCCATTAGATAATGTCAAAACTTTTTAATAGAAAAAATTATGGCCAACGCTTCGCATTCAGTTGTTGCATAATTCTTCTCAAGATCTGTGAGCTGTCTACTTGCAAACATGATAGGATAATCCTTCTTGTATTCACCTGGCTGCGTCAAAATCGATCCAATGGCATATTTCTATGCATAAGTGTGAATGCAAAACTCAATTGTCCAAATTGGAGCTCGTAGTATCGGTACAAAAGCTAAAGTTTCTTTTTCAATTTCTCAAATGCTTCCAATGCCTCTTTTGTCCAAATTGGTACAATAGTCAATTTATATATAGGTCTTGCTAAATCCGCAAAGAATAGTATGAATATCCAATAGTAATTTGCATGACCCATAAACACATAGACTCCTCGAATTGTTCCTGGCCGTGGTAATTCGATATAATGACTTTCATTTTGGAATAATCCGTAGCAATGCGATGTCTTGATATCACATGTCCAAGGACAACTCCATGAGTGACCCAAATTTGACACTTTTCTGGATTTAAGGAGATCTGGTATTTGCGACAATGTTCAAATACTTTCTCCAAACGATCCAAGTGGTCTGTATCTAAACTATGGACTCCGAGATCATCCAAGTAGATTTCAAGCAATTTCTGCAAGTAATCCTTAAAGCCAAATTGCATCACTCTTTGAAATGACTTAGGTGCGTTGCAAAGTCCAAACGACATGACTTTATAAGCATAAGTTCCCCATTTTGTTGCAAAATCTATTTTGTGATGATCCGTAGGTGCTATCTTGACTTGGTTTTAACCACTAAATCCATCTAGAAAATTGTATGCTTCCGCTCCAGCAAGGCGGTCCAATATGCTTTTAGTAAAGGATAATGAAAAGTGATCCTTTTGCGTCACTTTATTCAAAGATTTGAGATTCACACCAATTCTCATCTTCCCATTCTTCTTAGGAACGACAACAATTGGCGAAACCCATTCCGTATGTTCGATTTCATAAATGAAGTCAGCTTCAAGTAGTCTTTGCAGCTCTTTATTTATAAGATCTTTTGAATCAAGATCACTTTGATCTTCCCACTTGTGTCTTTGTGAACATCAAGTGATTTGCAAGTGAGGCAAATTCTAGAAAAGAACTTAGGGAGGGCAGAGAAGTACATCCATAGTACAAGTCACAAGCAAGATAGGATCACTTGGATCATTCCTCTTGAAAGCTAGTGAGAAGTTAAATTCTACAAACTACTCAATATAGAAAGTGAGGATGGAATCACTCCTATTGCTCCAAGACCTCTTTGATATTGTCCTAGATGAAGATGATGAACCTCTTGGAGGACAAAAATTGGTAAAAGTATAAGAAGAAGGCAACACTACCACTTTATTGTATCAAAACGAATGTTAGTAATAATATCCTAAAGGAGGTAGCCTCTTGTACTTTAGCCAAAAGCATGTGATTCACTAAAGGCAATCTATGAATTCAATAACACCTCTATTCTTAGAAATCAGATCTCGTGAAGTATGAAAAATAGTGGTGAGAGTGCACAAGAGTATGTGCTTAGAATCAAATACCTTAATAAAGAACTTGCTTCTATAGGAGAAAAGATTCTTGATAATGAACTAGTACAAGTGATCCTCAATGGCCTAGGAGATGAGTTCTCCAATTTGGTTCAAAGCTTTGCTATCCAAGATGTCTTACCTTCTATTGACAGGATACATAGTGTGCTTGTGGTCGAGGAGTGTAGGATCATACATGCCAAGAGTAGGATGAGTTCCTTATACCTTTGCAACTTTTTTAGTAAGTCCAAATACTATTATGAGACTACATGTAGTTCGGCGAACATTAGTTTCAGAAGGATAAAAAGCTATGGGTTTTGGAGACTGTTTTTGTTGTGTTTTTTCCATGGATCTTCTGAGTGGCTGTGAGCTAACCTTCACTTGATGATCTGTAGGTATAGAGCGTCATTCAGAACTACTTACAATTGGGGAAAGGTTCCTACTTACAATTGGGGAAAGGTTTCTACCATAGAGCGTCATTCAGACACTACTTACAATTGGGGAAAGGTTCCTACCATAGGACTAAAAAGTTATGGCCTCTGATGTCTTTTTTCAGCCTATTTCCCTCCAAAAAATAGAATAGTCATGTTTTTCATTGATTTTTCTGAATTTTTCAGAATGCCTTTTTGTCGAATCTACTCTCCTAACACTAATCCATCCCGCACTAATACTAACAAGCTAAAAACATGGTTTTTGATTAAATTAAAGGGTGAGAGAGGAGATGAGTGTGAGAACAAGAAAGAATTGTGCTATGTGGGAAGACAAGTGATAGCGCTCCCTAGCGACAACACCATTGTTGTGTCATTCGTAGTATGGGATCGTCACTGAGAGCACATCCTCACCTCAACCTACATAGCACATGTGAGAGAGAGAGAGATGTTGATTTTCACACGTGTGGACTGTCCACTACATGTACTTGTGATCTCCAAAGGTGTGTAGATGCACCAAGATCAAGACTAGATTGAGATTCAAGATCAATCTTGTATCCTATGGCAAAAACACACTACTACATGCATTCAATCACTTCCAACTCTCACTCACACGTGTGGGAAGTATTAAAAAAATAATCTAAGTAAAAACAAGCTGCTCTCCTCGGGTAGAGAGAGAAAATGCATCAAGAGCTCTCGGGTAGAGAGAGAAAGCTAGAAATCCAATAACTCACAAAATCCATGAAATCACCAAATCAATTGATTTCAAAATGAGGAGTACAATGATACTAGTAGGTCCACGAGCTACCACTATGCTTAACTATGATTGGACCACATTTTGTCACCTCTTGATCCTATTGGATCATTGATCTATGCACCTCTTAATTCTATTGGACTATATTCAAGCACACCTCAATTTCCTATTGGACCTCACAAGGTTCCACCTCTATATCCTATTGGACCTCTTGGAATTCATCAAACAAAAACTTTACACTTGTCTACACTCTAATTAGCAAGTGTTTAGCCTCTTACTCTATTTTGGCTCAATAGTGGCATTACAAGTGGAAATGCATAATTTGCCATCTATGCCAAATTTATTCCTATCAACATTCTACACCTAGATGCTTGATGTAAAAAACATAAGACCCCTATATCTAACATAGATAATCTTTTTCAATTCTTCACGAGAGAGAGAGAGAGAGAGAGAGAGAGAGAGAGAGAGAGAGAGAGAGAGAGAGAGAGAGAGAGAGAGAGAGAGAGAGAAGAGAGAGAGAGAGAGAGAGAGAGAGAGAGAGAGAGAGAGAGAGAGAGAGAGAGAGAGAGAGAGAGAGAGAGAGAGAGAGAGAGAGAGAGAGAGAGAGCAACAAAGTTTTATTAGGAGAATAGAGAAGATACAACACAAAGAAAATGGCCCTCTTTTATAGATTTTAGATGTGAGCCTCCCTCACTCTGATTGGTTGTTCCATTGAGGAAAGGATTATAATATTAGCTCAAGTTAACTCACATGAATCATGTGAGTCCCACTTTGACCAAAATTATATTACTTATTGTAACTTGAGTTTGTGAGTTTGGGCCTCTACATTATTTATTTACACCTAGGGCCCATTTCTCTAGGGAACAAATTGAAATATCTATCCATGTGCTCATTGGGTTAGGCTTATACATGCAGGATGCTAGAGCCCTTGTGTGAAAATTATAAAAGTTATTTATCTTGAGTTTTGGGGGTCCTATGACACCCCTTGTACACTTGTAAATAAGTGATTAGGCCAAATTATGGCTGATTAGCTCAAGTTGGTGGATGAGAGTGGTCCTGTCATTTTTTTCTCATTGTCACTCATCTTGGATCTCGATCCACTCTAACTAGAGATGAATTGAAATTGAAAATAATTATAAGTAGTACTATGTAAGATCAGAAGTCACTAATCACAGGTTTGTGAGGGATAGAAGTGAATTTGATCATTGGGATGTTTGTGTTAAGTCAACCTAATCTTAGTTGGAATACTAGAATCAGGGAGGGGTTGATGAGAGAAATTTGGTACAAAGTTGTAAGTGGGTTGGAAAACTCGTGAGAGAGGATGTGTTTCCAATCTCAGAGATTTCCCAAATATGTTATTTACTCACGAGAAATTGAATTCTTTTGTAGCCGAGTTACAAGATTCTTAGTGAGATATGAGAGTAACATATGCGGATTTTGGAGGAATCTGCTAGATGATAACATATACGTTTATGTACTGGGTCATAGTGAGATTATTCTCATATGTGCTCGATTGATTTTTCTACTATGTATTCTTGGTTTCTAGGGTTATTTGGTGCACTTAACCTAGTCGGTAAACATAGACATATGATCAAGTATTATTGAAACAGATACTTGCAGAGTTAACAGATCTTTCTGTGAAAAGACTTATTGGTTAACTTAAAAGTGATTTGGATAAGGATCTAAATATGGTGTTATACTAGTATAATTAAGATCTTCACCTAGACATTTGAGATCTCTGAATCATTAGCAATTAACTTAAGTAATTGGTTTACTCTTGAGGAAGTTAATTGGCAAAACAGATAGTGTGAAGGGAATTCACCAGGAACTGTTTGTTTATGTGTATTGCTTGTAAGACACATAACACAATTTCCTATTGAGTGGATAATTGAAAAGGCTTCTCCTAAAAAGATTCCCTCCAAAAGTTTTAAAAATCACCGTACAAAAAATAAAAGCGCATTGTTGCGTAAAATTGTTTTTCTAAGGGTGTGATTTTTGACTATTTTTAAAAACTTGAGAATGCACATACCATGTTTTCAAAAATACATTAGTAAGAAACTATACAATTATGTCCATTGCAAATTTGATATAGTTTTCAAAAACCACACAAACAAAAAAATGAATATAAATTGCATATAGCCATTGTACTTTTCGTTGAGAGTTTGTTATATGTTCTTGTATAACGCATTAAAAACATGAATATTTTGATTGTCATCTAAATATTTTCAAGATTGCACTCTGCTAAGCAAAAGATATCTTCAATACTTTACAATGATGTTTTATTTTTAGTTTCAATTTTTATTAAATATTAAATTTTGATCTAGTAAAAAAATGGCCACATTCTATGCAATATACAATTATTAATATTAGTAACTTCAATGTATCCAAATAAAAGTTTGCGTAACATATTAATTTATCTAAACTCACAATGATAGTGCATAAAATTAAAATAATTATAACTCTAAGTATAACCTCATGAAGTATAATATCCCAAGTACATCTTTTTGAATCTCACACAAATATAATCTTGATATCTAAAAAAGCCCTTGCCAGTAAAATGTAAATATCCATATAAACCAAAGGTTCCTGCCAATAACATATATGTCTGCCAAACAATCAATATAATTGTAAAAGTATCAAGCAATATCCAGCAACATATCCGGTAATGCCTTCTCGGCTGACTGAGAGGCTTGTCCCTCTTCAAGGACTTCACTAGCCTTCTCAGTGTAATCTTGAGGGGGATCAAGACTCAAACCAACTAACTTCCCTTCTTCATTTAGAAGTGAGAGAACAAATTTTGATGAGGCACTTTGGAACCTCTCATTGTTGTCGACTGCTCGAGCCCCAACTTCCTGATCTTCATCTGGAAGTTCTCGAATAGCAGCCACTCTCATCTCAATGTAGGTCGCCTAGACTTCATCCATTTCAACAGCTATGCAATTCCTGTTTTTCTTGACTGCACAACATGTGGTGGTACCTACATTTGAAAGTAAATAAAAAAATAAGTTATTCACCTAAAATAAAATAAAATTCTAAAGTTAATACTTAATAATGAAACTAATTGTTAGCAAAGAAAACACATCTTAATACATGTTCTTGCAAATAACTCCAAAACCCAATCATCCTCATTCAAGAACATGTCAATTAACTTGTTGATTAATCTCTGAGGCTTTTGGTAAGGATTTACCAAAGACCTATCACCCTCTAAATGTCCAATTTACGAGTCACAACTGGAAACGAAATGACATTACTGCATTGTTCATTATAATGAATTCGTAATCACTTTTTTTTCATGCGCATCAAAGTAGCCCACCATCATCATTACAAAAGAACTGATTAGTGGTAGCCTAGTGCACGCTCAAGATTTGTTTTGTTCCTACACATATTATACCATATTAACATCCAAATTTATATTCTTAACCATCAACTACATGAAAATAAATATCACAATATATTTAAAATGACATACCAGAGAAGGTGCTCAATAGCATGACAACAAGTTTTCAAAGATGCAATCACTGAAGAAGATTGTGCCACGCTATGAAAAATCACAAATTTCCATAAAGAAGATGTTGTCAAGGCAACAAAATCAATAACCATCTTTGTCATCATTAATGGAGCCAGGCATTCTGAATCCATAGGGAATATCTATAATAACAAGAGTATACTCATGCTTTGGGACATCATTAGGCAATTTCAAGATATCACAACAGACAACACGATAACTAAATGTCCTCATCAGATCAGATAGACATGTGAAGGTCTTATAATCCTCAGACAATGGTGGGAGAGAATCTCTCAATTGAATCCTCAGTTTTTCTTTTTTAGCCCTCTGTATATGTGATACAAAATTCGGAGGGCAATCCAACTCCTCTCTAGCCTGCCTTTTTTGGGCTGCAAAAACACAACAACATATATTTAAATTTCATGATCACATAACATTTTAAAATATAATATAAACATTTTAAAATTACATGCTTACCTTATGAAAAGCCAGTAAAAATTATGATAAAGCTTTGGTTGAGCTGGTTGTAGAGTAGTTTAGTTGCACTTTAGCCCCCCAATCGGACAATTCAACCGCTTAGTCATGACCTCTTGAATTCGGGTGAACACTTTATGACTGCAAAATATTATCACGAATTAAAAACAATAGCTAACAAACAGGGGAGCCTAGAAAAATCTGAAAATAAAAAAGAACTTACTTTTTGAATTCAAGATACATTTCATCCATGCTGAGCTCTTTTGTAACAATATGCGACAGCACCGAGATAATGGTGGTTTCATTCTTAATTCCTTGTAGAGACCTCTACTAATGCCCTCTCATATCATCAGGGAGCTCTTCAATTTGAAGATCAAGTTTTTTAGTAGCCTCTTTCAACAAGGCCGTGAGAACAGCTTTTTCCTAGGAAACTTTTTGGCCCTTCAACTCTTCATTTTCTCACATGCTAGAAATAACATCCTGGATACCCTAGACCTGACCTTGACAAAAAGCTAATTGAAACCATGAATCATAGTTGCGCAGGCCATGGGACTTCTCCGTCTCATCCACAACAACGCCAACCTCTAGTAAACATTGGCGCCTAAGATTACCATCAGCTTTTTCGTGTCTTTTCATGTAATCAATGTATTCATGGTGAAAAAACTAATTTTTTTCAATAAAAGCATCATTGCCCTATAATCATTGTCATTGTTATGGTCCCAGACCAATAGCTTTGCTTCCTCCACAATTAAATCACAAAATATCTTGCATTCAATAAATCTGAAAGTATTGGTGGTAGGATATGCGGTTACTAGATGTTTGTGAGCCTCAGTTGAATGGGAGCCACCAATAACATAATAATCATACAGTTTTGTTTTTTTCTCATTGAAAACTGCCTTAAAAGGGCATTGATACAGATCGACTAAAACAATATATGGCACAACAGTACCATAGTTCGTCTACTTGTATCTGGGTCTATAGGTGGCCTATCAACTATTTCGATAGGCAACATGAAGAACTAACGGGAAGCCAACTTTTCGTTTTGAATTAACTCCCAAATTTTATTTTGATCAGTCTTTATAACCCCATTCTTAAGCGTATCACCCGGTAATGTTGCTTGACTTCAATATCCTCAGCACTATCAGAGCTACCAAATGTTTCGTCATCATTTTTTGTTTTTTCTTGGCCTGGACTTCAACTCTCTTAGGCTTTGCAGGGGATTGGGCTTGGGCAATAGCTTTTTGGGCTTGAGATGGAGGGCATTTCTTTTTTGGAGATGGCCTTTTCGGAGAAGACATCTCTTCTCTCACTGGCTCAGATTGCTAAATAAAAGGAAGCAAATCAATAATTAAATTCTTGGAACTTTTTAAAAGTGCCTTCAATATTTCAAAAAGAGAAGTAGTGAGACACATGTTAGCTTCCACTAATAAAAATAGTCTCACATCATCATTGGTCCCGCGGGCCTCAATCAGTATCGACTCCCAAAGTCACCCTCATAATCTATCCTCTGAATTCAAGCACAAGACTTGGAGTTATTGTCATTTAAAGTAGTCCCTTTAAACTTGCAGACGTACAAGAATAAACCTTCTTCGGCAGAATAGAATAAGGCCAAGAAACTATTAGGCAATTTCTTTATGGACAACGAAGAAGATTTTTTAACAGATTTCCCTTTAGGGTCTTTCTCATGTAGATCTGAATGACGTCTTGACATTAGATCAGATTGTTTGGCCTTCAATAGGGTTGGAATCTATGTATCAGGCAAGATTCCTAAGTTGCTACTGTCATGTGATAACTTAAGTCTTTTCTCCACATTTGCGAGAACCTTTTCCGGGGTTTGCCTCTTTTTACTCCTGAAAGTGATAGAAAATACCAATTTTTAGGTAAAATAACAAACAAAATTTTATTTTTGATTCAATTTTAGGTCTCTTCAAAGCTCATAAATAAGCTTTTCATTTTTATTTAACGTTATTTAAGATATTATTTGACTAAATTATCCATGTATTTTTACGTTATTTTTACATAAATTTTCTAAAATTCGACAATTGATAATAATCTAAGCGTTCTTTCCAAATTTTCAATCAACTGATGTTCTGTACCAAGAATAATGAGGTCAAACGACAAAGGGCACCAACATAAGAAACTAACACTCACAAGTAGTCCCACTACATCTATAATAATTACAAATTGGATGCAATACATCGAAAACACATAAAAATTCGATGTAGTGCATCGAGTTTGTTAACCATTTTACACACAAATTTGATGCAGTGCGTCGAGTTTGAACACCAGCTCAATGTCGTGCATCAAAATGGATCACAAAATTGATGTAGTGCATCGAGTTTGACACACCAACTCGATGCACTGCATCGAAATGGTGCACCAACTCAATGCAGTGCATCGATATGGACACACCAACTCGATGCATTGCATCGAGTTTGAACACCAACTCGATGCACTGCATTGAAATGGATCACCAACTCGATGCAGTGCATTGATTTTGAGACACCAACTCGATGCACTACATCGAGTTGATGATCCATTTCGATGCACTGCATCGAGTTGGTGTGTCCATTTCGATGCACTGCATTGAGGTGGTGCACCATTACAATGCAGTGCATCGAGTTGGTGTGATAAACTTGATGCGCTGCATCGAGTTGGTGTAGCATTTTGATGCAGTGCATCAAGTTTGCATGTATTTTTGATGCACGACATCGAGATCCTACGTAGAAAATATTTAATCCTAAAAATTTATTTGCAATAAGCCCTAATTTTTTTCTAATGAAAAAAATCCATAAATAGCGCTACTAACATACTTGCTGGTTTTCATTTTGCAGAGTAATGGAGAATGTAGAGGAGGATCTTTTGCCTACATACACGCATGTGAAGTTGCTCGAAGACGATCATGGCAAGAGCGTTTTTCCTTCCAAAAAATGTTGTGCACAAATGAGAATGGGTGAGGTCTTTTATACTTTCACCCTTTCCAAATTTGAAAACTTGTCTTGTCAACCTTGCAATGATTAAAAGACTTTCCATTTCGGTCGTAACGTGCACAATATAGTTTATTTACATTTTCTCTCTAGGTGTTTGTTATGTTGATTTACAGAGACCCTACCGAGAATTCATCATCTGAGGTGGGCCTCTTGTTTTCTTCATATGAAGGAGCGTCGATGGTCGGTTTTAACAGCATATCAGAAAACGTATCAGTTGACGATTATAGCTCATCATTTAACAATGTTTCAAATTTTGGTTGTAACGAGAACAATGAGATTTTATTATTCTCATTTGTTGATGTCCCATCATATTTACGACCATGTTTTGACAATAAACCAGTATTCTCTAATGATATATTATCATGTGTTTGAGAGCATGGAAGTTGAAATGCTCACTGAGTCAAGCAGCAATCAGTCAGAAAGAGAGACCGTCGACTTAACTAATGAGGAAAATGCCTACCAAGAATTTTGCCAATTGTATTTCATTGTAGAAGGCGTTCTTTTGGTAGGGATAGGAAATAATTTTTGACTGTTGATCAACAAGTTCAAGAGGCATTGCATTATTTTTGCTGTAATGCAAATTGTTTAATAGAGTTAGAAAAACAAAAGATAAAAAGATGGAGAACAATTAATTTCGATCTGAATCCTAGTGAGCAAGACGTGTTTCTATCCTCACAATTGATACCTTGTTTAGAAAAACATTTGACTGAGGTCTAGGGAATGACCTCGTTTGTAGAGGGGCATTTAAAATTGTCTTGAGCCTCGACAACTCTCGACTGGAGAGGATAAAATACAGAATTAATAAGTTCGGTCATATCCATCCATCTCCGAAGGTTGTGGGTGATGTTGCACAACACACATTGTTATGGATGGAGAAATATTTTCGTCTTCATTGTGAGATCAGTGCCAACCACTGGCAAATTCCATCTTGCTGATAACTTTACTCGGATGAAAAAATTTTCAGTTTACAAAGAGCATATGATTCAAAACAACGACAGGTACATAACTTACTCATATTTCACAAAACTTTGGAAAAGAGATTTCAATAATGTCTCTATTCCAAGAAAAGTTCGAATGGGAGTACGTGTGTAGAGTGAAAAGTAAAAGAAAAGCCTTAAGGGATCTGACAGAGATTGCCGTGGTGAAGTCAATTTTGAGCGATCATAGAGTGGAACAGGCAGCGAAATGTCAAAAAGTAATGCAACACCGTAAAAAATGATTTGGGTCTCCAAAGAAGTATTTTGGCATTGTCATTGACGAGATGGATAAAAAAAAGACACAGTTGCCTCACTTCGCACGACTACATATTCACGAAGAAACTTTGATTCAAGCACATTTGGTTGGTTGCTTGATATACATCCTCGAGTGTTTTTCACATATCCTAACATGCATAATGATTCCAACTTAACCGTGACTATTATTCATCATGCTTTATCTTCATGGTGAGGATTGCTTCCGGCTGTTTTGTATGTTCAGTTGGACAACACAACAATAAGAATCAAATGGTCTTAGCTTATTTGCATAAGCTTGTTGAGAAAGGTGTTTTCAGAAAAGTAAAGGTTAATTTTCTACTGGTTGGACACACACACATGATCACATAGATCAAATGTTCAACACTTTCTCTAAAACGCTATCGCTTCCTATAGATGCGTTTACACTTCCTATAATGCTATCCATCCTAGAGGAGCGACATCACATCTAATATTAAAGACATAATTGTACATTGGTTTAAAACAGACCACATCCATTCAAAGGGAGGCATAGCCTCGAAATGGTTCGTACAGTGCATGGTAAAGGGAAAAATGAAAAACAAAGAATACTCCAAGATCTTCTTTATTGTCTTTAGAGTAGGTGGATATTTTAGTGTATGACTTCATGCTCACCACAACAAGTCATTTAAAAAAGTCCACCATTGAAATACTAATGCAGAAAATTCTCATGACAAACTATGTGAGACCGTCCTTACGTACCAGAGGAAGCATGGGAAGCTATGAAAATTACGGCTTGCATCGTGAGGAAGGCAATGTTTTAGTACATAGTGAGGAAGATGATGCCTCTTCCACCACTTCAGGATCATCAACACCTATAACTACTAATAGTGATGGGATTGATAGTGACTAGCATTTGGAATTGTATGAGTCCAAAGAGTTTTGAATATCGCATGTGTCACGAAATATAAGTAATTAGTTTCTTTGTTTGTTACTTTTATATCGTAAGTATACGAGCATTTTAAAAACGTGCTTCTTTTTTAAACTTGGCACTCTCTGAATGGAAATGTTCTTGCAAGTGGTCTTGAGAACCCCCAAAATCGGTATAATTGTTATTCTTGTCAACAACAAAACAAGTCTCTTTTTTAATGTATTTTCAAAAAAACTTTATGCATGCGTAATGCCTTTTTGTTGACACCCATAAAAAGAGGTAATTTTTTTGAAGTATCTCAAGGAATATTTCAAATGTTTCCCCTTAGCTGGAAAAATTACCCATTCAATAGGAAATTGTGTTACATGATTTTTGAGTAATTTGGATTCATCAAGAAAATTGCGTGCATAGGATATACAGAATTCTTGGGTGAGTATTTCTCAGATGATAGACTCAATTCATTAGTGATTGTATCTCATAGCACTCAATTGGATAACAAATCATAATGGTTCCAAGAATGAAAACTAAATTTTTGAAAAATTCAATAGAACTTTGGATATCTAGATTTAGTTCTAGAATTGTAATTTGAAGTTTTTTGGTGGATGAAGATGGTTATTGATACCATTTTGGTATGTTTTTTGTCTTTAACTACCTGATGGTTTGGAATTTGATAACTCACATCTTGGTTAAGAATCCTGTTTGAGAAATATTCTTAAAGTCCAGTATTTTTCTAGTCAAAAAGATTTTGGAATGATTTTTATATATTTTGAGTTGTGTATTAAATATAAACTCCAGTATCCTTTAACAATTGAGTATGTTTTGAGATTCAAGAGAATTATGATTGACAAATCATAAGAATCTAATTATTTATGATTGATGGATCATAAATTGATACTTAATCAGAGGATAATCAGGAAATGTATTGATTCTTAGGTAAGTTGAGTAATTCCCAGTCACTAATTGAGTTGAGATTTCAGACTAGCACTTTGAAAGTGTCACTCTCTTTATTCCAATATTTTATTGAGTCCTAGCCTATGGATCTCATTGGCATTTCTTCTAAAGTAAATTGTTTTTTTATTATTGAGAGTTTTGCTTATTTTAGTGGATTGTGCTCTACTACATATTGTAGTCTATAAGTGCTTGTGTACCAAGTTCAATCTATATATCCAGATTTATAAGAAAAGTTAAAGCTATTGAGATTCAGATGGATTGTTGATTTTTTGCATGTGATGCTAGAAATGGGCCTATTAACTCATTACTACAGTACTTTGGATTGAGTTATAATTGTCTGAGACTTAATGGATCTCCTAGAGATTTTGATTGAATTGTTGTATTTTAGAATATTTTGATATTCTAAGAATATTTGTACCAAGAAGCACTATTTGTGAAAGATTTCAGATCATTATGATCCTTGATGTTGTATACTCCCTCTTGATCCCATGCTCAACACAAAAGGCCTTGAACTTGTTAGATATGTACTAACCACCGTTGTCACCTCTCAAGCACTTGATCTTTGTGGAAAATTGGTTCTCTTGCATTCTTGAACTTGACAAAGACATCATACACTTCATCCTTGCTCTTTAGTAGATAGACCCAACAAAATCTACTAAAATAAGCAAAACTCTCAATGTTACATACATCTTAGCTCCACTATTGCTAATTATAGTAAATCCATGAATATCCGAATGTACAAGCTGAAAAGGCTTTGTAGATCTAGATATATATCTAGTATAAGGTAGTCTATGTGACTTAGACAAAACACAAGACTCACAAACATGCTTGACACTACTTAAGGAACTTGGAACCTTCTTCCTTGCCATTACCTCCAATGACTTGAAGTTGAGGTGTCCCATCCTTTTGTGCCAAACCTCTTGAATAGAAATTTGCTCCCTTGCAACACATCCAATCAGTTAACCTCAAGGATTCATCAAGGATGAATCAAAAGTGTGCTTGCTTTTCAAGAGTCTTTATGGACTCAAGCAAACACCAACATCTTGGTATGAGAGACTCAACTCTTTTCTTGTCTCACTAGGATTCACTCTTAGTGACTATGATCCTTCCATGTATATCAAGTTTGTTGCTAGTGATTTGTTATTCTTCTCATTTATGTAGATGACATTATCCTTTGTGGAAGTTGTATCAAATTGGTTGAAGAGACCTAAATAGCACTTGGAAAAGAGTTTAAGCTGCAAGATCTAGGAGAGATCCATTACATATTAGGCCTAGAGATTGACTTTCATGATGATTATGCTTTTATTTGTCAATATAGATATGCTCTTGCTATGTTGGAAAAATTTCATATGGAAGGTTGTAAGGGCATTGACACACCACTGGAGCACATTGTAAAAGATCCTAATAAAGGTGATGAAAGATCCTTCGAGGACATTACACTTTTTAGGAGTCTTATTGGCTCCTTGATATGGCTAGCCATCACTAGGCCCCGGATTTGAGCTATTGTGTGCACAAGTTGAGCCAATCTATGCAAGATCCAAATACTTTTTTATTTCTCTCCTGCCACAACATTGGAAGATGGCCAAGAGGGTGCTAAGGTATATATCTTCATAGAGTGAAGATTCATCTATTATTGCCTACTCGGATTCGGATTTTGCAAGTGATAAGATGGATCAAAAGTCCACAAGTGCATATACTATCTTTTTTGGAGGAAATCTCATATCTTGGCTTTCCAAAAAGCACTCAAATTTGAAATCTATGGAACGTAACTTTTTGAGTCCACATTTTGATTCCACAATAAAAATGGCATAGCTTTTTAGTGGTAAGTCCAAATTTAGCAGAGTTTGGTGCATTGGAAAGCGCTCGACAAGGGCTTGTGAAGAATTGCCAAAAATTGGCAAATCTAGCTTGATCAAAAACCATGTAGAATAGTGTAAATTGTGTACACAAGTGGGCCCCACACATGTGAGGCCATGATGCCACATGGGAAACCCATCCTAATGTAGGTTAGGTCAAGTCAAGAGAGTTGGTCATGTCTATTTGGTGGTCATCCCTACTTTATAGGACCTACACCTAAGTTTAAGGTGAAAATTTGACCAACTAACTACCTACCAAGCATAATTCTAGGAAATAGACTAGGGTTTCATTTTAGGTCAAGGAGAGTGAGTTAACTTCCTTATTACATGCTGGAAATCCACCTAACTTCAAGAAGGAAGTCGAATTTGCTATGTATTCCCTCTCTCCATAGTGAGAAGAAAGAAAAGTTTTGGAGCTCATTGGCAATCTCAAGCTAGTTCACTATGTACATTGAGTTTTTGTGATCCAAATGAAACCAAATCAATTTCTACTTGTTTCTCAGGTTGAAGGCCGTACTACAGCCTGTAGTACACACGTGTGGGCTCGGAATTCAATGTTTATCAATGCTTTTGATTGTTAATGCTTGTTGTTTGTCAAATTGCCAATCTAGATCAACTTTTTTGTGTCTAGTTTTTTGATAGATTGTTAAGCAAGCATCCAATCACTCTTGTGGATCTTTTGTAGATCCATTTATGGTCCTAAAGTACAGTCCTTTCACAGGGCTTTCCAATGATATATTACATGACATACTTCTAAGCTACAATTAAAAAATTATGGCAAGTCAAAAGTATTAGTGCTATAATATTTTAATAATATAAACTACATCTTGCACGAATTCTTAAAAGGTCTTTTTGGATCTCAAAGCTCCTCTAATGTAGTTGGAAATCCCGTCCAATTTGCTGCTTTCACTCAAAATGGACTCTCCCATGTTTGCCATCGCAAAATTGCTTGAAACTTCTGCCATAGGCTAAAAACAATATGTCGAGGCCAACAGTGATGTCAGAAGTTGAAAATAATGACCTGCACTTTTTCCCTTACCAGGCCACTCACCGCTTTTCCACCAACTTGAAAGCCAAATCGGCGTCGCCTTCCGAAATGCACTCAGTCGTCAACTCCCAACTTCGTGCCCAGTAAAATGGTGAAATCACTTCTGGCACACTCCGAACACTTTCTCCGCTATAATCACTCTGTTTTGTTGTTTAGTACTTGCAGGTACAGTCCGGGTGCCCTTCGTTTGGAAGTTATAGCCTTTCATTTGGGTCAAAACGGGCAAAGGACCCAAAAATAGGGATTTTCTTTGTTTTTGAACTGTTTATTCACCTTGAAGAAACTTCACTCTTCACTTGTGAAGGGACCCAACTCCCATTTCAATATGAAAATTTTTAATGAAATTGAAGGCCCAATTGCCCTTCAAACTTTCACAGCCCCTTGACTTGTCATCTAATGGCTTATTCTGATCCAAAGGCTCACATTGCTTTCCAAAGGCATGATCTCAATCATTGATCTTCATAGGGACTCATCCTACGGTCCTAGATGCTTTTGTGCGTTGATCCACGTGCCTACAAGGTGGCTTGCTTTTCACAGCTCTTAGAAATCAAATTTGAATGAAACACTGCAAGTGTGAGACCTTTGTGAGTTTCAAGTCAATCAAATCTATTTCTTATTTGTAGAAGTCCCTAGTAAGATGGGATCTGCTGGAGCATACCTTCTAGAAGCTAGTGAGAGGTTGAATTCTACAAATTATGCTATTTGGAAGGTTAGGATGGAGTCACTCTTGGTGCTCCAAGACCTTTATGAGTTCTTGATTGAAGATGAAGATGAACCTCTAGGTGCACAGGAGTTAGCTAGATACAAGAAGAGATCTAGGCTTACACTTCATTGTGTGAAGATGAATGTGAGCAATGGTTTGTTGAGAGAAGTATCAGCTTGTACTAGTGCTGAAGAGGCTTGGGAGTCTTTAAAATCAATCTATGAGTCTAGCAACACTTCTAGAGTTCTTATGCTTAGAAATCAAATTTTGCAAAGCATGAGGAGAAGTGAGGAGAGTGCACAAGATTATGTACTCAGAATCAAGTCTCTAAATAGGGAGTTGGCTTCCATTGGAGAGAAGATTCATGATGGAGAGCTTGTAGAAATTGTCCTTAATGGTCTAGGAGATGACTTTGCAAAATTTGGTCCAACGTTTTGCCATCCAAGACACTTTGCCAACTATAGAAAAACTTCACAGTGTATTAGTGGCTGAAGAGTGTAGGATGCTCCATGCAAAATCTAGGATGAGTTCCTTGTCTTTGTAGGATGGTGATGAGAAAGCCAATTTCTCATCCAAGGGCAAAAATAAGACCAATGGAAAGAAGAAGCATCCAAAGGAGGCCAAAGAAGAGGATGATGCATCAAGCTCAAAGGACAAGTCAAAGCAGAAATGCTTCTTTTGTGGAAAGAAGGGGCATTATGTATGTGAATGCTACAAGAGGCTAAGAGCACAAGTGGAGGAGGACAAACAAGGAAACCTTGCAAAGGAGGAGGATAAAGTAGATGTATTCTTGATGGCAGCTACATCCTCACCAACAAGCAATAGCAATTCAAGAGACAATTGGTGGATTGACAGTGGGGCTAGCTCCCACGTCTTGTGAAAAGGACTTTTTCTCAACCTTACACTCATTCAATGTTGCTAAGAAGTTTGTCTTTACTACAAATGATGAAGACTGTAGGATAGATGGTGTTGGCACAATCTCTTTGTGTCTAGAATCCTCAAAATGTATGGATCTAGAAAATGTCCTTTATGTACCATCAATCACCAAGAATATGCTTAGTGTTGCTCTACTCTTAGAAAGTGGTTTGGATGTCCACTTTAAGCATGGTGTTTGCTTCATCTTGAAGAATGATGTTTGGATTGCAAAGGGATTTAAACATGGAAGATTGTTTAAGTTGGAAGCTAGTGTTGCTTTTGAAAGAATGAGCTTGGAAAAGGAGGAGATCACTCAAGAAGAGATCTTGGCAAAGTGTGATCGTGCTTGCATTGAAGAGGAGCATCAAAAGGAGGAAGATCTTGAGGATCAGCCTCAAATATTGAGAGTTCCAAGGGAGTCCTCAATGACAATGGCCGAGTCATCAAATTGCATGCAAATTGTCCATTCAAGTGTGCATCTTGCAAGGGTGGTGAGCATTGGAGAGTCTACTATGTTTGAGTACTTGTTAGATAGTATTAGTAGACATGGAGTGACTTGTTGCTTATCTTTAAGATCTATGGTGTTTAGTACTCTTTATGACAAGACAATGAAATTAGGTGCTTTCAAATCTCCATTTGTTGTTGATAAAGCAATTTCATTGGATAACTATTTTTGTAATAGTTTGAATAGTGTCATAAAAGATGAAACATTATTTGTATTGGAAATCTTTGGATCCACATGCTTTGAGCATGATCATTCCAATGTAAGGACCAAAGATTATCCTATTTCAATGATAGGAATAATGGTAGTGTTTTGCTCTTCAAGTAGAGATTGTAGAAAATACTTGTTTTCCACAAAAGAAGTTGTCAATGGTGGAAATGTGAACTTTCAAGAGTGGAAGATTTGTAAACTTGAAGAAGCACCTTTGGATCAACACCTTATTCGATTCATTGATGGTTTGGAGTCAAGTCAAGTGGAGGAGCAAGCTCAAGACCCAAGGTCTCCAAGAAGAACCTTGAGTATCAAGATGGAGCCATCAAGGCTCAATCACATGGATCAAGCAAGGCAAGTTGTCTTTGGCAACATTATTTATGCACTTAAAATTTTAATTGATGTATCTTCAAGTGCACAAAATGCCTTGGAATCCATGGCTTGGCATGATGTATAGTTTTTGAAGTGTGCTACATGTATATAGACACATTTATGGAACATCTTGTAAGGGATCCTCTAAGAGGTGGTGAAAGATCCTTCATGGACATCATTCTCTATTGGAGTCTCAAAAGTTCCTTGTTTGTAGCTGGATTTTTTAGACACTTCTAAAAGCTCTCATTCATCTATCAAGAGAGTTGTAAGTAGATCAAGCTAAATTTGAGGAGGAGTGTGAAGAATTGCCAAAAATTGGCAAATCTAGCTTGATCAAAGACCATGTAGAATATTGTAAATATTGTGTATAATTGGGTTCCACACATGTAAGGCCAAGATGCCACGTGGCAACCCACTCCTAAAAAAGAAGGAAAATTTTTGGAGCTCATTGGCAATCTCAAGCTAGTTCACTATGTACATTGAGTTTTTGTGATCCAAATGCAATCAAATAAATTTCTACTTGTCTCTCAGGTTGAAGGCCGTACTAAAGCCTATAGAACACACGTGTGGTCTTAGATTTCAATGTTGATCAATGCTTTTGATTGTTAATGCTTGTTGTTTGTCAAATTGCCAATCTAGATCAACTTTTTGATGACTAGTTTTTTGGTAGATTGTTAAGCAAGCATCCAATCACTCTTGTGGATCTTTTGTAGATCCATTTATGGTCCTAAAGTACAGTACTTTCACATAGAGGAGCTTGGCTTTACTTAGTTTTTTCATGAATCACTTTCCCACATGTGAAAGTACTTTGGTTATCAATCTATGCATCTATCTTTGCCTCTTTGCCTTAGATTTTTGATCTAGATCTTGGATTTCAATCTAGCATTGATCTAAAAGTGCATAAGCTTGCTTAGGAGATCATTCACACCTGTAACATAGGCAGACAATGTTCACATGGCCAAACTCGATTATCTTGGGTCCTTGATCAAGGGCCAAGCTTTGTCTTTTAACAAAATTTGACTTTACAAGTTTTGAAGTGCAATCATAACAGAGTTGAAGTGGGCCTCAACCCTTCAACCACTTTAGGATTTTCATTTTGGAAGAATCCAACTTTCTTGACATTGTCCACTAACATATTCTAGCAAAAAAGGCAGAAATAGAGTGATCCAATCACTTGGAGGGAGTGAATATTTTTTAAAACATAATTGGATAGGGACTATAAAAAATAATTAATTACATATTAATTTTAAACTCTCCAAATTGGAGATCTATGCATGGATAGCCAACATTTTAAATAAGATGGTTTGGCCATATTTTACAAAATCTTTTTGTCTTAAGTGCACTTGTGAGCTATTTTAAGGCTAAGACTTCAAATTGTGAGAACTTTCTAACCATAAGCCGAATTGAGGTGCAATCACAAATGAAATTTATCAATTTTGTGAACCTATATTCTTGTAGTTAGGTTTATTATATGGAGCCATCAAAGTGCACTAATGGCCACTTTGAGTGATTGTTGTCCTCAATTCTGTTGATTGACAATAAATTCTTGGTGAGTGTAAGAACATATTATACATCAGAAATTGATCTTGAAGTGTCATTTTGGAAGTCAATTTGTACAATCCTTCACCTTCACGTTCAACCTTATGTGAGCTAGAATCTTTAAGATAGAGGTTCTTGCCATGTGTAGAAGCATTAATTGTAACAAATCACTCTCTTTGAGACTTCATATTATGTGAAGTGTGTTAATTGCAATGCATAAACTAGAAAATTAAACACTAATATGAGCTAAAATTACAATAAAATTGTAGAAGTAAGATTTTACTACATGTAGAATCAACCTTTGTCATTGACATTAGTTCTTTTACAATAAGCATTAACATGATTATGTACAATGATTTCCAGTAGTGACTAGTTAAACATATAACTCATTAATGCTTTTGATTATTTATGAGTCTATTAAAAAAATTGTTTGTGCATTTCCATGTGTCTATTTTTCTACTAGTAGAACCATTTGAAAAATGTGAATTTTGCAATTTTTACAACTATTAGAATTTATCTGAATTTCTTTAAAAAGTAAAAAATTCATGCATTTTTTCCTTTGTTTAAAACTGTGATAGTTGTGAAATCAAGGATAAATACATAAGTTGCAAACTTTGCTACAATCAATGTCCTTTAGAAATGTACAAAACGTGTGTTTAAGAAAATGCAATATAGGGGACAATCACATATTTGGCCTCTTTCTCCAACACGGTCTTCATCGTACTCTCTAGTGTGATGGCTTATATTTTCACTTATTTTTCATAATTAGGAATTTTCTCCCATGTAGCTATGCTCGTCACAAAATTTTGGATTGAATCACTCAAACTGTTTAGTGTCAATCAAACAATCTCACGATCTTCAACATGCTCACCAACCACAACTAACTGATCCCAAATTTCTTTCACTTTCAACAATTGATTGTTGATTGTTGCACCATCATCCATGCACAATGTGTGCAGTTTAGTCTTCAAAGACAAAAATTGATATTGCATAGTTGCTAGCTCCTTCAAGCTTGCTGTGAAAGTTTGAAAACTTGCATTGATCAATTAGCGTTACTTCAATCGATTGCAGTCTTCATCTCACTTTTGATTCCTATGACCATTTTTCTTCCAGTGGATGATGTTATAAACATAAGTTTGTAGAAATTATACAAGATTGCTTTGTGTGGATTACATTGTCTTTGATTAAGTCTTATCTTTACATGTTCACCAATCACAATCTTAACATCCATCTCATATTTGTGAGAAATTGGCAAAAATCTAGCTTGGTATCTTTTATGACAGAAGTTTGTAAGTGAATCTCACATGTGTGGAGGATGTTCCCACGTGTGGAGAATTGTAAAGTAAATCAAAATGTTTGACATAGGGGTCTCATAAAATTTCATAGTCAAGCATTTAGGTGTAGGATGTAGATAGGGTCAAATTTGGCATAGATGGCAAATTATCCACTTCCACTTGTAATGTCACTATTGAGCCAAAATAGAGTAGGAGGCCAAACTTGTGCCAATTAGAGTGTAGACAAGTGTAATGCTTTTGTTTGATGAAGTTTAAGAGGTCCAATAGGATTTAGAGGTGGAACCATGTGTGGTCCAATAGAATTTGAGGTTTGCTTGAAAATGGTCCAATAGAATTTAGAGGTGCATGGATCAATGGTCCAATAGGATTAAGAGGTGGCAA
The DNA here is from genome assembly GCA_029204225.1 of Diphasiastrum complanatum. Classification (NCBI taxonomy): domain Eukaryota; kingdom Viridiplantae; phylum Streptophyta; class Lycopodiopsida; order Lycopodiales; family Lycopodiaceae; genus Diphasiastrum; species Diphasiastrum complanatum. Next base: position 10,308,799 of record CM055100.1, on the reverse strand, counting down.
AGTGTGGTCCAATCATAGTTAAGCATAGTGGTAGCTCATGGATCTACTAGTATCATTGTACTCCTCATTTGGATCTAATTGATTTTGAGATTGAGTGGATTTTGAGTGTCATTGAATTTCTAACTTTCTCTCTCTACTCGAGGAGAGCAGCCTGTTTTTACTTAGATTATTTTTTGAATACTTCCCACACGTGTGAGTGAGAGTTGGAAGTGATTGAATGCATGTAGTAGTGTGTTTTTGCCATAGGATCCAAGATTGATCTTGAATCTCAATCTAGTCTTGATCTTGGTGCATCTACACATCTTAGGAGATCACAAGTACATGTTGTGGACAATCCACATGTTTTACCTTATGATGGAGTCAAAAAGACCATATACTTTGCAAGTAAGCATGAGTGCAATATTGAAGGAGTAGGGATTATTCCCTTGAAGCTTGCATCTTCTAAAGATCTCTTTCTCAACAATGTTCTTTTTGTCCCAAAGCTTACAAAGAACATCTTAAGTGTTGGCCAACTTCTTGATAGTGGCTTTGATGTCAATTTCAATCTTAATTGTGTGGTCAAGAAGGATGGTGAGATCCTTGCATATGGATCAAGATTTGAAGGCATCTACAAATTGGATCCAAGTGAGAGTGCAAACTCTCTTGATGTGTCTTATATGTCCAATATCTCAAAGGAGGATGATCACACAAGATGCACATATCTGCTCTCTTCAAGTATTATGGTGTATGATTATTCCTTATTATTCAAAGCATACGTTGAGAAGAAATTCTCATTGAAGATCAAAGCTTTGAGGAGTATCGGAGCTCTTGAAGGAATAGCCCCATATGAAGTTTTATTCAAGATGAAGCCTAAGGTTGATCACCTTAGTGAACTTGGTAGTGCTTGCTTTGCACATATTCCCTTGGAAACAAGAAGGAAGGATGATCCAAGCTCATGGATCATGATTGGATACTCATCCATCAAGGAGGCCTTTAGTGTCTTTACACTCTCTATTTCAAAAGTGATTGTGAATAGAGATGTCACATTGCATGAAGATTCAATCTTGGAAGTGGCCGAGATCAAGGCTTCTCAAGAAGCATCAGAAGTTATCTTTTTTGAAGGTATTCAAGTTATGATGGGGCCAATGTGTGAGGAGGAGTTTCTTCTTCATATGATTTCAAGAAGATCTTCAAGATGCATGGCCGAGTCTTAATGGCTCACCTTACATGGCAAAGAGGGGCATCTTTCATGTTGTATCTACTACAACACATTCATATATGCTTCTCTTCCTTTTCTTGAAATGCTATCTTGCTTCATTGAATTTTTTGGATCTCAAAGTTCAAGAAAAGCTATACTAGTTTTGTATGATGCTTATGGTATGGACATGTTGCTCTATTTTGTAAATGATATATACCACTTGGGTGTGTATAGATTGAACAGAGGCACATAAGTGGATAGATGTTATTTTCAAAGTTACATAAGATTGTTCAAAGAACTGTGAATGGCACTACTTACTACCTATGGCCAAGGCCTCATCACAAGAACATGCAAGCAATAACAAAACTTGGATGTGTTTTCGCAAAACAACAAGAATCATTTAGTCGTGTATTTTTGTTGAAAATTTTAATACTTAGACTTCTAAAAATCTAATTTTTTGTGATTCCTATCTTGTATAAAATAATTTGATTGTGTTTTAGTTTAAATAAAAGACATTGCAAATGACATTAAGTTAATGATTTATAGATCTTACAGCCCCAGTTGCTTTGAAATGACATAACTTGTGCATTGATAATTGTATATAAACTGATAAGGTTTGTTTACAACAACATTTCTTGCAAAGAAAAGCATTTGGGTATGAACTTGTACGAATTGCTAAAAATATGCTTTTTAAAGAGTAATATCATAATTTAAGATATAAAAACTCTGAAATATCAAAACAAATTACTAAAAATAGTACTACTATTGATATCATGGCAAAAATTCACAAAATCTCCCAAACCTGGGTATCAATATGAATAATAAGATAGTTAATACTGGGTGTCTGGTTCTAGACCCTGGTATTAGAATTCATATACCAGTCGGGTAGGTTTTTTGATACCCATCATTGATATCAGCCGTGACCCTATATACCCACCCAACATTGGTTTAATCGTAAAGAAAAATGCCATAGGAAACACGTGGGACAATACAAAGACATAATTGCCTTTGGCAATTTTAGGCCTTTTTGGAGCCTATATTATATTTCATAATATAGGTCCCATAAATTCGGCAAGCAATTACCCCTCCCAATAGCCATTACCTAGTACTTAATGACAGAATTTTAGGGACATTTGCAACAAAAACAACAATTTTATAGAAACAATTGAACTAGGCAATATGTAGATGCCAAGAGTGACACCCATTCAAATACCCAAAGGTGGGGATTAAAGCAGACTCTTAAATATTTCTTCAGTTACTTAAATGTATTGTAAGCTTGCCTTTCAAGAGAGAAAATTGACACGTTCATATTATATAACTGAAATCTCTTCTCTATGATAGTCTCAAAATCACTGGACAAAACTTGCAAATAAGCACCAAATCTCTTCTTTATGATAGTCTCAAATTACTGGACAAAACGTGGAAATAAGCACCAGGTCTGTTCTCTATGATAGTCTCAAATCACTGGACAAAACTTGCAAATAATCACCAAATCTCTTCTTTATGATAGTCTCAGATCATTGGAAAAAAGTTGCAAAGACGCACTAATATCTCTTCTCTATGATAGTCTCAAAATCACTGGACAAAACTTGCAAATAAGCATCAAATCTCTTCTTTATGATAGTCTCAAATTACTGGACAAAACGTGGAAATAAGCACCAGGTCTGTTCTCTATGATAGTCTCAAAATCACTGGACAAACTTGCAAATAATCCCCAAATCTCTTCTTTATGATAGTCTCAGATCATTGGACAAAAGTTGCAAAGACGCACTAATATCTCTTCTCTATGATAGTCTCAAAATCACTGGACAAAACTTGCAAATAAGCACCAAATCTCTTCTTTATGATAGTCTCAAATTACTGGACAAAACGTGGAAATAAGCACCAGGTCTGTTCTCTATGATAGTCTCAAAATCACTGGACAAACTTGCAAATAAGCCCCAAATCTCTTCTTTATGATAGTCTCAGATCATTGGACAAAAGTTGCAAAGACGCACTAATATCTCTTCTCTATGATAGTCTCAAAACCACTGGACAAAGCTTGCAAATAAGCCCCAAATCTCTTCTTTATGATAGTCTCAAATTACTGGACAAAACGTGCAAGTAAGCACCATGTCTGTTATTTATGATAGTCTCAAAATCACTGGACAAAAGCTGTAAACAAGCACAATATAGCTTACCTCGCGAAGTTCAGATGCCCGTTGCTCTAATTTCTGAAGGTCACCTTCATCATCCTTCTTTTCTTCCGAATTGGCAGCAGGCTCTTCTCCTTCCCTCATCTGCAAGATGGTTCATTACAAAAAAAGCCACAAATTCTTCACAAATCCCAATTATCTGCTGAAACCCTAAAACGCATTGCTCAGACAAAGATTGCTCACCTGTGGATTCGTGAAGATAGCAGTGAGAACAGCCCGAAGTGCCGCTGTCGAAGACCTATACCTGAGACGGGCATCATCCAAGGCTGCCCACCCGGGTTCTGGGAGCTGCTGAAGAACCGCTGTGGCCTCAGAACCTCCTGCTCTGCTCTCAGAATTTTTTGCCCCGCTGCTAGAATCTGCTCCTGTGGTAGGAAGATGAGACTGCGGCATGGCAGAGGGGACTACCCAAAGAGAAGGATTGTTGAGAACTTCATGAAGGGATTCCAGTATCTGGTGGGCAGCATTGACAGAAGCCTCAAGCTGCTTCTGACCCTCTAATGCCAAATCTGACAGGCTTTTGTTTGACAAAGACGAAGGAGCAGCTTCTTCCATGCCCAACAAGAGATCAAAACTTCTATTATCACCAAATGCAAGCCCTGATATTGTCAAGATCTCTGCTTATGTGAAACAATTGGATCACAACATACGTAATAGATACTGTAATGAGATTGATACTTGTTGATAGAAATGATCCTTTAGGATGGAGTGAACAAGTACATATGCCATTTCAAAATCTAGATGCTAGCATTTCTTTTTCCAATACATTGATTGCAAACTTTCACATGGAAACATAGTTTGAGATGAGTTCATGTTTGGAGCTTTTTGATAATTCTTCAAAGGAAACAACATTTTACTATTGCGATAAATATTTACATCCCTTGTTTAGCCACATTGCATGCCAATCTTGGACATCACTTTTCTCTTTCAACTCTTTCCCCTCTATTATTGTGGATGACTTTAATATGTATCACCATCCTTTAGATGGCCTAAACCGCATTGTCTTTGTTGAAAGACTTGTCTAGGATTGTTTTGTCGATGGTTTTAATCTGGTGGATGTTTTAAGCCTATGTCATTTGCCTATATTTCACACTGGGTCTAATGGTAGATTTCCTTCCCTTTAACATTCTTATATTCTCTCCTTGTAGGGACTTTCCTTATCCGCCCTCAAACCCTAATTCCAAGCACATGCAAAGCAATCAAGATGTGAAGAGGTTTCTTCTTTCATGTATCACGGAAGTTCGTTCCCATGAGAATAAAGCTTAGATTCATAATATTATGCATGCTACAATGATGATGTAACACTAACATCCACTAACTCTAAATCTCCATGATCTAGCTTACTTTCTCTCTCTCTCTCTCTCTCTCTCTCTCTCTCTCTCTCTCTCTCTCTCTCTCAAATAGCAACAATAATGAAATCCAACAATTAACAGCAAATTCAACAAATTTGAAAATAGCAAAAACATATATGAGAGGTGAGACAGAGGAAAATCAAAAACATATGAGAGATGAGGAAGAGGAAAAACAAGGACATTCAATTGCCAAATTGATAGAGATTCCACCTCCTTTGATTGAAATGAAAATGAGATACAATGTACTACTATTTATAGTGGATTTTGGGCACTTGGCCTCAATGCCTATTGACCAAATCTCTAATGCCCTTATTATTTGAATTTGAATTTTGGTGGGACACCACTTTATTCACTAGTTTCATTTTTCGGCCCCTAAACCATTTACTCTCACAAATAGCCTAAAAGTCTCCTTTTTTGCTATCTATTAATAAAATAACAATGTGATCATTGGATTGGAGTTATACACACAGGGTGCCAAATCTCTCACACTTATTTCGTACTTTAGATCAATTTGATTTGTATACATGGTATGGTAATGTCTCACCAAGCCCCAACAATATCCCCTACCAAAATTGGTGATGGTCCCATAACACATGCCTCAACGCTTGAATGTTGCGAAATTTTGTGTTGTGATGTAGTTGGAGGAAGCTATTGGTGTCAATGATGAAATAAAATTCTGTCTACTCCAAGAAAAGATACGGATTCGCTTAACAAAACTTGTTGCTTTATTTGTGGATGTATATGTTGAAACATGAAAAATCATCTATCTTGACTTTAGGCTTTTGACAAAGTTTTTTCTATGTGTATATGTTGTTCATATTGTAAATGCCAAATTTGGCCTAGAAGAAACTTGAGCTACATGGGTTCTTCAAGTCTAGTTGGTAATATACAACTTGCATATAGAATATAGACATAGAAATGTCAATAATAGGCTTGTAGAAACTCGTGGCATATCACATGCAATGGTTGTAAGTGATCCATAGTGACATGCAAGGCATGCACAAAGTGAATTGGACACATGCATGATGATTTGTACAATTCTAGCTGAAAATTTGACACTTGGTTAAAGTAGGTAGAAATGCATGCATGTAAAGTGACAAATGTCACTGATTCTCTAGTTTTCACTTTTAGATGTGGATGAAAGTTGAAGAGAGATGGTTCTACCTTGAGCTACTCCAAACTCCATAAATATGTGTAGACTCTTTCATAATTTTTTATGAAGAACCAAGCTTTGAAGCTATTTCATGTCATTTTGGATCTACATTTTGCTCTCTCTTTCTCTCTCTAACTCGAGTAGAGGCTTATTCTAATGCATTAAATTCTTGTACTTCTTCTCTCTTGTTTTTTCAAAGAAGTCATTCTTTGATTCTTAGCATGCTAGATTGTGATTTAGCCATAAAATCTTGTACTAGATCTAAATCTAGAATCAATTTATGTTCTAAACACAAAGCTTAACAAGATTATTCACACTTGAGGATCATTCCCCACACGTGTGAGCTTGTTGGAATCTTATCATGGTATCAGAGCCAAATTAAGCTTTGCATGCTATTATCTCTGTTTGTGCAAGAATTTGTGAGTCCAATTCAAGCAAAAAAGCTGTTTATCACTTTTCTTTACCTTTTCTTGAAAAGTGTTTGGATCAAAGAGGATAGAAACTAGATTTTCAAATCATAATTGACATTGTATAGAATTCTAGAATTCCGCACGTGTGAAAATCAGATATTTTCAGACCTCTTTATTTCCTTCATAATTAGTCCAAAGATATTGATGTTATAGCTTGATGGAAAGTTTATGAAGTGTACTTTCCATTGCAATTGATCTCAAGCCAATCTGATGTGTCTATCAAGAGTTATAAGCTCTTAAAGAGGGTAGGGAGACGTCCAAAATCCGAGTGACCACTTTTTGATTTGATCTAATTTTGCTTGATTCATAATCCATTGTTTTGATTATTCAACACAAGAAACTGAAGATCAAGACATTGGAGTTATTGAACACTTTTGAGCCTTCTTTAAATCATTAGTGTTTTCTTTTGTAGCATCTAACACATGCCAAAAGTAGAATCAAAATTTGTCTATACTCCTCAATCCATTTCGAGAGACTGATCTAGATTATCTTGTTTTGTAGAATATTTGAGATCTATCTCAAATACAATTGCAAGTTTTTCACATAGGATTGATAGCACACCCTTGAAAATTCCTATAGTGAAAGAGAGTAGCAACATCAAGTCTATTTGGAACAAGCTCAAACATATGATTGTCCAATAAGAAGAAGTCTTCACAATATGGCACCTGTAGGAGGATATCTCTTAGAACCAAGTGAAAGACTAAGTACCTCCAATTATTCAATATGGAAGGTTAGGATAGAGTCAGTTCTTATACTTGGTATTGAGGAGGAGGGGAGCCTCAAGCACAACTTGAAATACCAAAGTATAGGAAGAGAGCTAGAATGGCTTTACACTTCATTAATAAATGTCTCTAATGAGATTATAAGAGAAATAGGTCATGACATGTCATGATGACAAGATATCTGTCATTTCCATTATTAAGGACGCAGAAAAAAAGAATCTGAGCATTCAAGTATGTTGTCATCTGAATTGTTTATTTGATTTGTATATGTTATTTAAGTTTGATTTGCACTTGATAACATGGATTATTTATTTATTAAACATAATTTGAGTTTCATATGTTTGTTGCAGATCATGTTTGGTGGCAATGAACTATTTAACAGATCCTTCATGCATTGGATCATCTTTAAGCCATGTTTTACCAAGAAACTCAACAAAGGAAATGATAAAAATGCTTGGCTTGAAAAAATGAAAAATGAAATTGTAGAGACTGTTTCGATTAAGGTTCAATCATACTTGGATGCTACAAGGTGCATGTGATGTATCTGAAATTAGCAGAAATGATTATTCTACTTTTTTTAGAATAGTTAAAGAAGTTTTTTCCCAAGTGATGGTGAAGAAAATTAATCTTCCGCGTCCATATCGGGTAAGATTAGCTATAATGACGGAATGTTCAAAGTAGTTCAACCACTTCATATAACTGAATTATACAAATCGAAATATGGTGAGCTCAATTACAATGATTGCAATAATATTTTCCTTGATATTGAAAATGTTCTAAAATACATTATTTGATTCTATAAACTAGACGAACATCAAGTAAATGGAAAGATCATTATTGTAATAACATTGGATGAATCTGAAATCATCAAGGGTCAGAAGTTGGAACGTGTGAGTGTCACTTTGATGAACAAAATTTCAGACACAGATAATCGAACGTTTAGTGTTCAATCGGAAAATCACATATGGTGGTTGGCGGCATTACATTTCAATTTTCATTTAGAATATCTATATTAACAATTCATACCTTGCCAGTTTTTATTGACATGTCATGCATTACTTGTTTCTCTACAAGTCTTGAAAGAGAACCATAAAATACTATCATGGATATTTTCAAGAACAAATTATGGCGAGATTATAAAGAGACATTTGGAGGGTGAGAAATTTACAGTCGAAAACCATGGAAGTTTTCAAATTCAATGGCACCTTGCAGGGGATTTCAAAATATTAAAATGTATGTATAATGTCTATCATGGGGCAACATCAAAGCATCCATGTCTTTATTGCATGAAGGATTGCTACAATATGAATTTGGGACGATCAACAAACACTGGCCCAACACGAGAAGCTGAAGATCCAAATATGAAAAGTGTTATGCCAATTTCATTAAAATATATTCACATATGCACATTGCATGCTGAGGTTCGTATTATTGAAAAACTAATTTACCTACATATTCTACTAGCATGGAATCATAAACCAGAGTCAGTGGCTAAAGCAGCAATTAGGAGGTTGGAAATAGTTCTGTCAAATGCAGGACTACATAAAAGGAATGTCACGATTGAAAAAAGTGACAGACTCTCCGGGGAAAAAAAGAAACATTCCTAATAAGCCATCAATTGGAGGTGCTAAAGCAAAGGATTCTTATCCAATCACACATGCAAAGAATCAAATGTCAGATACGAAATTTGAAGAGAAATTGTTCAAGCCACACGAACATTAGAAGGAAGTAATCAAGTGGAAAAGGGACAAGTGTGGACCAACTTAGACAAACTCATAGGTGTTATTAGTTGAGTTCAGATATCGCTTCGACATGTCCAACCTGAGGTTTGATCCTGAAATCAACATTATCACGCGCTGATCTGTTACTACACACAGTAATGGTGCGGACCAAGCAGACAACATGAGAGCATTTAGGTGGAATACCAATTTCAGGTGCGGGTCAGGGAAATCCACAACCACCACCTCGTCCACCACCACCTCCTCCTAGGCCAAGGGGCAGAAGAAGAGACCCACCCTGGCTCAAGGATATTCGAAAGCTTTCAAAGACAAATAATCTTCTGATTTTGAAATCTCACATACAGAGGTCCATCAGGTAGGTGACAAGAAGTCTATCTGCAGATCTGAGATGGACGGTAACGACAATTGAGACGCTGCACACAACATATGAGAATTTCCAAGTGAAATTTTTTTTTGATACTGTTGTTGCAGCTGTCCATGCCAAGAGGGTAACCATCATGCCCAAGGATTTCAACATTGTGTTCAGGCTTCGGGACACTTGACAAGTTTGCTGAATACTTTAGACCTGCTCCCTCCTCTCCTCCAAAACAAGATTCAGAGAGGAGAAAACGAAAGCAATCTCAACCAACCCGGCTTGTTATTCGTATACAGAGCGGGAGTGTTTCAAAGAAGAGGAGTTCTCTTGACCCTCCATCTAAAGCGAGGGATTTTTCCAAGCCATCTCCTCTGAATACTATACTTTTTTCTAGGCATTCTCCTCCTAAGCCTCGTTCTTCTCCTCCCACTCCATCTTTAACTTCTCATACTAAATCTTCCTCTCGTAATAAATCTCCACCTCCTAAACCTGTAAATATTAGCTCCCCACCTCCCGTTCTTGGAAGCAATTTAGATGATTTTATTAGTGTAAAGGTAGAATCAATTTTGAATGACAATTTTTTATGTGGTTTATCAGTATTACTTCCGTCACCCCCTGCACTTGCCTTTGTAGATACTCCTCCATATGTACAGTATGACCAATTGTTAAGCACGTACCTTAAAGGTTTAGGTCCTCGATACAGTTTTAGGATGCCAAAGACCAATGCTGGTCTTCCCCTTTCTAGTTTAGATACTGGTGAATTAGAAAGTAGGGATAAAATGCTAGGGGACAATGTAGGAGGTGGGGCAATTCAGTACTGGATGGAGTTCTTCCAGACCCCATTGTTTTTAGATGTTGCATTGTTTCCCCTTTAATTCATGACTGCATTTGATTTCTCTAATCTCAAAAGTCTGCACGATGATATGCTCCAGTACGTCAAACTAGGGACTCCGATTCTCATGCTGCCATACATAACAAAGTAAGTGGTTATTCTGATTTCAGTGATCATTGGAGCTTATATGTGTTGTCCTTGTACGTCAATGATGAGGGTGTGTGTAATCCAGTTTGTTTAAAGATGAACTCTATTACACACACACACACACACAAAATTGCCAAGACCCATATACAGAAAATAGTGGAACTCTTTCTAGTACCAAATGCAAAAGCATATTCGCAGTTGAAAATGGTTGATGCAAAGGTATAAATTTTTCAATATCGGTTCGACGCGCCCTTGTAGTTATTGTTTGGTTTATTTTCATTACGTGCACGCTGATTCAATATTCAATCAATTTTTTTTTGATATCGGTTCGACACGTGCTTGTTTCTGTTGTAGATTTTATTCTTACATCCTGCGCGTTGATCCAATATCTCATAATGTTCAAATTTGGAGTTTGCAGTCCTTCCAGCAGGTTGATTCAGTCAGCTGTGGTTCGTATACCGTATGCAATGTCAAACACTTTTTTAATTGGCTTGCATTAAAAGATGGACTTCCAAATCTGGAAGAGGTAATATTCGATTAATTACTTTTAATTGTGTTTTTGTTTTTTTCATATACAAATTCCTATTAGCTGATCTCTGGTTAATTACATTTAATTGTGTTTATGTTTTTTTTCAGTTTAAATGCCCGAAGGTCTCCCCAATGAGGAAATGCACTTTAGGCAAGAGACCATAAAGCTTGTGATCGAAAATTCATATCCAATTGCAGTGTGTTCTCCACCCAAGGTACTTCCAACTGGAAAAGCGGACTTAGAGATCATAGATAGTTGATATCGATTAAATATTTGTCTCACTTGATGTGGATGAGACACATGTACAGAAAATTTTAATAGAAATATACTTATAGTTTTTCTATGGTTGTTCTTACTTGTTTTTTTTTTCCTCTATCAATTTATGTTATGATTCATTCAACTTCAATTTTTACTATTTTTCAACATATTTGTTTTTCATAGCCTTGGTCTGCCTTGCCTTTACCATGGTCTTTTTTGGATAAGTTCAGAATGATGATCTGATCGAACCTTTGCCACAACCAATCCAAACATGCGACATTAGCTCACTTAGATTTGTTGCAACAAAGCTTTGATCAGATCATCATCTGAACATATCCAAATATGCCAAGACAAAGACAATATAGACCAAGGCAATGAAGACCAAAAATACAGACGATATATACGAGACCTCAACAAGGGCAAGCGTCGATTGTAGTGATCATTGGAGTTCAAGTGACTGAAGATCTCCCCAATGGAGATAGTGCATTTCCTGCAGGAGACAATGAATCTTGCTATTGAAAACTCATATTATCCAGTTGCAATTACATTGTGTTTTGCACCATGGAAATGGAGATCATAGAAATGAAAGAGCCTCATAGAAAAAGTGGTTCATATATTTTAAAAAATGATGTATACAAAAAATTGTATTACATAATACAAAATTTCATAGTTCATAATCTATGGATCTTCAATTTCGATGGATGTTCCAATGTCTTTGCATTTTATATGCTCTTCCTGCGTTACTCTTACCTGCACAAGAGAGATTGTTTTAGTTATATATTTTACAAAATTGATTCACTTAGAAATAGAAAAAAAGGAATATTTTTATATGGCATAACGTACCTTTACACCACTCAATCGAAATTGTTCCTCGACCTCAACCATTGCAAGAATGTTGTCATTTCTTTTCACTATTATCTGAAGTTGCTCTTGAGGGTTTATACCAAAATCTTGATCAAGTGGGTTCCAAACATTTTTGCATTTAGTCCATCTTCTATAATACAACAACAAAGTGAGCATTTGTTTTTTGATGTGATATCTAAATGTCATGGATGAGTAACATACTGTGCACTCAACTTGCTGATTTTGTTTTGTATCCCAACCATCATCCAACAACTCGGCGATTATATCAGCACTCAAGTCCTTACATATAAACATTGTTTTCGTTCTCCGAACATTGCATTTGGAAAAAAAATTAACAAAAGTAGTAAAAGGTAGATACTAACTTAATCTATTATTCTTTGATCCAGTGCTACATTTTAATATACTCTGAATATCAATATATAGCCTAGATCAAAACTTTCTGAAATTGCTGCATCAGGAGAAATCCATTCCTCACTTGAAAAATCTGGTAGAGGATATGGCTCTAATCTATTAATAAAACCATTTTTATCAGGAAAATAGATGTGATCATAAAGAAAGACTCCTGACTTTAAAAGTGATTTTGGAAAATGACCTTTATATTGTAAAATACCGATATCCGAATGTATGACATCGATTATTCCTACAATTGATTGAACTGATTGCCATTCAACGAAATTTGATGGATACGCACTAAAGAAAATTAAAGGACAATAAATTGTTCGCGATAAAGAAGATGAAGTGAGAACGAACACGAATTAGTCCTACGCACGCGCTCCCACGAATTGTGAAGATAAGCATGCTGAACTAAAACTTCCGTGATAGATTGACCGGCAGGTGATACTTTAAAATCCATTATCCTGCTTTTCCAAGGGCTTCTATATATGTTATCTGATCTTTTTCTTTTTCGGAATGAGCCTTTTGCAAAGGGATGCATCAAGATCCATTGATATTTTTGATATATTCTTGGTATCCATTGATCTTTTGCATTTTTTCATTGCAAATATTGATTGCATTAATGGTTCCTCTTGGTCTCCGATTATGTGTAGCCATTAGTTGAAAATACGAGTACGCAAGCTGAGATCGGAGAGAATGTAGAGATTGCAAGGTAAACCTAAGAATGACAAGAAAGAGAGATAGAATGAAGAAAATGACAGGTATATCTATGAATGACAAGAAGTTCTTTAACTATAAGGATTAGTTAACCACAGTTTATGACTATTGACGTCAAATCAACCTAGAGTGAACAATGACGGGCAACATAAGAGTATTCGAGCAGTAACTGTGGTCCAATCACAATTGTTTGTTCTGCTCGGCGGGATATTTGAAAATCACAAAAAATTGGCCGAAAAAGTTAAAAACAATTTCCGTCCGTCAACCACTGTTACAGTTTGTCAGAGATGGACACCATTCATTGGGACACATAAGCGTTGAAAGCGTGCGAAGTCAAAAACAACATCTTGAGAAAGGGCTCATTTTGAGTTCTAGTATCCCCTAATGAGTATGTCAAGTCACGGGTTTGATTGGATTGACAAAGTCAATCCCCCACTTTTCAAATGGTGCAAGAGGTAGGATTGGTGTCAACAGCCAATTCAGTGCTTTTGTTGGCTTTCCAGATCTCTAGCATGAATCACGTGAACGAATATAATTCGATACATCCTTGAACATAGTTGGCCACCAGTACTTGGCAGTCAATATTTTATCAACAGTAATCTTTAATGCAAATTGTCCACCAGCATCCTCTGAATGTAAGGCTTGTACAACCTTTTCAATATCTTCAGTTTCTAGACATCTTCGTAGTTGTTGATCAGCACCAAGCTTGTACAGGACATTGTTAATAATGGTATAAGGTGCTACTATATATTGAAAAACTATCTTTTTCTCCAAATCATATCCCTCCGGATATATCTGATCCTTGAGATAAGTAATGATATCAGAATATAACGAATTAGTAGATGAGATTTCGAATAAATTTTCATCTGGAAAATCATCAATAATTGGTTTTTCAATTTTTCCCATGCTAAGTTGCGATAGATAATCAGCATTCGTATGATATTTTCCTTGGCAAAGTTCTACTTGATAAGTGAATTCCTGCAAAAGTAGAATCCATCAAGCAATTTGTCCTGATAAATCTGGTTTATTCACAAGATACTTTAGAGCATAGTGATCAACATGAAAAATAAAAGCATATCCCAGCAAATAATGTCAAAATTTCTTAACAGTGAAAATCATTCCGAGTGCTTCCCTTTCTGTAGCCGAATAATTTTTCTCCTAGGCACTTAGTTGTCAACTTGCATAGTATATGGGATGGTCTTTCTTCTGATCGTCCTTCTAGCTTAGACAGATGCCAATAGCAAATGCAGAAACATCAACATAACTATGAAATCGAATAGACCAGTTGGGTGGTCTCAGAATAGGAGCATTGATCAATCTTTGCTTAAGTTCTTTGAACACTTTCTGTTGTTCATTTGTCCACAAGTATGTTTTTTGTTGTTTCTTGAGTAGATGCGTAAGAGCGGCGGCAATAGAGGCATGATTTTGAATAAATCTCCAATAATAGCCGACATGTCCTAAGAAAGCTCTTAGTTCACGTAAATTTGTTGGTATCAAGAGGTTCTTTATAAGCTCGACTTTATCTTTATCGACCTCTATTCCTCTGTTTGATATTATGTGTCCAAGTGTTGTGAAGAATTGAAAAAGATTATCTATGTTAGATATAGGGGTCTTATATTTTTTATATCAAGCATCTAGGTGTAGGATATTGATAGGAACAAATTTGGCATAGATGGCAAATTATGCATTTCCACTTGTAATGCCACTATTGAGCCAAAATAGAGTAAGATGCTAAACTCGTGCCAATTAGAGTGTAGACAAGTGTAATGCTTTTGTTTGATGAATTCTAAGAGGTCCAATAGGATTTAGAGGTGGAACCATGTGAGGTCCAATAGGAATTTGAGGTGTGCTTGAATATAGTCGAATAGAATTAAGAGGTGCATGGATCAATGGTCCAATAGGATTAAGAGGTGATAAAGTGTGGTCAAATCATAGTTAAGCATAGTGGTAGCTCGTGGATCTACTAGTATCATTGTACTCATCATTTTGGATCTAATTGATTTGGTGATTGTGTGGATTTTGAGTGACATTGGATTTCTAGCTTTCTCTCTCTACCCGGGAACTCATGATGGTTTTTCTCTCTCTATTCAAGGAGAGCAGCTTGTTTTTACTTGGAATAATTTTTTAATACTTCCCACACGTGTGAGTGAGAGTTGGAAGTGATTGAATGCATGTAGTAGTGTGTTTTTGCCATAGATTCAAAGATAGATCTTGAATCTCAATCTAGTCTTGATCTTGGTGCATCTACACACCTTAGGAGATCACAAGTACATGTTGCGGACAGTCCACACGTGTGAAATCAACATGGTATCAGAGCCTACCTAAGTTTACCATGCATTTTGATCCATTTAAGTGAAAACTATTCATCAATCTTGAGCTAGAAATTGTCAAGGTCCATTTTCCTAGCTATCTTGTTCATTTTTGGATCAAAAGAGATCAAAAGGACATTGATTGGGTCTGACACTGTACGGAATCAGGTGCTTAGACACGTGTGAGGAACATCAAATTTCAGTTTGGAAGTTCCCTCTCATGCTTGATCCATTTATCTTGCTTGATAGCTTGTTTTGAAGCTGTTTTTGTCTAGTTTCTGATGCAATCAGTTTCATTCCATTTGGTTGAGCCAATCAGAAGTTATAAGCTTTTGAAGAGGGTCAGGTAGGGCACCTAGACCTGGGTGGACAAATTTGGTTTGGTCAAGAGATTGATTGGTTGATCCAAAATCACAGTTGTATGCTTACCAATCTCATCTATATGTGATCTAGGCACTATTTTGAGATCTTAGCCATTTTGTTTCATGCAATATCATTGTATTTGACTCAAATTTGGTTTCTTAGTGTACTTCACACGTGCTAAGAGTGTTTGATCCTAACTTTGCCCATACTCCATCATTTGATGTGAAATAGATCTTGTTTTAGAGAGATTTGTGTAGCTAGTGAGAATTAATTCACAAATAGTTGCAAGATCTTTCATAGGAGGAGATAGTACTCTATTATTGGATCCTATTGAGAGTGTGTAGCAACATTTATTGTTCATCATTTGAGTTTTCTTCACTTCAAATGTCTTCAATGGGTTCATCCTTGTTGGAACCAAGTGAAAGATTGTCCTTTTCAAACTATTCAATTTGGAAAATGAGGATGGGGTCCATCTTGATCCTTCAAGATGTGATGGACATAGTTCTTGGCCTTGAAGAAGAACCACAAGTTCTTCAAGAGGTTCAAAAATACAAAAAGAGAGCTAGGATGGCTCTCCACTACATTAAGATGAATGTCTCTAATGAAAATATATTCATAGAGAGCTTGCTTGTATTGGTGATTCCATCAATCAACTTGTATTGGTGATTCCATCAATCAAAATGAGCTAGTTCAAGTCATTCTCAATGGCTTGAGAAGTGAATTTGATAATCTTGTCCAATCCTATGCCATTAAGGAGGAGCTACCAAGTTTGGAGGCTCTCCAAAGTGTGCTAATTTCAGAAGAATCAAGACAAGAGTACAAGCTCTTGAGGATGGACAAGCTCTCCCTCACTCATAATGATGGCAAAGGTCTCTTTGTCAAGGATAAGCACAAAGGGAGGAGAAAGAACCAATATTAACAATCCTCAATCAAGGACAAAGTCAAATCCAAAGACAAAGATGAGAAGGAAGATGATTCCTCTAATGCTTCATCATCCTCGCTCAAGAAGAAGAAGATCAAGTGCTTTTATTGTGGCAAGAAAGGCCATTATGCCACCAATTGCTTCAAGAAGAAGAATCAACTCAAGCAAGCCAACATTAACAATGAGAAGAAAGACACTATTGCAAGTGATGGAGAGGGATCTCTTATGGTCTCTAGTTTCTCATCTACTCCTTTCAAGAAGGACGACCTATGGTATATTGATAGTGGAGCCTCTTCACATATGTGTAGCTCCAAGGACTCTTTCTCTTCTATTGCACCTTATGATGGAGTCAAGAAATCAATATACACTACAAATGATAGACTCGATAATAGAGTCATAATGGCATCGATATCTTCAATGACTAGTCCAATGGTAGTCATTTGCTCCATAAGATTTTTGAATTTATCAAGATGAGTTGAAATAGAGTTAGCTTCAAAAATTTTGAGAGTGAAAAATTTCTTTCTCAAATAGAGTCTAGATGTAACATCACTGATGTCGTAAAGAGTATCTAGGATGTCCCATGCATCCTTAGCAGTCTGGGATGACCTGATATGGCTGATATGAGAGTCATTAATATTGAGAGTGATCATGGCAAAGGCCTTTTCATCTCTTTGTCTCCAAATGGTGATGCTAGCTACATCGACCTCTGGTTTGATCTTACGGCCTTCGATGATGTCCCACAGTTCTTTTGCAAGTAGTATTACCCTTATGCTGAACTTCCAAAGATAGTAGTTATCTCCATTGAGCTTCTCAATGAGAGATGAACTAGAAGTAGAATCTATCTTGGATAGGAGAAGTTGTTGGTAGAAACAACGACACTCGAGTACTGACAATCTGTGCACTTTCAAATGATGTCTTGGTAGAAACAAGATAGCGAATAACCTACACAGAATGTCAATTACTGAACTACAAACTCTGATAACATGTCAAAAATTGGTGGGATGATCAGATGTCTAGAAGAGAAGCTCTGGATCAATTCACTTTGAGATGAATACTCTGAGCAGCAGAATGAGATTGCATGAGCTTGTTGATGGATCAATAATGTGTCAGATAGCTAGTAAGATTGAAGTGAACATGATAAATACATCAATGCAAGAATGAAACAATAAGTGATATATAATTGCACTCTTGATTGAAATCAAAATTGATCTAAATAGATCAAAGTACAGAATGTATGAAGCATGCACTTCTAGGTGCACAAGTTCCAAAAACTTCATAACTTGATCATTGATTGATCTATATATATTTTCATTGATAGTTCTCCTACTGAAAATACAATTTAATGATCATTGTAGATTAGGGACAAAGTACAATATGATTATACATCTTCACGAGCTCTACTTGATTCATCCTATGTTAGATAGCAGTCGTAGAAGATATTAATGAAAATGTACATAGTAGATAAACTATCAATATTGTGAAGTTTTTAGCACGTGTGAACTTCACCACACACCCTACGGGATCTTACTGGGGTGTTGTGATTGCACAAGATTGATCAAAGAAGAGTATGCTTGAAAAATCTAAGGCAAGAGCACAATGGCATACATCTGATGAAAAATTCTAACACTTCACTATGAGAAATGAATGTCAGAAATAATTCTAAGTGTTCAGTATGGGAAAAAGAGGCTGCTCTTGGGTAGAGAGAGAAATTTATACATAGAAAACTCAGGTAGAGAGAAAATGAGTCCCAAACACCAAAATCTCAATATTCACAATAAGGCAAAACATGCCCAGCTTTCCCTACATGAGAGAGACTCGAATTCCTACAGTGGAGTTGCATGGAAAGTCCACTTAACTGAACTAATTCACCTACCAGCAATCCACATGTGTAACTGCATGCATGTATGGTGCATGTACTGCATGTCAACTCATAAAATTGCCTAGACATGTGTAGATCACAAAAACTACTTTGCATGTTGCATGCTCTGATTGCATGTGGCTTGCATGCATATAGTAAGACTTTGCATGCTATCAAAACATCTGCATGTCATTATAATTGAACCTATGTAACTCAAATCTGAGCTACACTAGAAGGATATGTGCTCAATTCACACTCCTTATATGTACAACATGAAATCTAGTGGAAATTATCATGGACATGACCCCAAACTCGAGATAGGAATATAATATTTTAATAATCTTCACACTCCTCCTTAAAATTTATGTTCCTATCAACATAGATTTCGAAATTAGGCCAAGGTTAGACCTCATCTTCATAAAGACATTGGTGAGAAGATCTGCAACACAATCTGAAGATGAAACATGCTCCAATGAGATCTCTCTTCCAATGACTTTTTCTCTTACAAAATGATGAGCCACTTCAATATGCTTGCTCCTTGCATGAAAGACTAGATTATTTGCAAGAGCCTGAGCAGAAATCTTATCATTTTTGATAATTGGTAAATCTTCATATGCATAACACTTAAGCTCCAAAAGTAGCCTTTTGATCCATAAAACCTCCTTTGTTGTGGTTGTAAGAGATTTGTATTCAGCTTCACAAGATGATAAGGAAATAGTTGCCTGCTTCTTTGACAACCAAGAAACCAAATTTCCTCCAAGAAATATAGTGTAAGCACTTGTGGATTTCCTATCCAACCTGTCTCCTACAAAATGTGAATCTGAAAAAACAATCAAAGTCAGATCTTCTCCTTCATAGTATAGTCCATAATCCAAGGTAGAAGATATAGACCTCAAGACTCTTTTATCCAACTTCCATGTAACTTTGGATCCTGCATGTGTTAACTTAGCTTAGATCAGGCCTAGTCACTGTTAACCAAATAAGTGAGCCAATAAGACTCCTATAAAGAGTGATGTCCTCAAAGGATTTTTCATCATCTTTAATACGAACTTTTACAGTGTGCTCCATAGGTGTATCTATGCCTTTACAGCTCTCCATAAGAAATTTCCGGAGCATGGAAAGTGCATATCTACTTTGGCTTATAAATGCATGACCTTTTCAAAAATCTATTTCAAGGTCAAGAATATAGTGAAGAACTCCTAAGTCCTGCATTTTAAACTCAGTACCAAGTGCATGCTTAGTTTCTTCAACTAACTTCTCACTGTTTCCAGAAAGAATGATATCATCTACATAGATGAGAAGAATAATTACAAAGTTATCTACAAACTTATAATACAGAGAAGGGTCATATTCACTTAGACAAAATTCGAGTCATATGAGATAAGAATTGAGCCTTGCATACCAAGACCTTGGTGCCTGTTTCAGTCCATACAGACTTTTGAACAAAAGACAAACTTTTGATTCATCACCTTCCTTCACAAAACCTAGAGGTTTCTCCATATAAATCTCCTCCTCAAGGTATTCATTGAGAAATGCATTAGAAACATCAAACTAGAACATACTCCATTTGTGAAAACATACAAGAGAGATAAGTATTCGAATTGTTACCATCTTTGCAACTAGTGCAAAGGTATTTTCATAATCAAGACCTTTAATCTGAGAGTAGCCTTTAGCACAAAGTCTTGCTTTATACTTATTGATAGATGCATCATGATTATACTTGATTCCAAATACCCACTTACATCCGATCACATGCATGTTGTTTGGTGGCTCCACAAGCTCCCATGTGTTATTTGACATCAAGGCTTCAAATTCTTGGGTCATTGCTAAACCCACTTCTTGGATTGAAAAGCTTCTTGGACATCCTTAGGCTCTTCATCTGATATAAAAAGTGCATGATAGGAAGTTTCACCTTCCACTTGCCTTCCTTCTTCATCATATGTGAGCCTCCTTGGCTCAGATCTTGCTCGTGTAGATCTTCTTGGTGTGATAGCTTGAATCTACTCCTCCTCAAGCCTCGGCCTCACCTCTTCTTGAATAGCATCAAGGTTGATGATTGATCTTGCATGAGTCTCTTTGATCTGAACATCATCCAAGTTAAATTTTTGATCTTCATGGAAGACCACATCTCTACTAACAACATTTTTGTCAGTAGAGGGCAAATAAATCTTGTATGCTTTTTTAGCAGATGCATAACCAGCAAAAATTCCTTTTACTGCACTAGGATCTTCCTTCTTCCTAGTTTCTATAGGTACGTGCACAAATCATACACAACCAAAAATCCTAAGATGATCTACCTTAGGCTTTTTCTTATACAACATCTCAAATGGTGTCTTTCCTCCTATTGCAAGATTTGGAAGCCTATTACAAAGATAGTTTGCACATGCAACTGCCTCTCCCCAAAATTATTTAGGCAGAGAAGCTTCCAGCCTAATGGCTTTTGCACATACACAAAGTTCTATTTTTTCTCTCAGCAACTCCATTTTGTTGAGGAGTATATGAACAAGAAAACTCTCTTTGAATACCCACTCTCTCACAAAAGTCTTTAAACTTATTGGAAGTGTATTCCCCTCCACTATCACTTCTTAAAGCTTGTATCTTGAAAGGAAACTGCTTCTCTACATAAGCTTTAAAAGTAAGAAAAAACATCATAAACCATGGCTTTTGAAGACAACATATAGATCCAAGAATGTCTTGTATAATCATCTACAAAAGAGACAAAGCAATTGGCTCCTCCTTTGCTCTTAGTTGAGCTTCTGGCTCAGACGTATGTATTGTCGACTCACTTCAAGACAACGAATCAGACAAAGATGTTGCTGCTACCCAACAACAAGTCCCAGGAGCGGTTCATTAGTAGAATCCTCCCAGAAGATCAAGCCGAGTGCGCCACAGCCCACAGGGTATACTCCTGAATCTACCTGTCTCTTAATGTAGGAACTGACGACAATCGAAGAGGCACTTAGCCAACCAGACTCTGATCTCTGGAGAGAAGCCATGGATAGAGAGTATTCCTCTCTGATCAAAAATCAGACATGGTCATTAGTTGAAGCTCCTATTGGCTGCAATATCATTGATTGCAAATGGATCTTTAAGATAAAATATAATGCCAACAGAGCAATTGATTGAAGGAAGGCTAGACTGGTAGCACGAGGATCTCGAATGTCGACTATAGTGAGACTTTTAGTCCAGTCATCAAACATTCGTCGATCCAAATGCTCTTGTCTTATGCTGCAGTTGCCGACCTCAAAGTACATCAACTTGATGTACAAATAGCCCATCTGAATGGAGTTATACAAGAAGATATCTACATGATCCAACCCGAAGTATACGTTCTGGAAGGCATGAAGAATCATGTTTGTAAACTCCACAAGGCAATGTACAGATTGAAACAATCTGCCACGACTTGGTTTCAGAGGATTAACACATTCCTCATTGCACAAGGATTCAAACCAAGCACTGCTGATTGCAACGTTTATTCGAAGTCAGTGCAGACTAGATATCTCTTTTGCTGTTAGCTCACTCATCGTGTTCGTCTTACCTCTTTGAGCTTATTTTTTGTTTCTAACGTACGACACATTTTCTCAACTCGTTCATCTCCCTCTCTCCAACAAATATTTCATTGGGAGAGTTTTTGAAGTTGGTGCCAAAAGCAAAAGAAGTATTAGCGCAAAAGTTAACTCAAGCTGAACCAGAATCCATCAAGAGCTACTTTTTTGTGCCAGATTTGAAGAATCTAATTAAGTACTCCATGTCGGAGCAGTTTGGGAAAGTGAGCAAAAAAATATCACCTTACCAATACAACATAGACAATTTCCTAACGAAGCAGCCATGATAGATGGCGGTTCGGGAGTTAACCTAATTTCTACAAAGCTATGTGCAAAGTGGGGCCTTACAAAGATAAAACCTACGACTTTTGCCACTAAGCTAGCTGATCAAATGACAGTTCGTCCACAAGGAATGGTTGCAGATATACTTGCTAGAATTGTCAGAGTATAGTTCGTCATTACTTTTGTAGTAATGGACTTACCAAAAGCAGCAAATGTCTACCGAGTCCTATTGAGACGCCCATGGTTATGAGTTGCACAAGTAATTCATAACTGGGGTACTGGGAAAATCACTTTTGAAAATCGTGAACGTGCAGTCAAGGTTGATCCTATGACTTGGACTATCAAACCAGTGGCTCAAAAAGAGGATGATGATTCATCAAAAAATTGTGATTGACCAATAAAAGATTGGGGAGCTCATTATGACTCTCAAACCGATACTATCAACTGGAATCAAGCTCTTGTAACAATTGACTGTATAGTAGGTTATATGTGTCAACAAGATAATCAATCAGATTTGAGCGAGATTTCATTATTGGATCAAACCTTGGAGACACTGATCACTTTTTCTTTTAATGTGCTGAATGTAGCTTGGATATCAACGGAGCCTATACCAAAACCAATTCAAGATGAACTCATTCCTGTGAGTCATGCCTTGACTTATGATGACAATGCAAAACTTACTAATGAGCAGATTCTAAATTATATGGATCCAACCATATTTGGAGTGCGTAATATTCCTGATGAACCAGCAATAAAATTGCCAAAAGTAGTTATATTGAAGAAAGACTTTGTGGTGACCCTTCATAATGCACTTACCATGGCGCAAGAGAAGGTTGACAAGGTAGTCCAAGATTCCAAATAGCAGGTCTTGTTGCTAGTCGGACAGTTGGACTTAGCAGCATTGGAACACGAACGACTTCAATGTGAATTGGATGCAACCACCCTTGAACGCGATTCCTACTTACAGACCCAAGTGCCTGATCGTCCAGTCACACCGGATGAGATCAAATACTTTTTTCACAAAGTGGTAACCTACCATACTACACTGGCAGGGTTTCAGAAAAAATTTGAGAAACTCAAAAAGAACGACAACCACCGAGTTAGGCAAGGCCAAGGCCATTATGAAGGATTATGAGAAAGTCGTCGCTCAGGTGTTGGATGTTGGGCCTCAAATTCCAGTTCCATTGATGCCACAGTTTTCGCCTCAGCACCATGATCAAGCAAGAATGGATACAGAGTTGGATTCAGGCATGGAACATGGTGGAGGCCCTGAAGTCGTAGAAGAACAACAAGTTCCATAGGCAACGCAAGCAGTTCCATCTTCATCAAGGACCACACCATTATTTAGAAGACCAATCAGCGTTGAGGACCAGATCTAGAGCTTTTTAGTGCAACATCCTCATGACTCCTCGCGTGGTGGTTGGGTCCTCAAGTTTAAGACCTCTAAAATTGAGGCCGACAAAGAATTGGATAAGATACCCACATTGGGACAGTAGCCGGCTTGGAGAGTTATAGTTTTTGAGAAAACTCTGAAATCCATTAGGAGTTATGTGGCTAGCCCTCGCCAATTGCGCGTAGATCCATACTATGTACCAATGCCGCACAGAAATAAGTGAAAGGATTTGGGATTGGCCATGGACAAAATTACCATCCATACGTCGATTGTATTTTCGTGCAGCCATGATGGGAGGCTCCTGGGAATCTCGATTCACAGCTTGGACAACTTCAAAGTGGATCGCCGGAGCCCACTGTTGTTTTTTGCCGCACAACTTAGATTTCAACACTGCTTGACTCGATTTCATGGAGAAGGTGTAGTATCAATTAATAAAGATTTGACATGATGCAAATAAGAGTCCACAGTAACTGCATCTCGTAGGTGTCGTGGGACCGCCACCAGTTTTGGTGGGGGATACTATTGGAGGGTTTTCAAATATCGAGACAATACTAATCCTAGCTAATAAGTGAGAGGTATTTGGCACCCTATGTGTGTAAGTTCAACCCGATGAGCATATAGAAATTTGATTAATTAGAAAGTCAATAAAAGGACTTTAGGCCTTTTTGCGAGACTTTTAATGTCGTAGGGCCTAAATGTCAAGTTAGTGAATAAAGTTGGGTTTCCCTCCAATTTTGGATGGTTCCCAATCTTTTTAAAATTTGAATAATTAGGGAGACAGAAATGGACCAATAGGATTCAGAGGCCAGAGTCCTCCTCTCTACTATAAGAAGGGACCAACTTGAGTTTCCTACACATGTACATATCTTCATTTCAATAAAGCAGGTTGGTTCTCTTGTGAAATGAATTTATGAATGTCCTTGCTCTCTATCACTTTTCCTCCATCTCTCATGCTTTTATTGTGTTTGCTAATTATTGGATTTGATGGTTATTGGGATTGCATTGTTTTTTTATACTTGTTATGAGAGAGCAAGGAAGAGAGAGAAAGAGTAAGTTATCTTCATTGTGGATCTTAGTATTAATGATTGTAGTGTTAATGCTTAGGGTTAATGGATGTTAGAGTTAGATGTAGATCTTCCATTCATGCTGAAATCTGAAATATGCTATCGCTCTCATGGGAATGAACCTACGCGTGACAACTAACTTCATCTCCTTGATGCTAGATTGATTAGATCTTGGGTTGAGGATAGGCAAGGAAAGAAACCCACTACAACAAACTTTATCACTTTCGATTTTTGATTTCACATACTGGATTTGGCCGATTTTTGGATCATTGGATCAACCTTAGTGGTGGCTATTAGATTGCATAATCAAAATTTCAGCATTTGCATGTAGATTTGGCATAGTCAATCTTTTGTGATTTTGACAAAACCCTAATTTTAATTGGATCTCTAGATAGTGATGTTGCTGGACTTCATTTGAGTGTGTTTCAATTTATCAAGTGGAAAAAGTCATTAGATTGAGGATAGATCATAGGTTGATCAAGATTCCATGATTCTATGTGTCGATTTGCTTGGTATAAGTGCGAAAAGAGAATTGTTGAGATAGTTTCAAATATTTGTGATTTATTTTAAAAGAATTTGTTGTTGTTCAAAGGAGTGCATTGTGCATTGAAATAGATTGAAAAAGAAGATCAGGTCATTGCTACATGGCAACCTCAATTGGAGTCATGTTGGAAGCCAATGATAGGTTTACCTCAAGTAATTATTCATTGTGGAAAGTGAGTATGGAGTACTTCTTGAGATGAACGATGTTTTGGATATTGTTGTAGGTTTGGAGGAGAGACCAGCAACACAACAAGATCAAGTGAGGTGACAAGAGGACCAACAAGGCTCTACACATGATAAAGATGAATGTTACCAATGAGCTTCTCAAGGAAGTTGGTAAGTGCACATCATCTTTGGAAGCTTGGGACTCATTGAAGAACCTTTATGAATCCAAGTCTACTTCTAGAGTGTTGACTCTAAGAAGGCAAATTTTTTCTTGTTTGCAAAAGAATGAAGAAAGTCCAAGTACATTTGTTTTGAGGATGAAAGCATTGAATGATGAATTGGCTTGCATTGATAAAAGCATTAAGGAAGGAGAGCTTTTTCAAGTGATTCTTAATGGCTTGTTGGATGTTCATGCTAACATTGTTCAAAGTATTGCTATTCAAAAGACTTTGCCAAGTTTGATGGAGGAGAACCAATTTTCCACAAGGATCAAGTGCTTAAGGAATGACAATGGTGGTGAGTACATATCTACCAAGTTCAAGGCCTTTTGTGATGAGCATGTAATTAAGAGGCAATATACAACATCAAGAACCCCACAACAAAATGGAGTGGTTGAAAGGAAGAATAGGACTTTATGTGAAAGTGATAAAGCTATGAGGTTAAGTGCTAATCTTGACAAACCATTTTGGGATCAAGCTTTGTTGTGTGCCAATTTCTTGTGCAATAGGTGGCCGAGTACTATTTTGGATGGAAGGACACCTTTTGAGATGCTATTCAAGAGGAGGCCGAGTTTTAACTTTCTAAGAACCTTTGGATGCACATGCTATGTCAACATTACTCTTGATGACAGGACCACGGAGGATCCATCTTCAAGAAGAGGTATTTTTGTTAGATATAGTGAGGTGAGTAAAGCCTACAAGGTTTAAATTCCTTCTACTAACAAAGTGATTGCTAGTAGAGATGTCATCTTTGATGAGGGGAACATTCCAAAAGTGTCTTCAAGCATGATTGATGGTGATGTGGTTGGATCTAACATTCTTGATGTTGATGAAAAGGATCCTACTTTGGATGGCGATGATGATGGACCTTCATCAAGTCAAAAGCCAAGGAGAACATCAAGGGAAAGACAAGCCTTCAAGGCTCACATATGATCAAAAGGGTAGGCAAGTGGTTTTTGAAAATTATGTTTCTTTCCTAACCTCTTTGGATGAACCTACAAGTGTAGATCAAGCAAGGAAAAAAGAGGAGTGGATCCAAGCAATGGATCTTGAGTATCAAGCTCTTATAAAAAATGGAACATGGAGATTGGTGGAGTTACCTAAGGACAAGAAAGCTATTGGATGCAAATGGATATTCAAGGTGAAGACAAACCAAGTTGGATCTATCAGCAAGTACAAGTCAAGGTTACTGGCAAAAGGATATGCTCAACAACAAGGGATTGACTATGATGAGACCTTTTCACCCATGGCGAGGATGGTAAGCATTTGAGTCATCATTTCACTTGGTACACTTTATGGATGGGATCTATGGCAAATGGACATTTCAAATGCATTCTTGAATGGTGATCTTGAGGAGGAAGTGAGCATGGAGTATCCCAAGAGCTACATTTCATGTACAAAGCCAAATCATGTGTGTCTACTACAAAAGAGCTTGTATGCTCTTAAGCAAACACCAAGGAGTTGGTATGCTAAGCTTAACACTTTTTTACTCTCTCAAGGCTTTGTTATGAGAGGGCATGATCATTCACTTTATTATTGGTTTGCTGGAAATGATGTTACCATCTTGCTAATCTATGTGGATGATATCATCTTGAGTGGTGGAGGCAATCAAGATGTGGAGGATATCAAGAGTGCTCTTAAGAAGGAGTTTGAGGTGCCTGATCTTGGTAATTTCCATTACATTTTGGGAATAGAAGTCATTAGATCTTCTCAATCTACTTTTATTTGTCAAGAGAAGTATGCTAATTCTATTCTAGAAAGATTTCAGTGATACACCTATGGAGTCTCATGTAAAGCTAACTATAAGAGGTAATGAAAGATCCTTTGAGGACATTACTCTCTATAGGAAGCTAGTTGGTTCACTCATTTATCTCACCATTACTAGACCAGATCTAAGCTATTGTGTTGGAAGATTGAGTCAATTCATGCAAGATCCTAGTGAGGAGCATTGCAAGCTAGGAAGGCGAGTTTTGAGGTACATCATTGGAACTCAAGATTTTGGCATATTGTATGGGGATTATCTAATCTTTTAGGATTTTTAGATTTGGACTATGCTGGAGATGTAATGGATAGGAAATTCATTAGTGCTCATTGTATTTTCATAGGTGATGGAGCTATATCATGGATGTCGAAGAAACAAGCCACTATCTCATTGTCATCTAGTGAGGCCAAGTACAAAGCTCTTACAAATTGCGCAAAGGAGATGGTATGGATCAAGAGGATGATCAAGGATCTTCACTTGCTGGATTTTTTAGAGAGCCCAATCATCTTTTGTGACAATCAATCAGCCCAAAGATTGGCAACCAATCCTATCTTTCATGCTAGGAGCAAGCATATTGAGGTGCAATATCATTTTGTGAGGGAGCAAGTCATTGCAAAGGAGGTGGAGCTTCAACATGTGTCCTCAAGGGAATGTGTAGCTGATATCTTCACCAAAGCATTGAGAAAGGACTTGTTCATGAAGCATAGGATATCACTTGGAGTGTTATCAAGGTCCATGTTAAAACTAGTTGAAGAGGGAGTGTGAAACATTCAACTTGTTTGATTATATTTGCTATATTTCCATTTTTGGCATATTGAGGCCAACTTTGTTTTTAGACTTAGAGATTGATTTTTCAAAGTTCATTAGTCTAAATGTCATTTGAGTAAACACTAATGTATATATATTGGATACCATTTGTGTATTCAACAGAATGGGAGAAGAAGTTGATGAGATAAGAGGCAGACATAGAAGTAGACGAAGTAGATGCCCTGAGTATTGATTCTTCATTCTTGTCAAAATTAAAGTTTCATCTCTTATTACAGATTGAAATACGTTTCGTAGGGCACATGGTTTCGTCTGTTATTATCTTGTGCTCTACTGCATTATTGACATGTATACATGATATGCTTAATCTGATACAACTCTTTGTTCTGCGTTCAGATCTATGTTAATATTGCTATGCTTATCATTCATCTGTCTGATCTTTCTAGTTGTTTTCTCTGGTAATAGACGACTAACATTTAGTTTTGTCTTTTGCAAATCATTCGCGACTAATTATCAGTCGAGCACAGTCTAGCTCTTTGCGAATCATTCACGACATATAATTTGTCTTGCTATTCGCGACAAATTATTCTTCTGGCGCTTCATCTAATAATGCTTGGCTACGTAATCTAGAATGACCATGATTTCTATCATTAAAGTTCTATTCATTCTGATAGGCATAGTCATGCTTACGGAGAGAGTCGTATAACTTGTTCCGCTGCGCACGAACATTTTCTGTTTGAGTTCGTTTCTCATTCGTTTCTTGTTCAAGTTCGTGTCTCGTTCGTATTAATCATCATCTCCCCTCTCTCTCCAACAATCTTCACCATCCTTTATCCAATATTCTTTTTTGGTGTTTGATTCTTTTGGATTGTGCCTTGCAGCAATGGTATGTTTTTCACCAATCAAGTGTATCCAAATAGATTCACCCACATTTTAAAATATGTGCATGGGTTCAAGTAGATGATTAATCAAAAGGTTATTCCAATGTTCCAAACGATGAAATATAGATAATCTTTTCATACCATTGATTGGCTTCGCTTGAGATTCCTCCCATAGTTTTTGCCAATCTTCCACAGACATCCTCTTTGGAGGCATCTCTCTCTCAACTCTTCCTCCAAAACCTCTTCTATGAGTGTCTCTGAATGGATGGCCTTCATGCAAGTATTCACGATAATTTTCATAAACCACTTTTTTGAGAGTATAAGAGTATCTTCCCACAAGATTTGGCTCGCACAAAAAACAAGCATTTTTTCTAGCTGTTTGAAAGTCTGCCCAACAAATGGATACTATCAATCACTATTAAAAAAGGTATATGTCAAAGAATATAGCCATTGTAGTATATCATATAAATGTCAAGAATTACTAGTTGTATGTAACTGTAAACAAACTCCTATGTACACAAGATAGACATTGTTTGAATGATTACCTAAGCATTCACCTAATCCTGGATAGTCATGCATTGTCCACATTACAATGGCATGTAGTGTAAACTCCCTCTCATGTAAGGGGCGCAAAATGTCATATGCTTTTATCCCCTTCCACAAATCTTCCAACTCGTCAATAAGCGGCTCAAGATACACATCCATGTTCTTAACCTTGCGTTGGCACCCAACACTCTTAGGTTCTTCAAAGAAGGCTTAGAGCCTCTCCACACCTCGTGGGGTGTCTTATCTGAGAGGGCCTTGGTCGAACATTTGTTTTGGACGTAAGCTGCAGTGGAGACAACTTCAGCCCAAAAACTCTTGGGCAACGATGCATGCGATAACATACATTTGGCAGATTCGACCAGAGTGCGGTTCTTCCTCTCAACTAAGCCATTAGACTGAGGACTGTAAGGAGTGATGAATTGCTGCTCAATTCCTTGGCTTTTGCAATACTCCTTAAACTCGACAGAGATATATTCTCCACCGTTGTCTGACCTTTGGACCTTGGTCATCCTTCCAGTCTCCTTTTCTGCACGCTCCTTGAAGATTCTGAAGTAGTTGAAGGCTTCTGATTTCTTCTTTATGAAGTACACCATAGTCCTTCTAGAGAATTCGTCAATAAAGGTTATAAAATACTTGGCATCCTTCAGCGAAGGATTTTTCATCAGGCCACAAATATCTGAATGTACAACATCTAGCAATCCTCTAGCAACATGCTGATGGCTCGACTTAAATGGTTTCCTAGTTTGTTGACCAGCTAGATAGTCTTGACAGACAGGTAACTCGACCTTTTCGCGAGGATAATTGAAATCAAGAACAATAGATTGTTTAGACATTCGTTGTATAGCAACATGATTTAAATGACCAAGTCTATAATGTCAAAGTAAACCTTTATTTGAATGAATTGAAGTATTGAGAGCCTGACTAGAGGCAGAAAAGCAATGACTCAACTTATACAAGTACCCATGCCTCTTTTCGAGTGCTAGGATCTTGCCTGTCCTATCAACTACTTTACACTGATCACATTCGAACTCTAGTCTATGTCCTAGATCTGTGATTCTGCTTACAGAAATCAGATTTGTAGATAACTTTGGTACATATAGGACTTTAGAGAGTAGCTTAGACTAATCATTTTGCAAAGCATAATCTTACAATGCCTTCACCTTTAATAGCTTGTGTGCTATTGTCGTCAATGTGAACGAATTTCTGAGTACTGTAAGGTGTATAGGACTCGAAATAGCCAATGAGGCTAGTCATGTGCTGAGTGGCTCCGAAATCTAGGAACCAAGAACTATCGCCAGATGCTCCTTGATGATTGGTAATGAAGGCATCATGATCCGCTTCTTGAATAGGCTGTGGAACTTCTGCAGCTACATTTGCCACTTGATTCGATTGCCCTTTGCTGCTATTCTTCGCTTGAAGTATTCGACAATCTTGTATTTCGTGGTTGTTTTGTTTGCAGTATCTGTAGAACAGTTTCTTCTTTGTCTGCAGATTCGACTGTTCCTTGTGCTGAGCTGGTTTCTGGTCTGGCTTTGATTGCTTTGGGTCTTTCTTCTTCTTTTGCTTTGTCGTGCTCTTGTTGGTGTACAAGGCATGAGAATCAGCTGAGGAACTCGAGGCTTCGTTCCTCCACGTGTCTTCCTGCAACAACATAGTAATGACTCTCGAAAGAGTCAATTTTGGATGAGTTGTAATGATCATCACCCAGCTGTCGTAAGAACTTGGCAAGCTTGTAAGCAGTTGCATCATTGCGTCTTGATCGTCTATGACAGATCCGACAGCGGCCATTTGTCTTAGTAGGTTCTTGAATTGATTAATATGATTCTGCAAAGAATCACCATTCGTCATCTTGAGGGAGTAGAATTTCTTTCTGAGATGTAGCTTGGAAGTTATATCTCGCACTTCGTATAGTGTGCTCAAGATGTCCCAGACTTCTTTCGATGTCTGAGCCTTGGATACATGGCCGATCTAGGTATCCGTGATGTTGAGGATGATCAGCGCAAAAGCTTTTCCATCCTTCAGCTTCCATCTAGCGATTGCCGCATCGTCCGCTTCAGGTTTCCCTTTTGCACCTGTAACAACGTCGTACAATTTTTTTGCCATTAGCACAATTTTCATTTTAAATTTCCACAGATGGTAATTGGCTCCATCAAGCTTGTCCATGATAGGACTGGCTTTCTTTTGGGAATCCATATGGAACAGTTAGTCTAAGTGATAGGAGAAACTATCAGTGACTTAAGTATGAATATCTGATACTAAAAAATACAGAACAAGAAAACAATTACTCTATCGGCTAGTAGAGTCTTGTACTGTGGAAGCTTATCAAGCTATGAAAATAGCTCTGATACCATGTTGGAGAGAGGGGGGAGATGAATGACGAACACGAACAAGACACGAACTCGAACAAGAAACGAACGAGAAACGAATCCGAACAGAAAATGTTTGTGCGCAGCGAAACGAGTTATACGACTCTCTCCGTAAGCATGACTACACCTATTAGAATGAACAGAACTTTAAGATGAAAATCATGGTCATTCTAGATTACGTAGCCAAGCATTAATAGATGAAGTGCCAGAAGAATAATTTGTCGTGAATAGCAAGACAAATTATATGTCGCGAATGATTCGCGAAGAGCTAGACTGTGCTCGGCTGATAATTAGTCGCGAATGATTCGCGAAAGACAAGACTAAATGTTAGTCGTCTATTACCAGAAGAAACAACTAGAAAGATCAGACAGAATGAATGATAAGCATAACAATATTAACATAGATCTGAACGCTAAACAAAGAGCTGTATCAGATTAAGCATATCGTATACATGTCAATAATGCGGTAGAGCACAAGATAATAGTGGACGAAACCGCGTGCCCTACGCAACTTATTTCAATCTGTAAAAAGGGATGAAACATTAATTCAGACAAGAATGAAGAATCAATGCTCAGGGCATCTACTTCGTCTACTTCTATGTCTGTCTCTTCACTCATCAACTTCTTCTCCCATTCTACTGAATACACAAATGGTATCCAGTATATATACATTATATTATAGGTGTGCAGATGTGAAAAGTAAAGTGGATGTGTTGTCTGTAAGAGATCGTGGGTGGCCACAGTCGTTGTCCAGTCTATTAGCGCAGCTGCATGGGGTGAGTGTGAAAAGGTGTGACGTCAGTCAGTGCTGAAGTGACCGTTGGTGATGACGTTTTGCCTGTCACCATAACCTGTGTAAAAACACAGTGTCGCGATTCTTTCATCTTTTATTCGTCTGTGCGAATTTGCGTGTAAATATGCAGGATGTGTGACAACGTTAGTAAATATGCAGCATGAATGGAGGCAGATTAAAATGGGATTTAAGGAGAGTAGAAGTAATAAATCCAACAAAGATCATGCTCCAAAAGTACCTTGGACATTCACTAAGGAGGAGCTTAACCATGTGCGTTCCATTATTCATGACATTAGAACACCAACTGGTTTTGCCCATTCTCTACGGTCATCATTCATAGTGGATGGAAAGTTGCAAGGTCTCAAATCTCATGATTGGCTAAAGATGATTCAATTCATCTATCCATTGTCAATTCGTGGGTGCTTGTCAAAAGATATTTGTGAGACCATATACAAACTATCAATCATTGTCAGGTATTTACATGTACTTGGTGCATTTTTTTTATTTAGTATTTATTGACTAGAAATTCAAATAGACATAAAATGGATTGATATATGTTGTAGATGGATGTGTTCAAAAGAAATCTGTGAGCTAGATCTTCGCAAGAGACATGAGGATATGGTGGAGATTGTGTGCATGTTTGAGAGATATTTTTCGACTTCCATCATGGACTCACAAGTGCATTTATTGGTGCACTTGGTTGAAGAAGTTTCTATTGCTGGTCCAATGCACACTAGGTATAAGTGCATAAATTTTCTTTTGCATGTGTATTTTAACTAAATCAACTGATACATGGACTCATTAAATAAAACACTTATTTTTAACCATTTGTGACTTTTTAGGTGGATGTTCTTTATGGAAAGATACATGAAAGTCTTAAAAGATTTTGTGCGTCAAAAGGCAAGGCCTGAAGGTAGCATGTCAGAAGGATGGTTAGTACATAAATCTCTCTTTTATGTTACTGAAATTTTGCACCAACTACATCCATCTGCTCCACTTAGTGTGGCATGATGAGGAAGCCAAAGAGATAACTAGTAAAAAATCTCAAGGGATGGGAAAGGTCCATAGGTTGGCACCCTTCCAACGAGAATTTTTTTTTTTACATTCATGCTTTATAATTGTGGAGTTATGGATAAATGGTTAGACCTATATGAAGAAGAGAAAAAAGAGAGGGCCTTGTCTAGAAATTAGCGCCAACGACAGAATAGAGGTAGACACATGGCCACAAGTTCACATGATCTTGAGTCATTGCCCAAGCAATGCGAGTGGATGCATGACACACTACAAAAAGCAATAAAAGAGGGACAAAAAATATCAAATGCAGAATGGGACTTTGCAAGATGATGCAAATGGAAGGTATTATTCTTTAGATATCTTATTATTAAAACATTATGGTCTATAACAATATTTGTTTAAGCATTTTGAAATACCATGTTCATTCACAATGATTATTTATGATATTCATGTTTGTCGTGTGGCAGTGCAAAATGTATAATGCTATATGGGCTTTTGGTTTCCACTTTTGTGTTGAAAGGATTGATAACAAGAGACGCATACATGATTGTGGTGTAATAGCATCTTTCCAACAAGAAAGTCAAAGCAGTGCACGAGATCGGAATCCCATCTCAGAAGACATAGAATACGTAGAAACTATACAAAATATTTATGATGTGTCATTTGGTGAAAGTGGACACTATTTTTTATTTGATGTGAAATGGTTCAAGGTAGTTTAGTATTTGAGTTTTCGATATGTTCTAAAATAGTGATTTTTGCAGGTGTTTTTTCAACCAGATCGACTAAACAAGATATGGTGGTTTGTAGCTCAAGTTGAACCACATTCACAACGAGTATTTGAGGGTGCAAATGTTGAGAATGAAATGGAAAACCTTCATTTTAACTATGAGATTGAGCTACCTAGAGATGTAGTAAATTGTCAAACCATACTTGAGGCACCCACTTCCATGGATGTTGAGAATAGAAATTCTAATAATCAGGATGATGAAATAATTTTTGAAAGTGAGAGTGATGATGAAAATCATCTAAGAGAAGATGAATTGCAAGATGTTGTCGCTGATGAAATTGATTCTTGTAATTCTGAATAAAAATTGATTATTGCAATTCTAAATGAAATTGATTCTTGCAATGCTTTCAAATGATTGTTATCTAGCCAAAATAGAATCTCATTTATGGTCAAGTAAGTGAAAAGAATAGACATAGTTTGACTTCAATCCCATTTTTTTGGAGATAATGTCGGTGAAGATAGATGTACGACTTCATGTTCCAAGGAAATTCTCATTTTTTAACAAATGTTGCAAAGGCAGTAAATCACTAAAAGCGTGTGAGTTAATGAAATTACCACCACAAACTATGACAAAATCGAGTGTTTCATCATAGTCAATCCCATTGAATTGAGCATATCCCTTGGCAACTAGTCTTGTTTTAAAATTGTTCACACTACCATCTTGATTAAGCTTGATCTTAAAGACCCATTTGCAAACAGTAACATTTTGTATCTTTAATGGAGGTTCAATAATTTTACAAGTATCTCAAACAATGCATCATATACTCACTTTTCATTGCATCAAATCACTCTTTTGTTGCTATAGTTTCATTCACACTTGGAACATCATCAAACTTAAGGAAGTAATAAGGGCAATATAAATTAAACAATCATCAACTTGTAATTGCTTCTCTCTTCCTTGTATTTGAGCCTACAGGAATCACAAACTTAGACAACCAATTTATTTGAAGAATGTCTACAACGGGCTTTCGGCTGATCTCCAGCAAAGGGTAACGAATCCTATCATAATTTCAAGTTCAGATGTTAAGCTCAATAACTTGAAGTCATTGAAGACTTGGCCATCTTCAACAACTTCCATGAAATTAACATTTAGAACAAGTCTGCAGAAATACACTACTTTTTCGACAGTCTGCAGAAATACACTATGTTTTCAACAACTTCGACATTTTCACATTTCCCCGAAATGCGACACTTGCATAGTTCAAAAGTTTAACTGTCTTTAAGGGCGCCTTCGGCTTTTTGCGAAAAATGCGCAGAGAGAGGATGAAGAGAGAGAAAAATCCCGAAGGTGACGTCTCCAATGAATGAGGAACGTTCCCAGCCACTTCCCATAATTTACGAAGTGAGAGATTTTTTCGACGTCCTCGTCTGCGTCAACGATAATGATTCATTGACCATATACTATGTATAGTTGTCACAAAAGCCATATACTTCCAAGTACAATGGCTTTCCTAATTAGGTGACAAGCATTCAATGTAATTAATACACGGATGAAATTTATAAATAGATCATCCAAGCACAGATTATTGGTTGCTCCGTCCATGAGACGCATTATTTGAGCCTTCCAATTACGCCATCAATTTTGGTTGTAATTGCCATTTGTATTGTGCTTCAGTGTGATATAGCAGCAACACGTTTTTATCTGTGTACAACGTAGATGAATGCTTGTTGTGATTGAATACACTTTCATTGTTTTTAATCGCACTTGTATATTCACTGTGATCAAAACACGGACGTCTACAGCTCCTCAGTTTCTGATCAACAATCATCTCATTTACATTCTATGTGATTCTTCATGGCATATTGAGGTGCAATAGCATTTTGTGAGGGAGCAAGTCATTACAAAGGAGGTGGAGCTTCAACATGTGTCCTCAAGAGAATGTGTAGCTGATATCTTCACCAAATCATTGGGAAAGGCCTTGTTGTTAAAGCATAGGACATCACTTGGAGTGTTATCAAAGTCCATGCTAAGACTAGTTGAAGAGGGAGTGTGAAAGATTCAACTAGTTTGATCGTATTTGCTACATCTCCATATTTGACAAACTGAGGTCAACTTTGTTTTAGACTTAGAGTTTGACTTTTCAAAGTTCATTAATCTAAATTTCATTTGAATCACATGGTTTTACTTCATTCGTTGAATCAAAGTATGCTACTTCCATCTTAGAAAAGTTTGGAGCATTGTCTATCAAGGGACTAATTTGTACTTGAGAGCATACTTGGACTCGGATTTTGCAGGTGATAAGATGGATAGAAAATCCATAAGTGCCTTTGCTACATTCCTATGTGGAGGAGTTATATCTTGGCTTTCAAAAAAGCAAGATACCACCTCTCTATCCTCTTGTGAAGCTAAGTATAAAGCATTGACATCAACCACCCAAAAGAATTTTGGAGGCGCTTCATGTGATCAAGATAGAGGAGATTCTTACATATATTGTGATAATCAAAAATCACAACAACTTGCCACCAATCCTATCTTCCATGCTTGAACCAACCACATCGAGATTGCACATCATTTTGTAAGGGAGCAGGTGCAAGCTAAGGAGATCAAGCTTCTTCATGTGTCATCATCTGAATGTGTTTCTAATATCTTGACTAAACCATTGCCAAAGGATTCATTTATGAAGTTAAGATATGCACTTGGTGTTGTAGATAGATGTACACTAGATTTGCCAAGCTAGATTTTGAGGAGCGTTGAATTGATCCCACACATGTGGAGCCTGTTCCCATGTGTGGATGGTTGTCATAAATGCACCTAGATTTAGTTAAATTGAATTTATCTTGATTGACTCAAGTGTGAACTTGTAGAAAGCTAGTCAAGTAGAAAATTGCCACTTGGCATCATTTCATTGACAATTGGTTAGGCATTCCCATGTGAATGAGACATGGTTCCCACGTGTGAGGGGCTGGACCCATGTGTGGAAAGATCAGTAGCTTATCATAGGAGTTAATATTGTAAGTCCCTATAAGTTAGGAAAATCACCTCAAATCAAGCAAAATCATGGTGAGGCAATGGCACCAAGTTAGGAGTCAAAGAGGTGGATCTAGATGATGTGGAATTTCTCACATGTGCCAGACTTGATGAGTCAACATACCAGGTTGAAATGTACTTGATATACATAGATCATCATTGTAATTTATTCAATCTTGATGAGAGATATTGATTTTGAGACAAAACCTTGTTATTTTCACTATTTGTGTTGTGATTTCTTGCATTGAATGCTATCAATAGATACTGATCTTCAATCCCTACTCATTGTCCATACAGTGATAGAGTTTCACATGTGTGAGGCCACTCTTGAGTTGTTTTGATCATTTGTCAAGTTGTTGTTGCTAGTTAGATGCAATTTTTGATCTAGACATTAGATTTGTGATTGATCTATCTAATTAGCACCCAACACCTCTTGTGGATCAATTGTAGATCCAATTAAGGTCCAAAATTCAGTAAATTCAATACTAATGCACAAACGCACATGAAAGAATACTTAAATTAAATCAATGTTGCTAGTGTCATGGCAAGCAATGATCATTCATAGTAATCAAACATGCTAATAGACATGGTAGTTTAAAACTAGCACTAGAATTTTAAAGCACACAAGTTTTGCAAGGGTTTAAATATGAACTTCAAAACACATAAACTTTATTCAAGTGGATCAAGTTTTAAAAACAAAAGTTTGACTCACTAACTCACTATCTTAAAAGTGATCACAAATCATTATTACTAATTATTTGCACTCCTATAATGAAAACATAGAACAAAACCTACATATCTCACAACCACATTAACAACCCAGTGAAGAAGTTGTTGAAGCTTGAGCCAATAAGGTGCTACTACTCTGTAATGTTGAGCAATTCATAACTTAACCATTTTTGTTGTTGTGAGTATGAGAGGATGGGAGCAGTTGCTAACAACAATCCACACCTTGAAGACAATCTTCAAAGCCTGCAAAAAAACCAAAAGCGAATCAACATACTACAAAGATCATGCTTTTAAGAAGAGGTTAAATAGATCCTTGGTGAGAGAGAGAGAGAGAGAGAGAGAGAGAGAGAGAGAGAGAGAGAGAGAGAGAGAGAGAGAGAGAGAGAGAGAGAGAGAGAGAGAGAGAGAGAGAGAGAGAGAGAGAGTTTGAGTGCACGATGGTGGAAATTTATAGCAAGACAGAGAGAGATAGATAAGGTATACATTGAATGGGTAAGGTCCGTATAAGTTTGATACTCACAATGAAGAAAATACGTAATGGTAACATAGGAATAGTCTTTGAACTTTGGATTGTTTGATAAGGGCGCTTTCAAGAGACAAAGGTTAGGTTGTAGACTTTCATGTACTCAAGGACACGTTGAGATCTCACACTTGTCAAAGCCCAAACTTTTCTAAATTTAAAACATGATAGGCAAAATCTCATCAAAAATGTCATTTTGATAGGCAAGTTGAAAATTGCATGTAAGTGAACACTAAAAATTTTCATGAAATATTACTTAGTCACAATGTCATGAAAAGACAATTGAGTTATTCACTCTTCAAATTGAAGTAATTAGATTGGTTTCATATCTCATAAAGCTTTTCTCAAAACATTCATTTGTATTTGTAGCAATGCTTAATGGCATAATCAAACTTGCTAAAATAGAATTGATCAAATACACCATACAAAGTTTTAAGGTGTGTCTACTATAATAAATAGAGAAAAATGTACCTCACGGTTGTGTAACATGCGTCTAGTATGAAAAAAAAAGTGTGAGAATTCTCAACCTTACAATAAAAAGGCAAGTTCTTTATTTCCAATATTTGAGCAATGTTTTAAATTGAGGAAGGCCCCTTCTTTAGCAAGTCACCTTAGGTTGGCACAATTTTTATTTTTAGCATATTTTAGTGATCCTTTACATTAGGGAAGGCTCCCATTACCCATTATGGAAGGCCACCTTCCTTGAACCTTTTCAATTGTGAGGGGCCATTTCTTTTATCGTTAGCATTTTTTGAGCGATGCTTGACACCAAGGAAGGCACCTTTCGAGGTGAGCCCCTCCCAGTGGAGAAGGCCCCTTGATGGGGGCCTTCTTTTGTGCAAAAACTCCAATTTGAATGTTTTTACTAAATTTTTGCAAGGCAAATTTTAGAAGCAAGCGACACAACCATTACTATCAAAATTGTACGAATTAGGACAAACACTGAACATCAAATTCAAAGATTCTTGAGAAAATTGGTCTTCCACTAGTAATTAAGGTCATTGAGAGGTTTCCTATGGGTTTTATCCAAAAAGCATCCCACCATATGATTATTGATAAAGCAGATGTCATCTATATATCTGAACGAATATTTGAAGTTATCCATATATTCAATATGCCCAAGTTTTGCAAGTCTTTTGATAAACTGCATCTTGTGATCCGTTAGTCTTACAATACAATTATCTATCAAGTAGGAGTTCCATTTACACAAATTATCCTTGTCAATATCATTCCATTCATCCAAAATTGCTTTTTCGGATGCCCATTTAAAAGCATTGGACCCAGATAAACGTCTATATTTAAGTGTTTTGACTTTGGCAACTTTGAATGCCAAGCAAATCAGTTTTTTCATAGTGGTTTTCAGATCGTCAGTACCTTCCAAAGGAATATTTTCATAGCATTTGGTTGCCTTCATCGTATATATATGCTTGGATAAATTTAGATAGAAGTCAACTGATGAATCACATTGCCAAAGTACAAATGTATCCCCATTTAGGACACTCTTGTATGTTTTTACCTTCAGGCCTGCATCTTTCATAATGAAAGGATACAGCATACCAAGAGCACCTGTTAGGAATTTTGCAAGTATAGAAAAACAACAATCATGTGCATTTGTGATCCATCGAAATGCTTCCTTATGTGCCTTATAGGTGCAAAGTAGGTAAGGTAATACTTTTGAATGTATGAAATCATCGGGTAGTAATTCACTCATAGAGGTGTCAATGTAATCCAAAGAATTTGAGACGAAATTATTTGTAGGATCAGGGAAAGGAATAAAATCTGAGCTATCAAGTCTTTCTATAGCAAGTTTACGTATGGGATATATGCAAATAAAACAAGGGTTATGTTGTTTCCATTGACATATAAATGCTTGGTAATCCATTTGCATTCATCGTTGGCAGCTTCTTTTTTATGTAATGGGATAGTGTTCCCTTGAATCCATTTCTTGTTCTTTAAAAAATCTAAGGCACTTTTCCTACAAAATTCAGCATGCATATCTATATTTGTGTCTAGGTACATAGGTAAGAGTTTCATGAGTTTGAACCATCCATCATGTAATTCAGTAGCAATACTTTGAATATTAGTATGTTGCAGTACTATATGATTGAGTCCTCTTTTCCAATGAATGTTTAAGGACCTTACTACTAATAAAGCTGCAATCTGTAGTTACAACATGACCGAACTTATTTGAAACAAAGCCTTTAAAATGTTTAAAAGTAGAGCACAAACAAACTTGAATATTTTCAATTTGAAAATTGCAGAAAACTTCATAAGGAAAATACCATTCCATTTTGACATTCGACATGTATGACCAACCAAACACTATATTATCAAAGGGCTCATGTATAAAGCCGAATAATTGTAGAACTTCTTCACATGAACGGTCTCAAACATTCTATTGCCTTTGTTTCATGCGTAATGAGCTGCAAACGATCCAATGTATTTTTTATTACCTCCCTTCTTTCCAAAACCATCTTGTCCTGCAAACATATCAATCCCGATAGAAATTCAGCTTCTTGATTGGCAAATCGCTCTTTGTACCACTTCCTTGTCCTTCTTTTTTCTTATATCCAGTAAAATTTTTTTTTTTTACCTTGGCCAGAGAGGATAGAGCTAGGGTTGTTGAGATTGAAAGTGCCTGTACATTTACTAGTGTTTTGGAAGAATTTTCCTTGCAAAGTAGAGAAGCTAGGTCTTTTAAGCAAGCATTCAATTCTCTAATATTCTCGGCATCACCAAGATGAGCAAGGAGTTTAGCAAAGGAAATTGCGGCAAGTTCAATGGATGCTTCAATCATGTACTGGCGTAGATAAAGGAAGGTAGTATGAGCTTTGACAATATCCCTAGCAGGTTTGTGTAGCCATAGAAAAAAGGCATTGAGTTGGTTTTGTGGGGAAGCACCGGGGAAGAAAATGACACACCTGAATGGTAGAAGTGTTAGATTATTCTCCTACTAATCGACTAATCGACATTTTAATCTTCATCCAATTCATTATCCAGACCTGCAGTTTTCTTCATGTTTCTACGCAGTCTGCATAACTACTCGAGAATCACTCACAGGTGGATTCGACTTATAAATGTTCGAGCATGGTTCAATAAATAAATTGTTGAGGCAAAGATAGTTTATTGTTCGCCTTAATTGAAGCCACAAAATTTTCGAAAAGATTCAACTGGACGAATGCCAGCTCGCTTTGGATGGATGCCAGCTCACTATCCATTTGATGACCTAATTAGCTGTCCTACTATTGGACGTTCCCGCATTTTGCTTAGTATATATAGCTGTTCATATGCATACAGTTTTAAGAAGCATTGAAATGCGATCAATAGATCAGCAAGTATTGAATAGTTAGGCTCTCTCTCTCTCTCTCTCTCTCTCTCTCTCTCTCTCTCTCAAGCCTACGAGCTTGAATACTCCTGAGCATTTTAGCTCACTTCTTAGAGTTGTTTAGAGATTGCTATTGCGCTTACTGCTTATCAGCATTGTGCTTAATTTAGACTTTCATTTTAGCCGTTCAGAAATAGCTTAGAGTACGCGACTTCGATCCGCAACTTATTGTACTCATTTACTTCTGTTTCGCTTTCATACTGAATCAATACTATCTTTTATTGCATTCAAGTTTGTCTCAGAATGTATGCGTTTCTGTAGTTCTTCGCGATTAATTATATGTCTGATAATTCAATGCATTATTGTTTGGCTACGTAATCACTATAGGACTAATGATTTCAAAGTTAGTTACTATAAGATCAAACGTGATTGCTATCACTATTGTTTTGTTTGAAATTGATAGGCGTAGTTATGCATGAAGAAAGAAGAAGATAGTCTATTCCGCTGCGCATGATAAGTTTTTTTTTTGTTGTTCGAATTCTTTTTATTTGAATCTTATTCGACCTATCTTTCACATATCTCTTTCCAACATGGTATCAGAGCGAAAACTCGTATACTTGATATCTTCACAATATCAAATTATTCTTCAGTTCGAATTAATATGTTTTGGTATCAGAGAATTGATTTCTACAGCATTGTATCTTTTTCTTAACGACAATCGAATTATCGACAATCTAAAGTTCCAGATGGATTCTCAAAGTAAAGCCGGTCTTATCGTAGACAAGCTGAATGGATCCAATTATCATTTATGAAAATTTAAGATGAAGACCTTGCTAATTGCCAACGAGTTGTGGGATGTTGTTACAGGTATCAAAGTGAAGCCTGAAGACAACACAGTCGACTCAAAATGGAAATCGAAGGATGGTAAAGGTTTCACGCTTATTATCCTCAATATATCAGATACTCAAATTGGCCACATAGCTGAAGC
This sequence comes from Diphasiastrum complanatum, assembly GCA_029204225.1. Lineage (NCBI taxonomy): Eukaryota > Viridiplantae > Streptophyta > Lycopodiopsida > Lycopodiales > Lycopodiaceae > Diphasiastrum > Diphasiastrum complanatum. Next base: position 10,265,791 of record CM055100.1, on the reverse strand, counting down.
CAAAACTTCGAAAGAAGTTTGGGACATCTTGAGCTCACTATATGATGTGAGAGACATAACTACCAAGTTACATCTTCGAAGGAAGAATATATTTTTCATTATGTTCCAGATAATCTCCATATGACACACGTTCGCACTGATTGGATTCGCTATTGCTATGATCATAATACTGATCTTCAAAATCATAGTTAGATTGATGTTCATATTCAGAGTCACCGTCATCTATGTACTCAAAATCAGAGTCAGAATCCATATTGAGAATATACTAGGCTGAAGTTTATGTGCAATGGACTTTGATAAATAGCTTAAATGCTCTTTTCTCCACCCACTTATAACTCAAAGTTCTACAATGAGTGAAACTGAAAGACAAAAACTTGTAGGATCATATAAACTGAGCACATTTTCTTTTTACAATATTCAATTCCGAGCTCAAATGGAGACGATATGAGGATTTGTAAGTAAGAAAATAATATACAAGGAAATTTGATTGAGGGAGAAAGAAGGGGTCTTAAAAAAATAAACTGAAAAGTAATAATTACAACATTTCAAAAACTTAACAATGTCAAATCAATTTTCATTTTTACTGCACTACAATCCGAGCTCAAACAAGAAAGTTATGGGAGTTTGAAGAAAAATTAAGGAAATTGAATAAAGATCAACTTAGAATGAGGGGCTGTAAAAAAAACAATTACAAAATTGTATTCAATAAAACTTGAAGTTGAGGAAATATTGAAGTACCCGTTGAGAAATAGAAAGAACTGTAAGAAAATTCAAATTTTATGGCGATTTTTTTTTTTATTGGGCACGGAGGAGAGAGGAGTTTGCATGCTGGCATGGGAGAGAGAGAGAGAGAGAGAGAGAGAGAGAGAGAGAGAGAGAGAGAGAGAGAGAGAGAGAGAGAGAGAGAGAGAGAGAGAGAGAGAGAGAGAGAGAGAGAGAGAGAGAGAGAGAGAGAGAGAGAGAGAGAGAGAGAGAGAGAGAGAGAGAGAGAGAGAGAGAGAGAGTTGGACCGAGTGTTAATCTCGACCGAGTGAAAGGTTGGGATCTCGACCGAGCCGGGGAGGAGGGGATGGAGGTTAGCCAACACTTGTGCTAATTTTGTTGAAAGTTTTGAACACTGCAAGCACTGTTACCGTTCGAAGTACTATCATGTATTTGCGAGAAGAGACTGAAAACTAATCAACTCACATGAAGCTAATCGTCATTCGTTTAGCTCTTATTTTTTACTGTAAAGAATTCAGGCCTCAGGGCCACGCACACACACGTACCCACGTGAGCTGCGTACTGGGATCCCAACCCCAGTTGCCTAGCCAACCGCCATCTGTCTAACCCCCAAAAGGGGTGGTACTAGGGATAGAGGATATAGAGAAGCCCCAACTTATATATGGTAGAGTTCCAGGCAAGCAGTTACGTATGAGATATTGAGAATTCTCAAGGCCTTCACTGGGTGCTCAAGCCCACGACACTTTCATGTTCGTGGCTTGCAACTAAACATTCCGCAACACCCCCCACTCAAGCAAGCATAGGCAAAGGAACCCCCACTGGCTCTGATACCATATTGTGGAATGAGAGAGAGAGTGACAAGAGAATATATTGATCGTGGTGAATGAGAACAATAGCTCTTACATGTAGAGTAGTGTGCGAGAGAGAAAGAGAGGTGTCTCTCTGTGTATGTAAGCCCTAGAAGCCACTAAAGTAGTAGTCGACGTTTCTTTTCCTTCTATGCCACAAGGAGAACCAAGAACATATGTTAGTACATAGTTGCATCATCATGAAGAAACTTACAAGATGACAGAACCAGAAGCACCACAAATGGAAATAATCATGAATATGCTGTGTAGTAAGATGGATATTACATTGGGAGAATTTCTTAAGCTGGTGCCGAAAGCAAAAGAAGTATTAGCAGAGAAGTTAACTCAGATGGAACCACCAATCCGTTAGAAGCCACTTTTTTGTGTCGGGTTTGAAGAATCAAACGAAGTACTCAATGTGGGAGCAGCCTGGGAAAGTGAGCAAAAAACATCACCCTGCCAATACAACATAGACAATTTGGTGAAGAAACAGACGTGATTGATGGAGATTGAGGAATTAATTTTATTTCAACCAAACTATGTGCAAAATGGGGACTTACAAAGATTAAGCCTGTGGCTTTTTCCATTAAACTAGCTGATCAAACAATAGTCCATCCGCGAGGAATGGTTGAACTATCTTGAAGGATTCTACAAAGTATAGCTCAAGGAAATTGAATAAATTTGATTCTAGAAGTTTCACAAAGAACGTAGGCTTGATTTGATCAACTCAAGATAGAATTGTAGCCTTGATTTGGACTTCTAGTCTCGTCCCTCGCACTCTCTCACAAAGATTGAATGGATATATAATGAGTTTGCATCAAATTCCTACATCAAAAAATTAACGATTTTGGACACAAAATGACCGTTGCTCACTCCTCCTTGATGATTCAACAAGACCTATAAAATTACTTTTAAGGACTTGCTCTCAACACCTATTAATTGTATTTAATGACACAAAGTCAAATCTCAATAATGCCAATGATTTTTTATGCTCTCTCTTTGACTTGCATCAAAAAACTCATCAAAATGATGTGTAATGAAATTATTGAGATCTAATAAATAATGGTTAAAAATGCAGGTTGAGAGGTTCCCACATGCGTGGAAAGTACGACTACTAACCACTACCAACATAGATCTCAAAAGTTGAAGCAATCTCTTTGATTAGACTAGCCCTCACGTAACTATTTCTAAGCAACAAACTTGCTAAATTTGGATTGTGTTTTGATCATCAATTATTCTCTTGTACTTGGCTCTAATACCATGTTGAAAGTATAGAATAGGACCATAAATGAACCTCTAATTGATTCACAAGAGTGATTGATTGATTGATTAGCAATCTATTAATATACTAGCACTCAAAACTAGATCTAGATTGGCAATTATCAATCAAGAGCAATCAAACATGATCAAAACATGAAGATACAAATTCACATGTGTGGGGTACCACCTACAGTATGACTTGTGGATAGAGAATGATCCTAATCAACTTTACTTTGCATTCATTTCATAAAATCACTACATAAATAGAGCAAAAACTCAAGATAGTTAATAAACTCCCAAATCTTGATCTCTTGTCAATGGAATGAATGAATGATAGTACAAAGGAGATCCTTTCCATGCCTGAATGAGCAAGTCTAGCATGTTTTCAGGTGTCAAATCAGTCTTAGGTTGACATGATCCCTTGATTTTAGGAATCATGACCAATTTGACTAACTAACCCCTATGATTGGGATCTAGCCTACCTAGCCTAGTTGACACACATGGGAATATGCTCTCACATGTGTGAATTTACTGTCAATAATTAGATTAAAAATAGCATACATTCATCATAGGCAACCACCACCAAAAGGAAGAGCAATACACACCATTACTTCTACATAACTGAATGTCATGTGTACAATGAAACCTGAGAGAGAGAGAGAGAGAGAGAGAGAGAGAGAGAGAGAGAGAGAGAGAGAGAGAGAGAGAGAGAGAGAGAGAGAGAGAGAGAGAGAGAGAGAGAGAGAGAGAGAGAGAGAGAGAGAGAGAGAGAGAGAGAGAGAGAGAGAGAGAGAGAGAGAGAGAGAGAGTAAAACTACATCATAAACAATGAAAATGAAATTTATCACTGACTTCTAACACTCTCACTCAATGATAAAGTTACACTCTCTATTCCTAATAGAGTGCAAAAGTTTTCAAATTTACATCTACCTAATGACTTAGTAAAAATATCTGCCACTAGATCTTCAGATTTACAGAAAACAAGGTCAATGGCTCCATCAAGAAATTTCTCTCAAACAAAGTGATAATGTATTTGGATGTGCTTGGTTTGAGCATGTAAAACTGGATTTTTGGCAAGGTGAATGCAGCTTTGAGATAGTAGTCGCATCCACCTGTGGTTGATTCAAATCAATAAGCAATCTTTGTAGCCATACTGATTCATGTGTAGCATTGTTGAGTGCCCGATATCCAGCTTCCATCGAAGATAAGGATACTGTAGGTTGTTTTTTGTTGCTCCATGAAACTACAACTGTACCATAACTGAATGTATGACCACTAGTAGATCTTTTGTCATCAATATTACTTGCCCAAATGACATCTGTATAACCTACCAACATAAACACTTCAGGATGATCATGCTTCAAACTAAAATTTAATGTCCCTAGAATGTACCTAAAAATACGTTTAGCAGACTTCTAGTGTGCTTGACTATGATCATCATGCATAAATTGACTCACGACACTAACAACATAAGCAATATTAGGTCGTGTATGTGTTGAGTAATCCAAACTACCCACCAGTTGTCTGTATAGATAAGCATCCACTTTCTCAGATTCATCATATGCAGTAAGCTTCGTATTGACATCCATCGGTGTGCTTAAAGGCTTACAATGCTGCATATTGAACCTATAAAGCAGACCTCGTGCATATTTGCTTTCTTTGTGTAAGAAGACAACGTCTTCCTTTTGACATACTTCAATGCCAAGACAATAGTGCATCAATCCTAGATCGTTCATGTCAAAGGCATTGGAAAGATCTGATTTGATTTCATCTATTAAGCTCTCATTACTTCCTATAATAATAAGTCATTGACGTACAAAACAATGAACACTATATCTAAATCTTGCCTTAGAATGTAAAGATTAGGATCAACATTACTCTTTGCCATTCCCCTTTGCTTGAAGTGTTCATCAATGAAAGAGTACCATGCCCGTGGTGCTTGCTTCAATCCATTCATAGTTTTGTTGAGCTTACAAACAAGATGTTCTCTCCTTAGCTCAACAAATCCTTGAGGTTTTACTAGATACACCTCTTCATCTAGCACTCCATTAAGAAAAGCAGATTTAAAGTCCATTTGCTAGATCTTCCAACCATAGAAAGCAGAAATAGCAATAATAGAAGGTATAAGTACCATCTTAGCTATGGGTGCGAAGGTTTCCTCAAATCTCTCTTGCAACTAATCATGCTTTGTACTTGTTGAGTTGCCCATCTGTTCCATACTTGATCTTATAAATCCATTTGCAAGGCCATCATGTAGTTCAATCAAGTTCCACATCCTATTTTTCGATACAGCCTCCATTTCTGTTAGTTGCATGCCACTCCTTGTGCTCTTTTGCTTGATCAAAAGTTTTCGGTTCTTGAGCCTTGAGCACAAAACCCATTAGGGCTAGATTTATCTCTAATCTTGTAGGAGGTTTTCAATTTCTACTTGACCTTTTGAGCTCTCCTTGCTTGCTAGATTCGAGAGTATCTCCCTTCTTAGCATCACATGTGACTGATAAGTACCATTTAGGTACTCTCTTTGGAATTTCAGCATCAAGCTTACCTTTGCCTATTGAATCTTCCACATCAAAATCCACTTCCTTCTTGACTTGTACTTTCGCTCCATCATCAAAAGGTTGAGTGATTGCTTCAGTTTTTTCACCTTGACCCATCTCGTCAAATGTAACATTTCTAAAAATTACAAGCTTCTGTGTATTCATGTCATACATCATGTATGCCTTAGCCTTCTCATCATTATCCAAGGAAAATACACCTGATAGCTTTTGCATCCAATTTCCTTCGTTTCTCATCAAGAATATGAGCGTAAGCATCACAACCAAATACTCTCAAGCGAGAAATATTAGGTTTCTTTCCAGTAAAAGCTTCATGAGGTGTCTTACCTTCCGCAGATTTCGTAGGACATCGATTCAGGATGTGAGTAGCTATTCTACAAGCTTCTGCCACAAGGTGTTTGGCAAACCCTTACTTTTGAGCATTGCCATCTCAAAAATGCATATGTTCTTTCGTTCTGCAACTCCGTTTTGTTGTGGTAAATAAGGTGATGTATGGTAAAAATTAGTAAATGGATCTTAATTAGCTCTATTATAGACCTATAAGAGTGATTGCTAAAATTGGATTATTGATCTAGATCAAGACTAGCACTCAAAACTAGCTTTACATTGACAATTCCTACACAACCAAGCAAGAACAATAAAAAACTATGATCCCACGGCCTCACACATGTGAAACAAATGAGTGTATGGACTGCTAATAGAGAAAATGATTACTTTAAGTTTTCTAAGAATTCACATACTTTGATCATTCATAAGAGAGTGATAAACATGGATTTGCTCCCAAAACAATGCTTCTCATCATTAACCTCAAAATGGATCCAACATGGATCACGTATACAAAAATGGTAATCTCTCTCTAGACCACTTGTAGCCCATGTGGAACAGCTCATTGTGCTTGTCTTATCCATTTTGGCTTAGATTCCACTAATTTTCCACATCATCACTTGGTGGCCAGTGTTGACCTTCTAGATTCCTACGTTCTAGGAAATAGATCCTACAAAGTAAGAAATCTTGTATTTTTTGCTTATGAAAGCTATGTACAATGGATTTAAATTTTTTCACATGCATTTCACATGTGTGGACATGACCTTATATGTGTGGATTCACCTAGATACCAAACAATTAGCTTTTACAAGGTAAAAATTGTCAAATTCAACACTCCTAAATTTTTAGCTTGATACATCTATAGTACATCTATCTACAACACCTAAGGCTGATCTTAACTTGATAAATGAGGCCTTTGGCAAGGCTTTAGTGAGGCAATCTAATGAAGATACATGTTGACTTTTGATCTCAGTTTCTTGAACCTTCTCCTCACAAAATGGTGAGCAATCTCTATGTGCTTGCTCCTTGCATGGAATGTGGGATTGGTTGCAAGTGCTTGGTCTGGTTGGTTGTCACAATAGATAAGTGGCTCCTCCTCAACCTCCATGACTTGTAGCTCCACCAATATCCTCTTTAACCACAAGACCTCCTTGGTTGTTGATGTCAAGGCCTCCTTGGTTGTTGATGTTAAGGCCTTGTATTTTGACTCAATTGAGGAAAGTGAAATTGTATCTTGCTTTTTGGAAAGCCAAGATACTATGCCATCACAATGAAAGGAAGCAAAAGCACTTGTGGACTTCCTAGCCACCTTGTCACCTGCAAAATCAGCATCCAAATTGGCTCTCAAAGCAAGATTAGTTCCATGATAAAATATGCCAAAGTTCTTGGTGGTTGAGATGTACATTAACATCCTTTTGGCACTTTTCCAATGACAAACTAATGGATTTTGCATAGATTGGCTTAGCTTACCAACACTATAACTTAGATCAGGTCTAGTTATAGTTAGATATATTAGGGAGCCTATAAGCACTCTATAGTGTGATGTCCTCAAAGGATGCTTCATCACAGCTATTAGAAACTTTTACATTTTGTTCCATAGGAGTGTCTACTCCTTTGTAATTTTTCATTCCAAATTTCTCTAAGATAGAAGATGCATATTTGGATTGACATATAAAACTAAAATCCATTGCTTTTGATACTTCTATGCCTAGTATGAAATGAATAATTCCAAGATCTACAATCTTAAACTCTCTAGTGTTGAATTTCACATGTGTGGATTGTCCACTACATGTACTTGTGATCTCCTAAGGTGTGTAGATGCACCAAGATCAAGACTAGATTCAGATTCAAGATCTATCTTTGATTCTATGGCAAAAACACACTACTACATGCATTCAATCACTTCCAACTCTCACTCACACGTGTGGGAAGTATTCAAAAAATAATCCAAGTAAAAACAAGCTGCTCTCCTCAGATAGAGAGAGAAAAAACATCATGAGCTCTCGGGTAGAGAGAGAAAGCTAGAAATCCAATAACTCACAAAATCCATGAAATCACCAAGTCAATTAGATCCAAATGGGGAGTACAATAATAATAGTAGATTCATGAGCTACCACTATGCTTAACTATGATTGGATCACACTTTGCCACCTCTTAATCCTATTGGACCATTGATCCATGCACCTCTAAATTCTATTGGACTATATTCAAGCACACCTCAAATTCCTATTGGACCACACATGGTTCCACCTCTAAATCCTATTGGACCTCTTAAACTTCATCAAACAAAATCATTACACTTGTCTACACTCTAATTGGCACAAGTTTGGCCTCCTACTCTATTTTGGCTCAATAGTGGCATTACAAGTGGAAATGGATAATTTGCCATCTATGCCAAATTTGACCCTATCAACATCCTACACCTAAATGCTTGACTATGAGATTCTATGAGACTCCTATATCAAACATTTTGATTTACTTTACGATTCTCCACACGTGGGAACATCCTCCACACATGTGAGATTCACTCAGAAACTTCTATCATAGAAAATACCAAGCTAGATTTTTGCCAATTTCTCACACTCCTCCTCAAAAAATAGCTTGGAAAGGTACTAGATCACTTGAGAAGTTTGTAAATCTTTTTGAGTCGATCCTTTGGTATGCATAAGAAGTAAAGATCAGCCAAGGGATCCATCATAGCAGCACCCTCACCATATCCATGATAAGATCTCTATGGTAGAGATCTCTTGCCAATGCCTTTGAAGAGTGCTCCACCAATATGCCACTATGATCATGGGCTTCCTCCATGCTTGATGATGATCTTTGCTTTGAAAGTTCCACTTGCATGATGGATGCATAGAGAAATCTGAGGCTTCCAAGCCTCATAAGGATCATGGAGATCAAGATGATAAGATGTGAAACAATGATGATTATCAAGATTATGCTTTCTAGCTTGACTAGTCCACATACAATGAACTATATCCATGATGGATCTAATCTTGATATCAAAGACTATCTTGATCTTTTTTAGGCTAGTTACTCTCTCAAGGATGTAAGTGTCCACTTTGGATGCTTCACTTAATCTCAAGAGGAGTTTACAATTTGCCTCAAAACATGTGAAAACATGATTTTAAAAAAAGTGAGTACCAAGCTCAATCTTGTTCTTACTAGAACCAAGAGCATACTTTTGACAATACAATATCTTGCTTTCAAAAAGTATTGGAAACACATCTAAGTCAATAATGAAAAGAAACATGTCCATACCATAAGCATCATACAAAACTAATATAGCTTTTCTTGAACTTTGAGATCCAAAAAATTCAATGAAGCAAGATAGCATTTCAAGCAAAGGAAGAGGAGCATATATGAATGTGTTGTAGTAGATACAACATAAAAGATGCCCCTCTTTGCCATGTAAGGTGAGCCATAAAGACTCGGCCATGCATCTTGAAGGTCTTCTTGAAATCATATGAAGAAGCTCCTCCTCACACCTTGGCCCCATCATAACTTGAATACCTTCAAAAAAGATAACTTGTGATGCTTCTTGAGAAGCCTTGATCTCGGCCACTTCCAAGATTAATTCTTCATGCAATGTGATATCTCTATTCACAATCACTTTTGAAATAGAGAGTGTAAAGGCACTAAAGGCCTCCTTGATGGATGAGTATCCAATCATGATCCATGAGCTTGGATCATCCTTCCTTCTTGTTTCCAAGGGAATATGTGCAAAGCAAGCACTACCAAGTTCACTAAGTTAATCAACCTTAGGCTTCGTCTTGAATAAAACTTCATATGGGGCTATTCCTTCAAGAGCTCCGATACTCCTCAAAGCTTTGATCTTCAATGAGAATTTCTTCTCAACATATGCTTTGAATAATAAGGAATAATCATACACCATAATACTTGAAGAGAGAAGATATGTGCATCTTGTGTGATCATCCTCCTTTGAAATATTGGACATATAAGACACATCAAGAGAGTTTGCACTCTCACTTGGATCCAATTTGTAGATGCCTTCAAATCTTGATCCATATGCAAGGATCTCACCATCCTTCTTGATCACACAATTAAGATTGAAATTGACATCAAAGCCACTATCAAGAAGTTGGCCAACACTTAAGATGTTCTTTGTAAGCTTTGGGACAAAAAGAACATTGTTGAGAAAGAGATCTTTAGAAGATGCAAGCTTCAAGGGAATAATCCCTACTCCTTCAATATTGCACTCATGCTTGCTTGCAATGTATATGGTCTTCTTGACTCCATCATAAGGCATAATAGATGAAAAAAAGTGCTTGGAGCCACACATATGTGAAGATGCTCCACTATCAATATACCATGAGTCATCCTTGTTGAAAGTGGAAGAGGAGAAGCTTGATGCCATAAGAGAGCCTTCTCCATCACTTGCAATATAGTCTTCTTTCTCATTGGTGATGTTGGCTTGATTGAGTTGATTCTTCTTCTTGAAGCAATTGGTGGCATAATGGCCTTTCTTGCCACAATAAAAGCACTTGATCTTCTTCTTCTTGAGATTTTAAGTAGAAGCATGTGAGGTATCCTCCTCCTCTCCATCTTGGCCTTTAGCTTTGTCATTAGAGAAGTGATGGTGTTTCTTCTTACTCCTCTCTTTGTGCTTGGCAAATAGAACTTTGCCATCATCATGATTGAGTGATAGCTTGTCCATCCTCAAGAGTTTGTACTCTTGTCTTGATTCTTCAGAAATAAACACACTTTGAAGGGCCTATTTGGTAGCTCCTCCTTAATGGCATAGAATTGGACAAGGTTGTCATATTCATCTCTCAAGCCATTGAGAATGACTTGGACTAGCTCACTTTGGTTGATTGAGTCACCAATACATGCAAGCTCCCTATGAATATCCTTGACTCTCAAAACATAATTAGATGCACTCTCATCACTATTTTGACTACTTTGAAAGATTTGATTTCTAAGAGTGAGGAGCCTAGAGGTGTTCTTAGCCTCATAGATGGACTTGAGACAATCCCAAGCTTCCTTGGATGTAGAACAATCACCAATCTCCCTCAATATCTCATTAGAGACATTCATCTTAATGTAGTGGAGAGCCATCCTAGCTCTCTTCTTGTATTTTTGTACTTCTTGAAGGACTTGAGGCTCCTCCTCAATCCCAAGTACAATGTCCATCACATCTTGGAGTATCAAGGTGGACTCCATCCTCAACTTCCATATTGAATAATTGGAAGTAGACAATATCTCACTTGGTTGCAACAAGTATGAACTCATTGAAGTCATGTAAAGTGGAGATAAATAAAAGTGATGAACAAAAAATGTTGCTTCTCTCTCACTATAGGATCCAATAATGGTGTGCTACCATCTCCTATGCAAGATTTTGCAACAAACTGTGAGATGATTCTCACTAGCTATCTCAATCTCTCCAAAACTAGATCTACTTCACATCAAATGATGGGGTATGGGCAAAGTTAGGATCAAAAACTCTTAGCACATGTGAAATACACTAAGAAACCAAATTTGACTCAAATACAATGATATTGCATGAAACAAAATGGCTAGGATCTCAAAACAGTGCCTAGATCACATATAGATGAGATTGGTAAGCATTCAACTGTGATTTTGGATCAAACAAGCAATCTCTTAACCAAACCAAATGTGTCCACCCAGGTCTAGTTGCCCTACCTAACCCTCTTCAAAAGCTTATAGCTTTTTATTGGATCAACCAAATGGAATGAAACTGATTGCATCAGAAACTGGACAAAAATAGCTTCAAAACAAGCTATCTAGCAAGATTTTTGGATCAAACATGAAAGTGAACTCCCAAACTGAAATTGGATGTTCCTCACACGTGTCTGAGCACCTGATTCCGTATAGTACCAGTTCAGACCCAATCAATGCCCTATTGATCTCTTTTGATCCAAAATTGGACAAGATAGCTAGGAAAATGGATCTTGACAATTTCTAGCTCAAGATTGATGAATAGTTTTCACTCAAATGTATCAAAATGCATGGTAACCTTAGGTAGGCTCTGATACCATGTTGAATTTCACACGTGTGGATTGTCCACTACATGTACTTGTGATCTCCTAACGTGTGTAGATGCACCAAGATCAAGACTAGATTGAGATTCAAGACCTATCTTTGATTCTATGGCAAAAACACACTACTACATGCATTCAATCACTTCCAACTCTCACTCACACATGTGGGAAGTATTCAAAAAATAATCTAAGTAAAAACAAGCTGCTCTCCTTGGGTAGAGAGATAAAAAACATCATGAGCTCTCGGGTAGAGAGAGAAAGCTAGAAATCCAATAACTCACAAAATCCATGAAATCACCAAATCAATTAGATCCAAATGAGGAGTACAATAATACTAGTAGATTCATGAGCTACCACTATGCTTAACTATGATTGGATCACACTTTGCCACCTCTTAATCCTATTGGACCATTGATCCATGCACCTCTAAATTCTATTGGACTATATTCAAGCACACCTCAAATTCCTATTGGACCACACATGGTTCCACCTCTAAATCCTATTGGACCTCTTAAACTTCATCAAACAAAAGCATTACACTTGTCTACACTCTAATTGGCACAAGTTTGGCCTCCTACTCTATTTTGGCTCAATAGTGGCATTACAAGTGGAAATGGATAATTTGCCATCTATGCCAAATTCGACCCTATCAACATCCTACACCTAAATGCTTGACTATGAGATTCTATGAGACCCCTATATCAAACATTTTGATCTACTTTACAATTCTCCACATGTGGGAACATCCTCCACACATGTGAGATTCACTTACAAACTTCTATCATAAAAAATACCAAGCTAGATTTTTGCCAATTTCTCACATCTAGAAAATGCAATCTTTACTTCTCTTATGCCATCTTGATCATTACCACTAATACATACAAAATGAGAATAATGATCTTTCCATAACTGAATCTCATATACAAGGTAGACTCATAAGAGCTAACTGCAAAATGAATAGAGATTAAGAAAGAGTCAACCTAGAGTACCAAGCTCTAGGTGCTTGCTTGAGCCCATAGAGGCTCCTTTGCAATAAGCACAACTTGTCTTCAAGATCCTCCTTAATGAAGCCCTCGGGTTGCGTCATGTAGATTTCTTCCTCCAAATAGCCATTTAGGAAGGCATTGGTCACATGCTTTGATGTTGATGAATGGAGATTCCCAGGAGCCTCCCATCATTGCAGCACGAAAGTACAATCTTGCTAATGGCAGCTAATCTTTGACACTGTTTGACTCCATTGGTTTATTTGGATCGAATGCGTGCAAGATTTGAGACTAAATCGAGAGCATCACTAGAATCTACTGTCGTGGAGGTGGTAGCAGCAGGAGGAAGTGGTGGTATTGTTATTGTTTGGCATGGAGCTGGTGCCAGTAATTCTTCTTCTTCAAAAGTGTCTTCTCACTCATAGCCATCAAATACAATGGCATCAAACTGCTTTGGGGATTTGACCGCATGCCCGACCCGAAATGTGTCTAGTGATCGATCTACTACGGTATCTTGGTGTTCCGTCTGAAAAGTATCATCAAAAATATTCTCAAAATCATGGACTTGTTTGAATCCTCTTCCGGGGGATTGGAGTTCAAAGGGCCTTGGAATTTGGGGCATGGCAAAATCTTCTAAGGCCCCAAGGGCAAAATCATCGAACGTCCATAAAATATTGTGCACCCGGTGAAATAGCTCTCGTTTGTGGGGGTGAGGCAGCCTGGGTAGCTGGGATTGGAATTGTAGCTCCAATAGTCACAGACTGTCCCTAAGAGGAAGCAGAGGCAAGGGAAGTATCAGAGGCGAGGAGAATTACTAGTTTAGTGCGAGTGGTAGTCGGAGGTTGTAGCACAGCGGATGGTTGCCTAGTCCTTCGACGTGATGCGAGAGGCGAGTGAGGAATAAGAATCTCGCTACGTACACAACTACGTATACAACAATGACTATGAAATGATGAGGCCTGGTGAGATGACTCTATCGGTGCTTCTTCATAAATAGACAACACGATATTGGCATTAAACCCTCGAATCTTGTCTTCCAAGAAAGAACGGATAATAGCGAGAAAGAGGGCCAACCACAAATTGATGTTTTGTGTTACCCTTGATTGCCCTCTTCAACTCACCAAAAACCGTCTTATACTAGTTGTAAGGTTCTAGCGGGCTAGATCATAATTTGTAGTTGGAATCTACAATGCGGTGCATGATCTATGAAGAAATGTGCTCCTTCTTGAGGTTGCCAACCATCAGGAAGTTGTTCAGAAGCTGGGCTACGGTGTGGATGGTGGGATCTCAGATAGATTCTAGGAGATACCCGTCATGGGTCCACTAATACTCAATGGTGGTGTCTATGAACGGCTTGATCATGATTTTTGCATGCTTATGGTTCGAAGATGGCTCTTTGCTGGATGTGATACCTATGGCTGCAAGGGCGGCTTTAGTAATGTGCACCTTGTGTGTAATAGTCTGGAAAGTGATGTAAAACTTAGATTTGGCCATGGTCCAAGTGTTAACGGCCATAGTGATGAATTGCATATTAATTTTTCTAGAAAAGGCCTACTCGTAGATTTCCATTGCCTTGAGCAAGGGCTCGACAAGAGTCATCTACTGAGCGACCATGCTTGCGCTAGGGAGCTTCATGATGTCCGTTGCAGTTGGAACATCACGGTGGATGGAGTATCGCGGAGACTGAGAGGTATCAGTAGGAGACATGATGACTGAAAGTAGGCGCGAGTGTATGTCAAAAGGCTGGAAAAAAGTTGGTAGAAAGTTTTGGTCGCAATTTTTTTTTGCAAGAGCTCCACTAGCACAAGTGACAAATGAATCGAATTCAGTCTTCTTATAGGTGAATTTGGAGGGTCCATTAGACAAAATACTAGTTTGGGAGTTCAGTTCAGGACAAAAATTTGCCGTTTGCTCAGTACTGTGACAACAACTTCCAAAATTCTCAACAAAAGTTTTGGACTAAAATAGTAGTTTGGCGAACGTTCTGGCAAAGATTCAACATTCGCCTAAAGCCATCATTCGCCTAGGTACTATAGTCAATGCAAATTTTCAAGATCTGAACCTATGACTGACCTAAATTTGGCATTTTAAATTCATCTGGCATGTCGGCGAAGGTTCATAAGTACTGGAAGGTGCTCGGCGAACGTTCCCAAATTGACATGATGCTGAACATTCGTCTGAGGTAAAAACAGGTATTAACTTGTGGAAAGAATGTTTGCCCAGCTCAATGTACATATATTTGAGGTGGATCTTGTCTCTAAAAACTCGGTGAACAATTCTAGAACAATATGTGCAAAAAATGACCCAAAAAGTACTTTTCCAAGTCATTTTCCATAAAGATCTGATTTTTGAAAATACTTTCCTTCAATTTTTCCTAATCTGATGACATTTCTGACTTTTGCTCATCAATCTTTCCATACATTTTCCATTTTTACTTTTTTTTTGTCTTTTTCCAAAGAAAAAAAAATCACTCAAGTAATAAAAACAAGAAAATTGTAAAACAATCAAAATAAAATTGACAAGGCGTTGGATCATCCTGATTGAGCTAGCTGATCTAGCTCCCAAAACTTTTGTAGTCAGCTACCATTCCCTGGAGTGTTGAATATTTTTCCATCCAAATGTTTTAAAATGATCGTCCCATAGTTCAAATTTTTTTTCACAATATACGGTCCTTCACCTATGAGCTTCAATTTACCTTTAATCAGTTTCGTCTTATACATTAGCGGCTAGATCTCCTTCCTTCAGTTTTTTTTTTGTGTAATTGGCGATCATACCATGCCTTCCCACGGGCTTTCTCTGTTGCTAATGCATGTAATGCCATCAATCTGGTCTCACAAAGTTTTTGTAAATCCTCGTGATGCATCTGTAAGGATTTCGCATTGTCCAACCGTTCTGTTGCTGCTATGCATAGAGATGGTATTTAAAATTCAATTGGCATAACTACATCTTGTCCATAAACAAGTTGAAATGGCGTTTGATTTGTATTTCCTTTATAAGCAGTTTTGAATGCCCATAAAGCCGCATAAAGCTTATGTTCCCAATCGGAACGACTTGCTTCTACCGGTTTTGTCATAATGTTGTAGAGAATCTTGTTTGAAGATTTAGCTTGGCCATTACCCCTCGGATAATACGGAGTACTAAACCGATGAATAACGAAAAAGTCTTCCAACAAACACTTTATCGTTTCATTCACAAAATGTGTGCCGCGGTTACTAACGATCTCGATAGGACATCCAAATCTAGTAATAATGTTTTCATAGAGAAATTTAGCCGTTGATTTTGTATTTGCAATTCAGACTGCTTTCGCTTCAACCCATTTGGCCATATAATCAATTGCAACAATGATATATTTGGCTTGAGATCCTCTTGTCGCAGGATGAATAGGACCAACATAGTCGAGGGCCCATTTCTCGAACGGTGCTTGAGATAAAACTTGATGTAAAGGTTCATAATTCTGTCAGTAGGACGACGTGCTCGTTGACAAACATCGCATGACTGAGTATAATTTTGTGTCTTTGTGAAGTGTAGGCCACCAACATCCTGATTGTAAAATTTTGCGAACAGCGATATCTGTTGAAAAAATGTCCTACGCCCATGCCATCATGAGAAAACATGATAAGGTCAGGTACTTCATGCGGCAAAACACATCTTCATAAAATATCATCCATTCCTTGGCAATAAAATTGTCCAGCAATCAATTGATAAGATTGTAACTTATGAATTAATTGTCTCTTCTGCACTTTTGTCAAGGAGTCATTGGGTTGGCCGAGCATAAGATATTACTGCATTGTTCATTATAATGAATTCGTAATCACTTTTTTTTCATGCGCATCAAAGTAGCCCACCATCATCATTACAAAAGAACTGATTAGTGGTAGCCTAGTGCACGCTCAAGATTTGTTTTGTTCCTACACATATTATACCATATTAACATCCAAATTTATATTCTTAACCATCAACTACATGAAAATAAATATCACAATATATTTAAAATGACATACCAGAGAAGGTGCTCAATAGCATGACAACAAGTTTTCAAAGATGCAATCACTGAAGAAGATTGTGCCACGCTATGAAAAATCACAAATTTCCATAAAGAAGATGTTGTCAAGGCAGCAAAATCAATAACCATCTTTGTCATCATTAATGGAGCCAGGCATTCTGAATCCATAAGGAATATCTACAATAACAAGAGTATACTCATGCTTTGGGACATCATTAGGCAATTTCAAGATATCACAACAGACAACACGATAAGTAAATGTCCTCATCGGATCAGATAGACATGTGAAGGTCTTATAATCCTCAGACAATGGCGGGAGAGAATCTCTCAATTGAGTCCTCATTTTTTCTTTTTTAGCCCTCTGTATATGTGATACAAAATTCGGAGGGCAATCCAACTCCTCTCTAGCCTGCCTTTTTTGGGCTGCAAAAACACAACAACATATATTTAAATTTGATAATCACATAACATTTTAAAATACAATATAAATATTTTAAAATTACATGCTTACCTTATGAAAAGCCAGTAGAAATTCTGATAAAGCTTTGGTTGAGCTGCTTGTAGAGTAGTTTAGTTGCACTTTAGCCCCCCAATCGAACAATTCAACCGCTTAGTCATGACCTCTTGAATTCGGGTGAACACTTTATGACTGCAAACTATTATCACAAATTAAAAACAATAGCTAACAAACAGGGGAGCCTAGAAAAATCTGAAAATAAAAAAGAACTTACTTTTTGAATTCAAGATACATTTCATCCATGCTGAGCTCTTTTGTAACAATATGTGACAGCACCGAGATAATGGTCTCTTCAAAGCTCATAAATAAGCTTTTCATTTTTATTTAACGTTATTTAAGATATTATTTGACTAAATTATGCATGTATTTTTACGTTATTTTTACATAAATTTTCTAAAATTCGACAATCGATAATAATCTAAGCGTTCTTTCCAAATTTTCAATCAACCATTTTTTTGTACCAAGAATAATGAGGTCAAACGATAAAGGGCACCAACATAACAAACTAACACTCACAAGTAGTCCCACTACATCTATAATAATTACAAATTGGATGCAACACATCGAAAACACATAAAAATTCGATGTAGTGCATCGAGTTTTTTAACCATTTTACACACAAATTTGATGCAGTGCGTCGAGTTTGAACACCAGCTCGATGTCGTGCATCAAAATGGATCACAAAATTGATGTAGTGCATCGAGTTTGACACACCAACTCGATGCACTGCATCAAAATGGTGCACCAACTCCATGCAGTGCATCAATATGGACACACCAACTCGATGCACTGCATCGAGTTTGAACACCAACTCGATGCATTGCATTGAAATGGATCACCAACTCAATGAAGTGCATTGATTTTGAGACACCAACTCGATGCACTACATTGAGTTGATGATCCATTTTGATGCACTGCATCGAGTTGGTGTGTCCATTTCGATGCACTGCATTGAGGTGGTGCACCATTACAATGCAGTGCATCGAGTTGGTTTAGCATTTCGATGCAGTGCATCAAGTTTGCATGTATTTTTGATGCACGACATCGAGATCCTACGTAGAAAATATTTAATCCTAAAAATTTAGTTGCAATAAGCCCTAACTTTTTTCTAATGAAAAAAATCCATAAATAGCGCTACTAACATACTTGCTGGTTTTCATTTTGCAGAGTAATGGAGAATGCAAAGGAGGATCCTTTGCCTACATACACGCCTGTGAAGTTGCTCGAAGACGATCATGGCAAGAGCACTTTTCCTTCCAAAAAATGTTGTGCACAAATGAGAATGGGTGAGGTCTTTTATACTTTCACCCTTTTCAAATTTGAAAACTTGTCTTGTCAACCTTGCAATGATTAAAAGACTTTCCATTTCGGTCATAACGTGCACAATATAGTTTATTTACATTTTCTCTCTGGGTGTTTGGGCCTCTCGTTTTCTTCATATGAAGGAGCGTCGGTGGTCGGTTTTAACAACATATCAGAAAATGTATCAGTTGACGATTATAGCTCATCATTTAACAATGTTTCAAATTCTGGTTGTAACGAGAACAATGAGATTTTATTATTCTCATTTGTTGATGTCCCGTCATATTTACGACCATGTTTTGGCAATAAACCAGTATTCTCTAATGATATATTATCATGTGTTTGAGAGCATGGAAGTTGAAATGCTCACTGAGTCAAGCAGCAATCAGTCAGAAAGAGAGACTGTCGACTTAACTAATGAGGAAAATGCCTACCAAGAATGTTTGCCAATTGTATTTCATTGTAGAAGGCGTTCCTTTGGTAGGGATAGGAAAGATTTTTTGACTGTTGATCAACAAGTTCAAGAGCCATTGCATTATTTTTGCTGTAATGCAAATTGTTTAATAAAGTTAGGAAAACAAAAGATAAAAAGATGGAGAACAATTAATTTTGATCTGAATCCTAGTGAGCAAGACGTGTTTCTATCCTCACAATTGATACCTTGTTTAGAAAAACATTTGACTGAGTTCTAGGGAATGACCTCGTTTGTAGAGGGGCATTTAAAATTGTCTTGAGCCTCGACAACTCTCGACTGGAGAGGATAAAATACAGAATTAATAAGTTCGGTCATATCCATCCATCTCCGAAGGTTGTGGGTGATGTTGCACAACACACATTGTTATGGATGGAGAAATATTTTCGTCTTCATTGTGAGATAATGCCAACCACTAGCAAATTCCATCTCGCTGATAACTTTACTCGGATGGAAATTTTTTCAGTTTACAAAGAGCATATGATTCAAAACAACGACAGGTACATAACTTACTCATATTTCACAAAACTTTGGAAAAGAGATTTCAATAATGTCTCTATTCCAAGAAAAGTTCGAATGGGAGTACGTGTGTAGAGTGAAAAGTAAAAGAAAAGCCTTAAGGGATCTGACAGAGATTGTGGTGGTGAAGTCAACTTTGAGTGATCATAGAGTGGAACAGGCAACGAAATGTCAAAAAATAATGCAACACTGTAAAAAATGATTTGGGTCTCCAAAGAAGTATTTTGGCATTGTCATTGACGAGATGGATAAAAAAAAGACACAGTTGCCTCACTTCGCATGACTACATATTCACGAAGAAACTTTGATTCAAGCACATTTGGTTGGTTGCTTGATATACATCCTCGAGTGTCTTTCACATATCCTAACATGCATAATGATTCCAACTTAACTGTGACTATTATTCATCATGCTTTATCTTCATGGCGAGGATTGCTTCTGGCTGTTTTGTATGTTCAGTTGGACAACACAACAATAAGAATCAAATGGTCTTAGGTTATTTG
The DNA here is from genome assembly GCA_029204225.1 of Diphasiastrum complanatum. Taxonomy (NCBI): domain Eukaryota; kingdom Viridiplantae; phylum Streptophyta; class Lycopodiopsida; order Lycopodiales; family Lycopodiaceae; genus Diphasiastrum; species Diphasiastrum complanatum. The sequence continues at coordinate 10,245,756 of CM055100.1, read as the reverse complement.
CATAAGCTTGTTGAGAAAGGTGTTTTCAGAAAAGTAAAGGTTGATTTTCTACTGGTTGGACACACACACATGATCATATAGATCAAATGTTCAGCACTTTCTCTAAAACGCTATCGCTTTCTATAGATGCGTTTACACTTCCTATAATGCTATCCATCCTAGAGGAGCGACATCACATCTAATATTAAAGACATAATTGTACATTGGTTTAAAACAGACCACATCCATTCAAAGGGAGGCATAGCCTCGAAATGGTTCGTACAGTGCATGGTAAAGGGAAAAATGAAAAACAAAGAATACTCCAAGATCTTCTTTATTGTCTTTAGAGTAGGTGGATATTTTAGTGTATGACTTCATGCTCACCACAACAAGTCATTTAAAAAAGTCCACTATTGAAATACTAATGCAGAAAATTCTCATGACAAACGATGTGAGACCGTCTCTACGTACCAAAGGAAGCATGGGAAGCTATGAAAATTACGGCTTGCATCGTGAGGAAGGCAATGTTTTAGTACATAGTGAGGAAGATGATGCCTCTTTCACCACTTCAGGATCATCAACACCTATAACTACTGATAGTGATGGGATTGATAGTGACTAGCATTTGGAATTGTATGAGTCCAAAGAGTTTTGAATATCGCATGTGTCACGAAATATAAGTAATTAGTTTCTTTGTTTGTTACTTTTATATCGTAAGTATATGAGCATTTTAAAAACGTGCTTCTTTTTTAAACTTGGCACTCTCTGAATGGAAATGTTCTTGCAAGTGGTCTTGAGAACCCCCAAAATCGGTATAATTGTTATTCTTGTCAAGAACAAAACAAGTCTCTTTTTTAATGTATTTTCAAAAATACTTTATGCATGCGTAATGCCTTTTAGTTGACACCCATAAAAAGAGATAATTTTTTGAAGTATCTCAAGGAATATTTCAAATGTTTCCCCTTAGCTGGAAAAATTACGCATTCAATAGGAAATTGTGTTACATGATTTTTGAGTCATTTGGATTCATCAAGAAAATTGCGTGCATAGGATATACGGAATTCTTGGGTGAGTATTTCTCAGATGATAGACTCAATTCATTAGTGATTGTATCTCAGAGCGCTCAATTGGATAACGAATCATAATGGTTCCAAGAATGACAACTAAATTTTTGAAAAATTCAATAGAACTTTGGATATCTAGATTTAGTTCTAGAATTGTAATTTGAAGTCAACCTAATCTTAGTTGGAATACTAGAATCAGGGAGGGGTTGATGAGAGAAATTTGGTACAAAGTTGTAAGTGGGTTGGAAAACTTGTGAGAGAGGATGTGTTTCCAATCTCAGAGATTTCCCAAATATGTTATTTACTCACGAGAAATTGAATTCTTTTGTAGCTGAGTTACAAGATTCTTAGTGAGATATGAGAGTAACATATGCGGATTTTGGAGGAATCTGCTAGATGATAACATATACGTTTATGTACTGGGTCATAGTGAGATTATTCTCATATGTGCTCGATTGATTTTTCTACTATGTATTCTTGGTTTCTAGGGTTATTTGGTGCACTTAACCTAGTTGGTAAACATAGACATATGATCAAGTATTATTGAAACAGATACTTGCAGAGTTAACAGATCTTTCTGTGAAAAGACTTATTGGTTAACTTAAAAGTGATTTGGATAAGGATCTAAATATGGTGTTATACTAGTATAATTAAGATCTTCACCTAGACATTTGAGATCTCTGAATCATTAGCAATTAACTTAAGTAATTGGTTTACTCTTGAGGAAGTTAATTGGCAAAACAGAGTGTGAAGGGAATTCACCAGGAACTGTTTGTTTATGTGTATTGCTTGTAAGACACATAACACAATTTCCTATTGAGTGGGTAATTGAAAAGGCTTCTCCTAAAAAGATTCCCTCCAAAAGTTTTAAAAATCACCGTACAAAAAATAAAAGCGCATTGTTGCGTAAAATTGTATTTCTAAGGGTGTGATTTTTGACTATTTTTAAAAACTTGAGAATGCACATACCATGTTTTCAAAAATACATTAGTAAGAAACTATACAATTATGTCCATTGCAAATTTGATATAGTTTTCAAAAACCACACAAACAAAAAAATGAATATAAATTGCATATAGCCATTGTACTTTTCGTTGAGAGTTTGTTATATGTACTTGTATAACGCATTAAAAACATTAATATTTTGATTGTCATCTAAATATTTTCAAGATTGCACTCTGCTAAGCAAAAGATATCTTCAATACTTTATAATGATGTTTTATTTTTAGTTTCAATTTTTATTAAATATTAAATTTTGATCTAGTAAAAAAATAGCCACATTCTATGCAATATACAATTATTAATATTAGTAACTTCAATGTATCCAAATAAAAGTTTGCGTAACATATTAATTTATCTAAACTCACAATGATAGTGCATAAAATTAAAATAATTATAACTCTAAGTATAACCTCATGAAGTATAATATCCCAAGTACATCTTTTTGAATCTCACACAAATATAATCTTGATATCTAAAAAAGGCACTTGCCAGTAAAATATAAATATCCATATAAACCAAAGGTTCCTGCCAAAAACATATATGTCTGCCAAACAATCAATATAATTGTAAAAGTATCAAGCAATATCCAGCAACATATCCGGTAATGCCTTCTTGGCTGACTGAGAGGCTTGTCCCTCTTCAAGGACTTCACTAGCCTTCTCAGTGTAATCTTGAGGGGGATAAAGAATATCATCTCTCAAACCAACTAATTTCCCTTCTTCATTTAGAAGTGAGGGAACAAATTTTGATGAGGCACTTTGGAACCTCTCATTGTTGTCGACTGGTCGAGCCCCAACTTCTTGATCTTCATCTGGAAGTTCTCGAATAGCAGCCACTCTCATCTCAATGTAGGTCGCCTAGACTTCATCCATTTCAACAGCTATGCAATTCCTGTTTTTGTTGACTGCACAACATGTGGTGGTACCTACATTTGAAAGTAAATAAAAAAAAAAGTTATTCACCTAAAATAAAATAAAATTCTAAATTTAATACTTAATAATGAAACTAATTGTTAGCAAAGAAAACACATCTTAATAAATGTTCTTGCAAACAACTCCAAAACCCAATCATCCTCATTCAAGAACATGTCAATTAACTTGTTGATTAATCTCTGAGGCTTTTGGTAAGGATTTACCAAAGACCTATCACCCTCTAAATGTCCAATTTACGAGTCACAACTGGAAACGAAATGACATTACTACATTGTTCATTATAATGAATTCGTAATCACTTTTTTTTCATGCGCATCAAAGTAGCCCACCATCATCATTACAAAAGAACTGATTAGTGGTAGCCTAGTGCACGCTCAAGATTTGTTTTGTTCCTACACATATTATACCATATTAACATCCAAATTTATATTCTTAACCATCAACTACATGAAAATAAATATCACAATATATTTAAAATGACATACCAGAGAAGGTGCTCAATAGCATGACAATAAGTTTTCAAAGATGCAATCACTGAAAAAGATTGTGCCACGCTATGAAAAATCACAAATTTCCATAAAGAAGATGTTGTCAAGGCAGCAAAATCAATAACCATCTTTGTCATCATTAATGGAGCCAGGCATTCTGAATCCATAAGGAATATCTACAATAACAAGAGTATACTCATGCTTTGGGACATCATTAGGCAATTTCAAGATATCACAACAGACAACACGATAAGTAAATGTCCTCATCGGATCAGATAGACATGTGAAGGTCTTATAATCCTCAGACAATGGCGGGAGAGAATCTCTCAATTGAATCCTCATTTTTTCTTTTTTAGCCCTCTCTATATGTGATACAAAATTCGAAGGGCAATCCAACTCCTCTCTAGCCTGCCTTTTTTGGGCTGCAAAAACACAACAACATATATTTAAATTTGATAATCACATAACATTTTAAAATACAATATAAACATTTTAAAATTACATGCTTACCTTATGAAAAGCCAGTAGAAATTCTGATAAAGCTTTGGTTGAGCTGGTTGTAGAGTAGTTTAGTTGCACTTTAGCCCCCCAATCGGACAATTCAACCGCTTAGTCATGACCTCTTGAATTCGGGTGAACACTTTATGACTGCAAACTATTCTCACAAATTAAAAACAATAGCTAACAAACAGGGGAGCCTAGAAAAATCTGAAAATAAAAAAGAACTTACTTTTTGAATTCAAGATACATTTCATCCATCCAGAGCTCTTTTGTAACAATATGTGACAGCACCGAGATAATGGTGGTTTCATTCTTAATTCCTTGTAGAGACCTCTACTAATGCCCTCTCATATCATCAGGGAGCTCTTCAATTTGAAGATCAAGTTTTTTAGTAGCCTCTTTCAACAAGGCCGTGAGAACAGCTTTTTCCTAGGAAAGTTTCTGGCCCTTCAACTCTTTATTTTCTCACATGCTAGAAATAACATCCTGGATACCCTAGACCTGACCTTGACAAAAAGCTAATTGAAACCATGAATCATAGTTGCGCAGGCCATGGGACTTCTCCGTCCCATCCACAACAATGCCAACCTCTAGTAAACATTGGCGCCTAAGATTACCATCAGCTTTTTCGTGTCTTTTCATATAATCAATGTATTCATGGTGAAAAAGCTAATTTTTTTTCAATAAAAGCATCATTGCCCTATAATCATTGTCATTGTTATGGTCCCAGACCAATAGCTTTTCTTCCTCCACAGTTAAATCACAAAATATCTTGCATTCAATAAATCTGAAAATATTGGTGGTAGGATATGCGGTTACTAGATGTTTGTGAGCCTCAGTTGAATGGGAGCCACCAATAACATAGTAATCATACAGTTTTGTTTTTTTCTCATTGAAAACTGCCTTAAAAGGGCATTGATACAAATCGACTAAAACAATATATGGCACAACAGTACCATAGTTCGTCTACTTGTATCTGGGTCTATAGGTGGCCTATCAACTATTTCGATAGGCAACATGAAGAACTAACGGGAAGCCAACTTTTCGTTTTGAATTAACTCCCAAATTTTATTTTGATCAGTCTTTATAACTCCATTCTTAAGCTTATCACCCGATAATATTGCTTGACTTCAATATCCTCGGCACTATCAGAGCTACCAAATGTTTCGTCATCATTTTTTGTTTTTTCTTGGCCTGGACTTCAACTCTCTTAGGCTTTGCAGGGGATTGGGCTTGGGCAATAGCTTTTTGGGCTTGAGATGGAGGGCATTTCTTTTTTGGAGATGGCCTTTTCGGAGAAGACATCTCTTCTCTCACTGGCTCAGATTGCTAAATAAAAGGAAGCAAATCAATAATTAAATTCTTGGAACTTTTTAAAAGTGCCTTCAATATTTCAAAAAGAGAAGTACTGAGACACATGTTAGCTTCCACTAATAAAAATAGTCTCACATCATCATTGGTCCCGCGGGCCTCAATCAGTATCGACTCCCAAAGTCACCCTCATAATCTATCCTCTGAATTCAAGCACAAGACTTGGAGTTATTGTCATTTAAAGTAGTCCCTTTAAACTTGCAGACGTACAAGAATAAACCTTCTTCGGCAGAATAGAATAAGGCCAAAAAACTATTAGACAATTTCTTTATGGACAACGAAGAAGATTCTTTAACAGATTTCCCTTTAGGGTCTTTCTCATGTAGATCTGAATGACGTCTTGACATTAGATCAGATTGTTTGGCCTTCAATCGGGTTGGAATCTATGTATCAGACAAGATTCCTAAGTTGCTACTGTCATGTGATAACTTAAGTCTTTTCTCCACATTTGCGAGAACCTTTTCCGGGGTTTGCTTCTTTTTACTCCTGAAAGTGATAGAAAATATCAATTTTTAGGTAAAATAACAAACAAAATTTTATTTTTGATTCAATTTTAGGTCTCTTCAAAGCTCATAAATAAGCTTTTCATTTTTATTTAACGTTATTTAAGATATTATTTGACTAAATTATCCATGTATTTTTACGTTATTTTTACATAAATTTTCTAAAATTCGACAATTGATAATAATCTAAGCGTTCTTTCCAAATTTTCAATCAACTGATGTTCTGTACCAAGAATAATGAGGTCAAACGACAAAGGGCACCAACATAAGAAACTAACACTCACAAGTAGTCCCACTACATCTATAATAATTACAAATTGGATGCAATACATCGAAAACACATAAAAATTCGATGTAGTGCATCGAGTTTTTTAACCATTTTACACACAAATTTGATGCAGTGCGTCGAGTTTGAACACCAGCTCGATGTCGTGCATCAAAATAGATCACAAAATTGATGTAGTGCATCGAGTTTGACACACCAACTCGATGCACTGCATCGAAATCGTGCACCAACTCAATGCAGTGCATCGATATGGACACACCACTCGATGCATAGTTTGAACACCAACTCGATGTATTGCATTGAAATGGATCATCAACTCGATACAGTGCATTGATTTTGAGACACCAACTCGATGCACTACATTGAGTTGATGATCCATTTCGATGCACTGCATCGAGTTGGTGTGTCCATTTCGATGCACTGCATTGAGGTAGTGCACCATTGCAATGCAGTGCATCGAGTTGGTGTGATAAACTTGATGCACTGCATCGAGTTGGTGTAGCATTTCGATGCAGTGCATCAAGTTTGCATGTATTTTTGATGCACGACATTGAGATCCTACGTAGAAAATATTTAATCCTAGAAATTTATTTGCAATAAGCCCTAATTTTTTTCTAATGAAAAAAATCCATAAATAGCGCTACTAACATACTTGCTGGTTTTCATCTTGCAGAGTAATGGAGAATGTAGTCCAAGAAGGTGCTAAGGTATATATCTTCATAGAGTGAAGATTCATCTATTATTGCCTACTCAGATTCGGACTTTGCAAGTGATAAGATGGATCGAAAGTCCACAAGTGCATATACTATCTTTTTTGGAGGAAATCTCATATCTTGGCTTTCCAAAAAGCACTCAAATTTGAAATTTACGGAACGTAACTTTTTGAGTCCACATTTTGATTCCACACTAAAAATGGCATAACTTTTTAGTGGTAAGTCCAAATTTAGCGAAGTTTGGTGCATTGGAAAGCACTCGACAAGGGCTTTCCAATGATATGTTAGATGACATACTTCTAAGCTACGATTAAAAAATTATGGCAAGTCAAAAGTATTAGTGCTATAATATTTTAATAATATAAACTACATCTTGCACGAATTCTTAAAAGGTCTTTTTGGAGCTCAAAGCTCCTCTAATGTAGTTGGAAATCTCGTCCAATTTGCTGCTTTCACTCAAAATGGACTCTCCCATGTTTGCCATCGCAAAATTGCTTGAAACTTCTGCCGTAGGCTAAAAACAATATGCCGAGGCCAACAGTGATGTCAGAAGTTGAAAATAATGACTTGCACTTTTTTCCTTACCAGGCCACTCACCGCTTTTTCACCAACTTGAAAGCCAAATCGGCGTCGCCTTCCGAAATGCACTCAGTCGTCAACTCCCAACTTCGTGCCCAGTAAAATGGTGAAATCACTTCTGGCACACTCCGAACACTTTCTCCGCTATAATCACTCTGTTTTGTTGTACCGTACTTGCAGGTACAGTCCGGGTGCCCTTCGTTTGGAGGTTATAGCCTTTCGTTTGGGTCAAAACGGGCAAAGGACCCAAAAATAGGGATTTTTTTTGTTTTTGAACTGTTTCTTCACCTTGAAGAAACTTCACTCTTCACTTGTGAAGGGACCCAACTCCCATTTCAATATGAAAATTTTTAATGAAATTGAAGGCCCAATTGCCCTTCAAACTTTCACAGCCCCTTGACTTGCCATCTAATGGCTTATTCTGATCCAAAGGCTCACATTGCTTTCCAAAAGCATGATCTCAATCATTGATCTTCATAGGGACTCATCCTACGGTCCTAGATGCTTTTGTGCGTTGATCCACGTGCCTACAAGGTGGCTTGCTTTTCACAGCTCTCTGGCTGGCCAAATCAATTGCTCTGAGGTCGCCCTACTACTGGAAAGCTGAAGCTTCACACCGTTTGTCAAACGGTGTCCGATTGATTGCATACTGACTGCAAACACCGAATAGCCTGCTTTAGAATTTCAAAATTCTGTTTGCTGAGGTTCTGATTCAGCCGACAACCCTTGTCTCTGAATCCTCACACAGTCTCAAGCTTACCAAGCTTCTGTGTGTTAAACTCTCTGCACCAGTGTTTCTCCTTCCGTCTTCAACCCGCCGTAAACCCCAAACTCTCGGAAGACAGTTCTTCCCAAGCTCTCTTCAACGGCGATGATGTACTATGTACACTCCCTGTATGGCTCTGATACCAACTTAGAATTTGCTTTGCATAGGAACACAGATCATGCTACACAGTAACACAGACAAAAAACACTCTCCACAACAAGCTCACATAACAACTGTATTTCTCAAAACGAAATTACACTGTACATATAGTTTTTCACTCAGGCAACCCATGCATGACCCAGGTTGCCATTGGCGGGATGCGTGTCCCCTCGACTTGCCTCGTGGCGAGGCCAATTGATCCTTATCCACTGATAGGACCCACAATACAGTAGCACAGTGATTCTACTTTAATTCTAACTGACACACCACTGGAGCACATTGTAAAAGATCCTAATAAAGGTGATGAAAGATCCTTCGAGGACATCACACTTTTTAGGAGTCTTATTGGCTCCTTGATATGGCTTGCCATCACTAGGCCCCCGATTTGAGCTATTGTGTGCACAAGTTGACCAATCTATGCAAGATCCAAATACTTTTTTATCTCTCTCCTGCCACAACATTGGAAGATGGCCAAGAGGGTGCTAAGGTATATATCTTCATCACATGATTATGGTTTACTTCACAAGAGTGAAGATTCATCTATTATTGCCTACTCGGATTCAGACTTTGCAAGTAATAAGATGGATCGAAAGTCCACATATACTATCTTTTTTGGAGGAAATCTCATATCTTGGCTTTCCAAAAAGCAAGATACTATCTCTCTTTCTTCTTGTGAGGCAGAGTATAAAGCACTCACTACATCAACAAAAGAAGTGCTTTGGATCAAGAGGATTCTATTGGAGCTAAAGTGCATCAAAGAGGAGGAGCTACCATTGATTTATTGTGATAATACCTCGACCCAAGCACTTGCAAATAATCCAATTTTTCATGCAAGAAGCAAGCACATAGAAGTGGCACCCGACTTTGTGAGAGAGAAGCTTATTGGAGGAGAGATCCATTTTGAGCACATTGATTCGTCATCTTGTATTGCCGATCTACTCACCAAGCCTCTACTCAAGAGTTCCTCTATCAAACATAGATCCAATCTTGGAATGATTCCAAGATATCTTTTTAGGAGGAGTGTGAAAGTTATAAAATGTTATCTATCATAGCTTTAGGGGTTTTCTAAGTTTTTATGTCAAGCATCTTTGTGTAGGAGTTTGATAGGGCCAAAATTGGCAACGATGGCAAAATTGTCAATTCCACATGTAAAGCCACAATTTGGCCAAAAGTAGCTTATGATGCAATCTCGAGCTAGTTAGACTTGTGACACTTGTGTTAATGTAATTTGATGAGTGATCAAGTCAAAGTGTTGCCTTTGATCAAGGGGTCCAATCAAAATTGAGAAATCCTCATGAAGGGTCCAATAGAATTGCAAGATAGATGCATCACTCATCCAATAGCATTAGAGAGGCTAGGATGAGGGGTCCAATAGGAAGTAAGCATGGCTCTCCATGAGTTTTCATATGTACTCTCATTAACAATCATAATTCAATTGAGTTTTTGAGACAAATTTGAGAATTGTGGATTTTGCTTGTATTACACTCTCTCTCTACCCGAGACAAAAGTGGTCTATTCTCTCTATACCCGAGGAGAGTGTGAAGAATTGCCAAAAATTGACAAATCTAGCTTGATTAAAGACCATGTAGAACATTGTAAATATTGTGTATAATTGGGTTCCACACATGTAAGGCCAAGATGCCACGTGACAACTCACTCCTAAAAAAAAAGAAAAATTTTGGAGCTCATTGGCATCTCAAGCTAGTTCACTATGTACATTGAGTTTTTGTGATCCAAATGCAACCAAATCAATTTCTACTTGTTTCTTAGGTTGAAGGCCGTACTAAATCCTGTAGTACACACGTGTGGACTCGGTTTTTAATGTTGATCAATGCTTTTGATTGTTAATGCTTGTTGTTTGTCAAATTGCCAATCTAGATCAACTTTTTGATGACTAGTTTTTTGGTAGATTGTTAAGCAAGCATCCAATCACTCTTGTGGATCTTTTATAGATCCATTTACGGTCCTAAAGTACAGTACTTTCAAATGGTATCAGAGCCAAGTACAAGATCATAAGACATTGATCTAATGCAAATCCATTTTTAGCAAGTTTTGGTGCTAAAAACTAGTATTGAGAGGGCAAGCTAGAATCTTGATTTTGGTAAGGAGATTTGATCCCAAACTTGGTAGGGGTCCAAATCCGTACTATCCACATGTGTGGGCACCTATGAACCTGCATTTAATGCATGGTATTCATTTGATCCAAACAAATTCAATTTGTGAGCTTTTGATGTAATTTTTAGTGGAAATCTTAGAATAAGCTACCAAGATTGAGTGCCATTGATTAGATTTGACTTAGGGTCATGAGATCTAATTAATCTAGGCTGAAATTAGGTCCTATAAACTTGTTTTACAGGTCTTGAAAGTACATCAAAAAGTGTGAAACAGATTAAGTCATTTTTTTGTCCAAAAATAGCCAAAATTGGCAAGGTTTGATTGTAAGTAGATTTCACATCATCTTATCTTCATTCCAACTTTGTGAGGGAGTTCTAGAACTGAGATTATAAGTCCAACTGTTGGATTAGAAATCTAATTTGAGTGAAAAACTACAAGAGAGAGACCTTAGTGAGTTTCTAGAGACAATCAAATTCATTTCTTGGCAAGATTTGTTTGAAAGTAGTTTTCACTTCATCTTATCTTCCTTCCAGCTTTGTGAGGGAGTGATAGAACTATTATTATAAGTCCATTTGTTGGATTAGAAATCAAATTTGAATGAAACACTGCAAGTGTGAGACCTTTGTGAGTTTCAAGTCAATCAAATCTATTTCTTGTTTGTAGAAGTCCCTAGTAAGATGGGATCTGCTGGAGCATACCTTCTAGAAGCTAGTGAGAGGTTGAATTCTACAAATTATGCTATTTGGAAGGTTAGGATGGAGTCACTCTTGGTGCTCCAAGACCTTTATGAGTTCTTGATTGAAGATGAAGATGAACCTCTAGGTGCACAGGAGTTAGCTAGATACAAGAAAAGATCTAGCCTTACACTTCATTGTGTGAAGATGAATGTGAGCAATGGTTTGTTGAGAGAAGTATCAGCTTGTACTAGTGCTAAAGAGGCTTGGGAGTCTTTAAAATCAATCTATGAGTCTAGCAACACTTCTAGAGTTCTTATGCTTAGAAATCAAATTTTGCAAAGCATGAGGAGAAGTGAGGAGAGTGCACAAGATTATGTACTCAGAATAAAGTCTCTAAATAGGGAGTTGGCTTCCATTGGAGAGAAGATTCATGATGGAGAGCTTGTAGAAATTGTCCTTAATGGTCTAGGAGATGACTTTGCAAAATTTGGTCCAACGTTTTGCCATCCAAGACACTTTGCCAACTATAGAAAAACTTCACAGTGTATTAGTGGCTGAAGAGTGTAGGATGCTCCATGCAAAATCTAGGATGAGTTTCTTGTCTTTGTAGGATGGTGATGAGAAAGCCAATTTCTCATCCAAGGGCAAAAATAAGACCAATGGAAAGAAGAAACATCCAAAGGAGGCCAAAGAAGAGGATGATGCATCAAGCTCAAAGGACAAGTCAGAGCAGAAATGTTTCTTTTGTGAAAAGAAGGGGCATTATGTATCTGAATGCTACAAGAGGCTAAGAGCACAAGTGGAGGAGGACAAACAAGGAAACCTTGCAAAGGAGGAGGATAAAGTAGATGTATTCTTGATGGCAGCTACATCCTCACCAACAAGCAATAGCAATTCAAGAGACAATTGGTGGATTGACAGTGGGGCTAGCTCCCACATGTCTTGTGAAAAGGACTTTTTCTCAACCTTACACTCATTCAATGTTGCTAAGAAGTTTGTCTTTACTGCAAATGATGAAGACTGTAGGATAGATGGTGTTGGCACAATCTCTTTGTGTCTAGAATCCTCAAAATGTATGGATCTAGAAAATGTCCTTTATGTACCATCAATCACCAAGAATATGCTTAGTGTTGTTCTACTCTTAGAAAGTGGTTTGGATGTCAACTTTAAGCATGGTGTTTGCTTCATCTTGAAGAATGATGTTTGGATTGCAAAGGGATTTAAACATGGAAGATTGTTTAAGTTGGAAGCTAGTGTTGCTTTTGAAAGAATGAGCTTGGAAAAGGAGGAGATCACTCAAGAGGAGATCTTGACAAAGTGTGATCGTGCTTGCATTGAGGAGGAGCATCAAAAGGAGGAAGATCTTGAGGATCAGCCTCAAATCTTGAGAGTTCCAAGGGAGTCCTCAATGACAATGGCCGAGTCATCAAATTGCATGCAAATTGTCCATTCAAGTGTGCATCTTGCAAGGGTGGTGAGCATTGGAGAGTCTACTATCTTTGAGTACTTGTTAGATAGTATTAGTAGACATGGATTGACTTGTTGCTTATCTTTAAGATCTATGGTGTTTCGTACTCTTTATGACAAGACAATGAAATTAGATGCTTTCAAATCTCCATTTGTTGTTGATAAAGCAATTTCATTGGATAACTATTTTTGTAATAGTTTGAATAGTGTCATAAAAGATGAAACCTCATTTGTATTGGAAATCTTTGGATCCACATGCTTTGAGCATGATCATTCCAATGTAAGGACCAAAGATTATCCTATTTCAATGATAGGAATAATGGTAGTGTTTTGCTCTTCAAGTAGAGATTGTAGAATCTACTTGTTTTCCACAAGAGAAGTTGTCAATGGTGGAAATGTGATCTTTCAAGAGTGGAAGATTTGTAAACTTGAAGAAGCACCTTTGGATCAACACCTTATTCAATTCATTGATGGTTTGGAGTCAAGTCAAGTGGAGGAGCAAGCTCAAGACCCAAGGACTCCAAGAAGAACCTTGAGTATCAAGATGGAGCCATCAAGGCTCAATCATATGGATCAAGCAAGTCAAGTTGTCTTTGGCAACATTATTTATGCACTTAAAATTTTAATTGATGTATCTTCAAGTGCACAAAATGCCTTGGATTCCATGGCTTGGCATGATGTATAGTTTTTGAAGTGTGCTACATGTATATAGACACATTTATGGAACATCTTGTAAGGGATCCTCTAAGAGGTGGTGAAAGATCCTTCATGGACATCATTCTCTATTGGAGTCTCAAAAGTTCCTTGTTTGTAGCTGGATTTTTTAGACACTTCTAAAAGCTCTCATTCATCTATCAAGAGAGTTGTAAGTAGATCAAGCTAAATTTGAGGAGGAGTGTGAAGAATTGCCAAAAATTGGCAAATCTAGCTTGATCAAAGACCATGTAGAACATTGTAAATATTGTGTATAATTGGGTTCCACACATGTAAGGCCAAGATGCCATGTGGCAACCCACTCCTAAAAAAAAAAGAAAATTTTTGGAGCTCATTGGCAATCTCAAGCTAGTTCACTATGTACATTGAGTTTATGTGATCCAAATGCAACCAAATAAATTTCTACTTGTCTCTCAGGTTGAAGGCCGTACTAAAGCCTATAGAAGTCACGTGTGGTCTCAGATCTCAATGTTGATCAATGCTTTTGATTGTTAATGCTTGTTGTTTGTCAAATTGCCAATCTAGATCAACTTTTTGATGACTAGTTTTTTGGTAGATTGTTAAGCAAGCATCCAATCACTCTTGTGGATCTTTTGTAGATCCATTTATGGTCCTAAAGTACAGTACTTTCACATAGAGGAGCTTGGCTTTACTTAGTTTTTTCATGAATCACTTTCCCACATGTGAAAGTACTTTGGTTATCAATCTATGCATCTATCTTTGCCTCTTTGCCTTAGATTTTTGATCTAGATCTTGGATTTCAATCTAGCATTGATCTAAAAGTGCATAAGCTTGCTTAGGAGATCATTCACACCTGTAACATAGGCAGACAATGTTCACATGGCCAAACTCGATTATCTTGGGTCCTTGATCAAGGGCCAAGCTTTGTCTTTTAACAGAACTTGACGTTACAAGTTTTGAAGTGCAGTCATAACAGAGTTGAAGTGGGCCCCAACCCTTCAACCACTTTAGGATTTTCATTTTGAAGGAATCCAACTTTCTTGACATTGTTCACTAACATATTCTAGCAAAAAAGACAAAAATAGAGTGATTCAATCACTTGGAGGGAGTGAATAGTTTTTAAAACATAATTGGATAGGGACTATAAAAAATAATTAATTACATATTAATTTTAAACTCTCCAAATTGGAGATCTATGCATGGATAGCCAACATTTTAAATAAGATGGTTTGGCCATATTTTACAATTTTTTTTTGTCTTAAGTGCACTTGTGAGCTATTTTAAGGCTAAGACTTCAAATTGTGAGAACTTTCTAACCATAGGCCGAATTGAGGTGCAATCACAAATGAAATTTATCAATTATGTGAACCTATATTCTTGTAGTTAGGTTTATTATATGGAGCCATCAAAGTGCACTAATGGCCACTTTGAGTGATTGTCGTCCTCAATTCTGTTGATTGACAATAAATTCTTGGTGAGTGTAAGAACATATTATACATCAGAAATTGATCTTGAAGTGTCATTTTGGAAGTCAATTTGTACAATCCTTCGCCTTCACGTTCAACCTTATGTGAGCTAGAATCTTTAAGGTAGAGGTTCTTGCCATGTGTAGAAGCATTAATTGTAACAAATCACTCTCTTTGAGACTTCATATTATGTGAAGTGTATTAATTGCAATGCATAACAGACACGTGTGAGGAACATCCAATTTCAGTTTGGGAGTTCTCTTTCATGTTTGATCCAAAAATCTTGCTAGATAGCTTGTTTTGAAGCTATTTTTGTCTAGTTTTTTATGCAATCAGTTTTATTCCATTTGGTTGAGCCAATCAAAAGCTATAAGATTTTGAAGAGGGTTAGGTAGGGCACCTAGACCTGGGTGGACACATTTGGTTTGGTCAAGAGATTGCTTGTTTGATCCAAAATCACAGTTGAATGCATACCAATCTCATCTATATGTGATCTAGGCACTGTTTTGAGATCTTAGCCATTTTGTTTCATGCAATATCATTGTATTTGAGTCAAATTTGGTTTCTTAGTGTATCACGTGCTAAGAGTGTTAGATCCTAACTTTGCCCATAGTCCATCATTTGATGTGAAGTAGATCTAGTTTTGGAGAGATTGAGATAGCTAGTGAGAATCATCTCACAGTTTGTTGCAAGATCTTGCATAGGAGATGGTAGCACACCATTATTGGATCCTATAGTGAGAGAGAAGCAACATTTTTTTTTTTGTTCATCACTTTTATTTATCTCCACTTTACATGACTTCAATGAGTTCATACTTGTTGCAACCAAGTGAGAGATTGTCTACTTCCAATTATTCAATATGGAAG
This sequence comes from Diphasiastrum complanatum, assembly GCA_029204225.1. Classification (NCBI taxonomy): domain Eukaryota; kingdom Viridiplantae; phylum Streptophyta; class Lycopodiopsida; order Lycopodiales; family Lycopodiaceae; genus Diphasiastrum; species Diphasiastrum complanatum. The sequence goes on along the minus strand of CM055100.1, from coordinate 10,230,147 downwards.
TTGAGGATGGAGTCCATCTTGATACTCCAAGATGTGATGGACATTGTACTTGGGATTGAGGAGGAGCCTCAAGTCCTTCAAGAAGTACAAAAATACAAGAAGAGAGCTAGGATGGCTCTCCACTACATTAAGATGAATGTCTCTAATGAGATATTGAGGGAGATTGGTGATTGTTCTACATCCAAGGAAGCTTGAGATTGTCTCAAGTCCATCTATAAGGCTAAGAACACCTCTAGGCTCCTCACTCTTAGAAATCAAATATTCCAAAGTAGTCAAAAGAGTGATGAGAGTGCATCTAATTATGTTTTGAGAGTCAAGGATATTCATAGGGAGCTTGCATGTATTGGTGACTCAATCAATCAAAGTGAGCTAGTCCAAGACATTCTCAATGGCTTGAGAGATGAATATGACAACCTTGTCCAATTCTATGCCATTAAGGAGGAGCTACCAAATAGGCCCTTCAAAGTGTGCTTATTTCTGAAGAATCAAGACAAGAGTACAAACTCTTGAGGATGGACAAGCTATCACTCAATCATGATGATGGCAAAGTTCTATTTGCCAAGCACAAAGAGAGGAGTAAGAAGATACACCATCACTTCTCTAATGACAAAGCTAAAGACCAAGATGGAGAGGAGGAGGATACCTCACATGCTTCTACTTAAAATCTCAAGAAGAAGAAGATCAAGTGCTTTTATTGTGGCAAGAAAGGCCATTATGCCACCAATTGCTTCAAGAAGAAGAATCAACTCAATCAAGCCAACATCACCAATGAGAAAGAAGACTATATTGCAAGTGATGGAGAAGGCTCTCTTATGGCATCAAGCTTCTCCTCTTCCACCTTCAACAAGGATGACTCATGGTATATTGATAGTGGAGCATCTTCACATATGTGAGGCTCCAAGCACTTTTTTTTTCATCTATTATGCCTTATGATGGAGTCAAGAAGACCATATACTTTGCAAGTAAGCATGAGTGCAATATTGAAGGAGTAGGGATTATTCCCTTGAAGCTTGCATCTTCTAAAGATCTCTTTCTCAACAATGTTCTTTTTGTCCCAAAGCTCACAAAGAACATCTTAAGTGTTGGCCAACTTCTTGATAGTGGCTGTGATGTCAATTTCAATCTTAATTGTGTGATCAAGAAGGATGGTGAGATCCTTGCATATGGATCAAGATTTGAAGGCATCTACAAATTGGATCCAAGTGAGAGTGCAAACTCTCTTGATGTGTCTTATATGTCCAATATTTCAAAGGAGGATGATCACACAAGATGCACATATCTTCTCTCTTCAAGTATTATGGTGTATGATTATTCCTTATTATTCAAAGCATATGTTGAGAAGAAATTCTCATTGAAGATCAAAGCTTTGAGGAGTATCGGAGCTCTTGAAGGAATAGCCCCATATGAAGTTTTATTCAAGATGAAGCCTAAGGTTGATTAACTTAGTGAACTTGGTAGTGCTTGCTTTGCACATATTCCCTTGGAAACAAGAAGGAAGGATGATCCAAGCTCATGGATCATGATTGGATACTCATCCATCAAGGAGGCCTTTAGTGTCTTTACACTCTCTATTTCAAAAGTGATTGTGAATAGAGATGTCACATTGCATGAAGATTCAATCTTGGAAGTGGCCGAGATCAAGGCTTCTCAAGAAGCATCAGAAGTTATCCTTTTTGAAGGTATTCAAGTTATGATGGGGCCAATGTGTGAGGAGGAGTTTCTTCTTCATATGATTTCAAGAAGATCTTCAAGATGCATGGCCGAGTCTTTATGGCTCACCTTACATGGATAAGAGGGACATCTTTCATGTTATATCTACTACAACACATTCATATATGCATCTCTTCCTTTTCTTGAAATGCTACCTTGCTTCATTGAATTTTTTGGATCTCAAAGTTCAAGAAAAGCTATACTAGTTTTGTATGATGCTTATGGTATGGACATGTTTCTTGTCATTATCGACTTAGATGTGTTTCCAATACTTTTTGAAAGCAAGATATTGCATTGTCAAAAGTATGCTCTTGGTTCTAGTAAGAACAAGATTGAGCTTGGTACTCACTTTTTTGAAAATCATGTTTTCACATGTTTTGAGGCAAATTGTAAACTCCTCTTGAGATTAAGTGAAGCATCCAAAGTGGACACTTACATCCTTGAGAGAGTAACTAGCCTAAAAAAGATCAAGATAGTCTTTGATATCAAGATTAGATCCATCATGGATATAGTTCATTGTATGTGGACTAGTCAAGCTAGAAAGCATAATCTTGATAATCATCATTGTTTCACATCTTATCATCTTGATCTCCATGATCCTTATGAGGCTTGGAAGTCTCAGATTTCTCTATTTATGGTGCATCCATCATGCAAGTGGAACTTTCAAAGTCAAGATCATCATCAAGCATGGAGGAAGCCCATGATCATAGTGGCATATTGGTGGAGCACTCTTCAAAGGCATTGGCAAGAGATCTCTACCAAAGAGATCTTATCATGGATATGGTGAGGGTGCTGCTATGATGGATCCCTTGGCTGATCTTCACTTCTTATGCATACCAAATGATCCACTCAAAAAGATTTACAAACTTCTCAAGTGATCTAGTACCTTTCCAAGCTATTTTTTGAGGAGGAGTGTGAGAAATTGGCAAAAACCTAGCTTGGTATTTTTTATGATAGAAGTTTGTAAGTGAATCTCACATGTGTGGAGGATGTTCCCACGTGTGGAGAATTGTAAAGTAAATCAAAATGTTTGATATAGGGGTCTCATAGAATTTCATAGTCAAGCATTTAGGTGTAGGATGTTGATAGGGTCAAATTTGGCATAGATGGCAAATTATCCATTTCCACTTGTAATGCCACTATTGAGCCAAAATAGAGTAGGAGGCCAAACTTGTGCCAATTAGAGTGTAGACAAGTGTAATGCTTTTGTTTGATGAAGTTTAAGAGGTCCAATAGGATTTAGAGGTGGAACCATGTGTGGTCCAATAGGAATTTGAGGTGTGCTTGAATATAGTCCAATAGAATTTAGAGGTGCATGGATCAATGGTCCAATAGGATTAAGAGGTGGCAAAGTGTGATCCAATCATAGTTAAGCATAGTGGTAGCTCATAAATCTACTAGTATTATTGTACTCCCCATTTGGATCTAATTGACTTGGTGATTTCATGGATTTTGTGAGTTATTGGATTTCTAGCTTTCTCTCTCTACCCGAGAGCTTATGATGTTTTTTCTCTCTCTACCCGAGGAGAGCAGCTTGTTTTTACTTAGATTATTTTTTGAATACTTCCCACACGTGTGAGTGAGAGTTGGAAGTGATTGAATGCATGTAGTAGTGTGTTTTTGCCATATGATCCAAGATTGATCTTGAATCTCAATCTAGTCTTGATCTTGGTGCATCTACACACCTTAGGAGATCACAAGTACATGTTGTGGACAATCCACACGTGTGAAATTCAACAATATTTATCATGTACTCAAGATCTTGATTTCACTTAGCTAGTTTGCATCTTGTTCAACTCAAAATATTTATAGATTGTTTTTTCAAATCCAAAATGTCTACAGAAAACCCTAGCCCTTAGTCCCTTCTAGTTTATCTATTTTCCAAGGTAGTTACCCAATGATGAGATAACCTTAAGACCATTTGTAGTAAAGGAAAAAAGGTCCTTGGGAAAGCTTATTAAGTTGTCTCAAGTTATCAAAGTCATGGATTGGGACAAAATTTTGTCCTAGGCTTGACCATTTAACATCTTCTTTGTAGGTAGTCCCCTCAAAGAAGAAGAGAAAGTCAATATTGCTATATTACATTGACAATTGCCACAAGAAACAAAGAAGTGTCAGCGTCAAGGTTAAAGGGTGGTGAAAATTGACATTTGTTTGACGAATGCCAATGCCAAAAATAAATAAAATAGAATTTTTATGCACACAAATATGAAGTCAACCACTTTGAGATAGCCACGATGTTGACTCCTTATGGAAGGTGCCAAGTCAATAACCAAACCAATTTTATTTTTTTGTTTGATTATGGTAGTAGCCTCGATATCATCACTCCTCAAATGCCCAATGCCGTTGAGATTTGTTTGAAGGTAAAATGACAAATTTTAAAAATTTAATGGAAAATATAGCTTTATGTTTGTAGGGGTTCCAAGTACATACATATGAAAAAGCCACAAAGCAAAATGAAATGTTTCAAGATGTTAGATGAGAAAGCTAAGGTTATGTAGACATTTGGTCCATTGGTATTGGGTCTTTTTACATATAGAAAGAATTCAATTTCATTGATTAAGATTGATGAGTAGAATTGAATTCAACAATGTAACGAAAAGACTTTGGATGGCAACGCGAGTTTTATTCCATGAAGGGAAAGACTTTGGATGGCAACACAAGTTTTATCACCAACTCTTCACTATTCTAAAACAACTACTTACCATAAAGATTATGATCTATAAAAAGGAATGTACAATACTCATACAAAAGGTTTGTAAGGCCAAGCTGCCTTAGAAAACTCAAAATTACGTAAGTCTCCGTCATTTTGGTTGATAGAAAACCCCATTGAGAAATAGATCCTAGGAGTTAAAGGTCTAACTCCTAAGGAATGTAAAGCGATGTTAATTTTGGTCCTTTAAAATATACAAAAGGTAAAATGATAAGTTTGGCCAAAATACAACACTACTATTTTGTAAATAAAATATACCACTTGGGTGTGTATAGATTGAACAGAGGCACATAAGTGGATAGATGTTATTTTCAAAGTTACATAAGATTGTTCAAAGAACTGTGAATGGCACTACTTACTACCTATGGCCAAGGCCTCATCACAAGAACATGCAAGCAATAACAAAACTTGGATGTGTTTTCACAAAACAACAAGGATCATTTAGTCGTGTATTTTTGTTGAAAATTTTAATACTTAGACTTCTAAAAATCTTTTTTTTTGTGATTCCTATCTTGTATAAAATAATTTGATTGTGTTTTAGTTTAAATAAAAGACATTGCAAATGACATTAAGTTAATGATTTATAGATCTTACAGCCCCAGTTGCTTTGAAATGACATAACTTGTGCATTGATGATTGTATATAAACTGATAAGGTTTGTTTACAACAACATTTCTTGCAAAGAAAAGCATTCGGGTATGAACTTGTACGAATTGCTAAAAATATGCTTTTTAAAGAGTAATATCATAATTTAAGATATAAAAACTTTGAAATATCAAAACAAATTACTAAAAATAGTACTACTATTGATATCATGGCAAAAATTCACAAAATCTCCCAAACCTGGGTATCAATATGAATAGTAAGATAGTTAATACTGGGTGTCCGGTTCTAGACCCTAGTATTAGAATTCATATACCAGTCGGGTAGGTTTTTTGATACCATGTTGATACCCATCATTGATACCAGCCGTGACCCTATATACCCACCCAACATTGGTTTAAACGTAAAAAGAAATGCCATAGGAAACACGTGGGACAATACAAAGACATAATTGCCTTTGGCAATTTTAGGCCTTTTTGGAGCCTATATTATATTTCATAATATAGGTCCCATAAATTCGGCAAGTAATTACCCCTCCCAATAGCCATTACCTAGTACTTAATGACAGAATTTTAGGGACATTTGCAACAAAAACAACAATTTTATAGAAACAATTGAACTAGGCAATATGTAGATGCCAAGAGTGACACCCATTCAAATACCCAAAGGTGGGGATTAAAGCAGACTCTTAAATATTTCTTCAGTTACTTAAATGTATTGTAAGCTTGCCTTTCAAGAATCACAAACAAGTTGCCTCTCTATTTCACAAGTTAGTACTTTGCCACATAGATAGATCAGTAATAAGTTCTCTGAATTGTTCGATTAGTTTCTTCACCACCAGATTTTTCCTAGTCACTTCCTGCATACAAATAGTAAAAATCAAAAACTATAATCAATAACAATTATTCAAAATACAAAATAAGACCAAAAAAATGTGTCAATTTAACCCAACAATCCCCATACATCAAAAGCCCCGTGTACACGATTGAGTCAAATATGTACTATGTAGATATGCAATAGATACAAAACTCTATTTTTTTAAGCTTGGGAGTTGGGAGAGACATAAACTTTGCAATATCTAATGCATTCCACGGTTATCAAACAAAACCACCAAGGGAAAAAATGGATGTAAATTTGTCCATAAAACGCACAAATCTCTTCTTTATTGTAGTCTCAAATCAATGAACAAAAGTTGCAAATAAGCACCAGAATCTCTTCTTTTTTATAGTTTCAAATTACTGGACAAAAGTTGCAAATAAGCACCAGAATCTCTGCTTTTTTATAGCATCAAATCACTGGACAAAAGTTGCAAATAAGCACCAGAATCTCTTCTTTTTTATAGTTTCAAATCACTGGACAAAAGTTGCAAATAACCACCAGCACCTCTTCTTCAAATCACTGGACAAAAGGTGCAAATAGGCACCAGAATCTCTTCTTTTTTTATAGTTTCAAATCACTGAACAAAAGTTGCAAATAAGCACCAGAATATCTGCTTTTTTATAGTCTCGAGTCACTGGACACAAGTTGCAAATAAGCACGAATATCTTCTTTATGATAGTCTCAAATCATTGGACAAAAGTTGCAAATAAGCACCAAAATCTCTGCTCTATGATAGTCTCAAATCACTGGACACTAGGTGCAAATAAGCACCAAATCTCTTCTTTGTGATAGTCTCAAATCATTGGACAAAAATTGCAAATACGCACTAATATCTCTTCTCTATGATAGTCTCAAAATCACTGGACAAAACTTGCAAATAAGCACCAAATCTCTTCTTTATGATAGTCTCAAATTACTGGACAAAACGTGGAAATAAGCACCAGGTCTGTTCTCTATGATAGTCTCAAATCACTGGACAAAACTTGCAAATAATCACCAAATCTCTTCTTTATGATAGTCTCAGATCATTGGAAAAAAGTTGCAAAGACGCACTAATATCTCTTCTCTATGATAGTCTCAAAATCACTGGACAAAACTTGCAAATAAGCATCAAATCTCTTCTTTATGATAGTCTCAAATTACTGGACAAAACGTGGAAATAAGCACCAGGTCTGTTCTCTATGATAGTCTCAAAATCACTGGACAAACTTGCAAATAATCACCAAATCTCTTCTTTATGATAGTCTCAGATCATTGGAAAAAAGTTGCAAAGACGCACTAATATCTCTTCTCTATGATAGTCTCAAAATCACTGGACAAAACTTGCAAATAAGCATCAAATCTCTTCTTTATGATAGTCTCAAATTACTGGACAAAACGTGGAAATAAGCACCAGGTCTGTTCTCTATGATAGTCTCAAAATCACTGGACAAACTTGCAAATAATCCCCAAATCTCTTCTTTATGATAGTCTCAGATCATTGGACAAAAGTTGCAAAGACGCACTAATATCTCTTCTCTATGATAGTCTCAAAATCACTGGACAAAACTTGCAAATAAGCACCAAATCTCTTCTTGATGATAGTCTCAAATTACTGGACAAAACGTGGAAATAAGCACCAGGTCTGTTCTCTATGATAGTCTCAAAATCACTGGACAAACTTGCAAGTAAGCCCCAAATCTCTTCTTTATGATAGTCTCAGATCATTGGACAAAAGTTGCAAAGACGCACTAATATCTCTTCTCTATGATAGTCTCAAAACCACTGGACAAAGCTTGCAAATAAGCCCCAAATCTCTTCTTTATGATAGTCTCAAATTACTGGACAAAACGTGCAAGTAAGCACCATGTCTGTTATTTATGATAGTCTCAAAATCACTGGACAAAAGCTGTAAACAAGCACAATATAGCTTACCTCGCGAAGTTCAGATGCCCGTTGCTCTAATTTCTGAAGGTCACCTTCATCATCCCTCTTTTCTTCCGAATTGGCAGCAGGCTCTTCTCCTTCCCTCATCTGCAAGATGGTTCATTACAAAAAAAGCCACAAATTCTTCACAAATCCCAATTATCTGCTGAAACCCTAAAACGCATTGCTCAGACAAAGATTGCTCACCTGTGGATTCGTGAAGATAGCAGTGAGAACAGCCCGAAGTGCCGCTGTCGAAGACCTATACCTGAGACGGGCATCATCCAAGGCTGCCCACCCGGGTTCTGGGAGCTGCTGAAGAACCGCTGTGGCCTCAGAACCTCCTGCTCTGCTCTCAGAATTTTTTGCCCCGCTGCTAGAATCTGCTCCTGTGGTAGGAAGATGAGACTGCGGCATGGCAGAGGGGACTACCCAAAGAGAAGGATTGTTGAGAACTTCATGAAGGGATTCCAGTATCTGGTGGGCAGCATTGACAGAAGCCTCAAGCTGCTTCTGACCCTCTAATGCCAAATCTGACAGGCTTTTGTTTGACAAAGACGAAGGAGCAGCTTCTTCCATGCCCAACAAGAGATCAAAACTTCTATTATCACCAAATGCAAGCCCTGATATTGTCAAGATCTCTGCTTATGTGAAACAATTGGATCACAACATACGTAATAGATACTGTAATGAGATTGATACTTGTTGATAGAAATGATCCTTTAGGATGGAGTGAACAAGTACATATGCCATTTCAAAATCTAGATGCTAGCATTTCTTTTTCCAATACATTGATTGCAAACTTTCACATGGAAACATAGTTTGAGATGAGTTCATGTTTGGAGCTTTTTGATAATTCTTCAAAGGAAACAACATTTTACTATTGCGATAAATATTTACATCCCTTGTTTAGCCACATTGCATGCCAATCTTGGACATCACTTTTCTCTTTCAACTCTTTCCCCTCTATTATTGTGGATGACTTTAATATGTATCACCATCCTTTAGATGGCCTAAACCGCATTGTCTTTGTTGAAAGACTTGTCTAGGATTGTTTTGTCGATGGTTTTAATCTGGTGGATGTTTTAAGCCTATGTCATTTGCCTATATTTCACACTGGGTCTAATGGTAGATTTCCTTCCCTTTAACATTCTTATATTCTCTCCTTGTAGGGACTTTCCTTATCCGCCCTCAAACCCTAATTCCAAGCACATGCAAAGCAATCAAGATGTGAAGAGGTTTCTTCTTTCATGTATCACGGAAGTTCGTTCCCATGAGAATAAAGCTTAGATTCATAATATTATGCATGCTACAATGATGATGTAACACTAACATCCACTAACTCTAAATCTCCATGATCTAGCTTACTTTTCTCTCTCTCTCTCTCTCTCTCTCTCTCAAAAATAGCAACAATAATCAAATCCAACAATTAACAGCAAATCCAACAAATTTGAAAATAGCAAAAACATATATGAGAGGTGAGACAGAGGAAAAGCAAAAACATATGAGAGATGAGGAAGAGGAAAAACAAGGATATTCAATTGCCAAATTGATAGAGATTCCACCTCCTTTGATTGAAATGAAAATGAGATACAATGTACTACTATTTATAGTGGATTTTGGGCACTTGGCCTCAATGCCTATTGACCAAATCTCTAATGCCCTTATTATTTGAATTTGAATTTTGGTGGGACACCACTTTATTCACTAGTTTCATTTTTCGGCCCCTAAACCATTTACTCTCACAAATAGCCTAAAAGTCTCCTTTATTGCTATCTATTAATAAAATAACAATGTGATCATTGGGTTGGAGTTATACACACAGGGTGCCAAATCTCTCACACTTATTTCGTACTTTAGATCAATTTGATTTGTATACATGGTATGGTAATGTCTCACCAAGCCCCAACAATATCCCCTACCAAAATTGGTGATGGTCCCATAACACATGCCTCAGCGCTTGAATGTTGTGAAATTTTGTGTTGTGATGTAGTTGGAGGAAGCTATTGGTGTCAATGATGAAATAAAATTTTGTCTACTCCAAGAAAAGATACGGATTCGCTTAATAAAACTTGTTGCTTTATTTGTGGATGTATATGTTGAAACTGTGAAAAGTACAGTACTAAGGACCATAAATGGATCTTTGAATGATCCACAAGGTGATTGTATGCTTGTTAAACAATCTATCAGAAACTAGTCATCAGAAAACAAGATCTAGTTTAGCAGCTTGATAGGAAACAAGTAGAGACAATCAAAGCATTGATCAAATAGTCTAATCCAACTCCACACGTGTGGAAATAAGGCTGTAGTACGGCCTGTAGACAGTGTTTACAAAGTGCCAAAGCTGGGTTTCATTGGAAAAATAGAGTAATCACCATACAATGAGAGGAAACTCGAGTTTCTCCTTGAGGCTCCAAAAAGTTTCTATCTTCTCACTATGGAGAATGGAAATACATAGTAAAACACACTTCCTTTGCAAAGTTAGGTGAAAATCCAGCATGTAATAAGGAAGTAGACTCCACTTTCTTGCCCTAATGTGAAAACCCTAGCCTAGATCCAAGAGTCATGCTTGGTAGGTGCATGGTAGGTACAAATCTCATCATAAATCATGGTCTAGATCTTACAAAGTAGGAATCACTACCAAATAGACACAACCACTCCTCTTGACTCGTGGTAACCTACTTTAGGTGTGTATGTACAAGTGGCACTTTGGCCATTCAAGTAACCAACAAACAATATTGACAAAATGTACAATATTCTACATGGCTAGATTTGCCAATGTAGGCAATTTTTCACAGAAACATGAAAAATCATCTATCTTGACTTTAGGCTTTTGACAAAGTTTTTTCTATGTGTATATGTTGTTCATATTGTAAATGCCAAATTTGGCCTAGAAGAAACTCGAGCTACACGGTTTCTTCAAGTCTAGTTGGTAATATACAACTTGCATATAGAATGTAGACATAGAAATGTCAATAATAGGCTTGTAGAAACTCGTGGCATATCACATGCAATGGTTGTAAGTGATCCATAGTGACATGCAAGGCATGCACAAAGTGAATTGGACACATGCATGATGATTTGTACAATTCTAGCTGAAAATTTGACACTTGGTTAAAGTAGGTAGAAATGCATGCATGTAAAGTGACAAATGTCACTGATTCTCTAGTTTTCACTTTTAGATGTGGATGAAAGTTGAAGAGAGATGGTTCTACCTTGAGCTACTCCAAACTCCATAAATATGTGTAGACTCTCTCATACTTTTTTATGAAGAACCAAGCTTTGAAGCTATTTCATGTCATTTTGGATCTACATTTTGCTCTCTCTTTCTCTCTCTACCTCGAGTAGAGGCTTATGCTAATGCATTAAATTCTTGTACTTCTTCTCTCTTGTTTTTTCAAAGAAGTCATTCTTTGATTCTTAGCATGCCAGATTGTGATTTAGCCATAAAATCTTGTACTAGATCTAAATCTAGAATCAATTTATGTTCTAAACACAAAGCTTAACAAGATTATTCACACTTGAGGATCATTCCCCACACGTGTGAGCTTGCTGGAATCTTATCATGGTATCAGAGCCAAATTAAGCTTTGCATGCTATTATCTCTGTTTGTGCAAGAATTTGTGAGTCCAATTCAAGCAAAAAAGCTGTTTATCACTTTTCTTTACCTTTTCTTGAAAAGTGTTTGGATCAAAGGGGATAGAAACAAGATTTTCAAATCAGAATTGATATTGTATAGAATTCTAGAATTCCGCACGTGTGAAAATCAGATATTTTCAAACCTCTTTATTTCCTTCATAATTAGTCCAAAAATATTGATGTTATAGCTTGATGGAAAGTTTATGAAGTGTACTTTCCATTGCAATTGATCTCAAGCCAATCTGATGTGTCTATCAAGAGTTATAAGCTCTTAAAGAGGGTAGGGAGAGGTCCAAAATCCGAGTGACTACTTTTTGATTTGATCTAATTTTGCTTGATTCATAATCCATTGTTTTGATTATTCAACACAAGAAACTGAAGATCAAGACAAAGTTTGGAGTTATTGAACACTTTTGAGCCTTCTTTAAATCATTAGTGTTTTCTTTTGTAGCATCTAACACATGCCAAAAGTAGAATCAAAATTTGTCTATACTCCTCAATCCATTTCGAGAGACTGATCTAGATTATCTTGTTTTGTAGAATATTTGAGATCTATCTCAAATACAATTGCAAGTTTTTCACATAGGATTGATAGCACACCCTTGAAAATTCCTATAGTGAAAGAGAGTAGCAACATCAAGTCTGTTTGGAACAAGCTCAAACATATAATTGTCCAATAAGAAGAAGTCTTCACAATATGGCACCTGTAGGAGGATATCTCTTAGAACCAAGTGAAAGACTAAGTACCTCCAATTATTCATTATGGAAGGTTAGAATAGAGTCAGTTCTTATACTTGGTATTGAGGAGGAGGGGAGCCTCAAGCACAACTTGAAATACCAAAGTATAGGAAGAGAGCTAGAATGGCTTTACACTTCATTAATGAATGTCTCTAGTGAGATTATAAGAGAAATAGGTCATGACATGTCATGATGACAAGATATCTGTCATTTCCATTATTAAGGACGCAGAAAAAAAGAATCCGAGCATTCAAGTATGTTGTCATCTGAATTGTTTATTTGATTTGTATATGTTATTTAAGTTTGATTTGCACTTGATAACATGGATTATTTATTTATTAAACATAATTTGAGTTTCATATGTTTGTTGCAGATCATGTTTGGTGGCAATGAACTATTTAACAGATCGTTCATGCATTGGATCATCTTTAAGCCATGTTTTACCAAGAAAGTCAGCAAAGGAAATGATAAAAATGCTCGGTCTAAAAAAATGAAAAATGATATTGTAGAGACTGTTTCGATTAAGGTTCAATCATACTTGGATGCTACAAGGTGCATGTGATGTATCTGGAATTAGCAGAAATGCTTATTCTACTTTTTTTAGAATAGTTAAAGAAGCTTTTTCCCAAGTGATGGTGAAGAAATTAATCTTCCGCGTCCATATCGGTTTAGCTATAAATTTTTATAATGACAGAATGTTCAAAGTAGTTCAACCACTTCATATAATTGAATTATACAAATCGAAATATGGTGAGCTCAATTACAATGATTGCAATAATATTTTCCTTGATATTGAAAATGTTCTAAAATACATTATTCGATTCTATAAACTAGACGAACATCAAGTAAATGAAAAGATCATTATTGTAATAAAATTGGATGAATCTGAAATCATCAAGGGTCAGAAGTTGGAACGTGTGAGTGTCACTTTGATGAATAAAATTTCAGATACAGATAATCGAACGTTTAGTGTTCAATCAGAAAATCACATATGGTGGTTGGCGGCATTACATTTCAATTTTCATTTAGAATATCTATATTAACAATTCATACCTTGCTAGTTTTTATTGACATGTCATGCATTACTTGTTTCTCTACAAGTCTTGAAAGAGAACCATAAAATACTATCATGGATATTTTCAAGAACAAATTATGGCAAGATTATAAAGAGACATTTGGAGGGTGAGAAATTTACAGTTGAAAACCATGGAAGTTTTCAAATTCAATGGCACCTTGCAGGGGATTTCAAAATATTAAAATGTATGTATAATGTCTCTCATGGGGCAACATCAAAGCATCCATGTCTTTATTGCATGAAGGATTGCTACAATATGAATTTGGGACGATCAACAAACACTGGCCCAACACGAGAAGCTGAAGATCCAAATATGAAAAGTGTTATGCCAATTCCATTAAAATATGTTCACATATGCACATTGCATGCTGAGGTTTGTATTATTGAAAAACTAATTTACCTACATATTCTACTAGCATGGAATCATAAACCAGAGTCAGTGGCTAAAGCAGCAATTAGGAGGTTGGAAATAGTTCTCTCAAATGCAGGACTACATAAAGGGAATGTCACGATTGAAAAAAGTGACAAACTCTCTGGGGAAAAAAAGAAACATTCCTAATAAGCCATCAATTGGAGGTGCTAAAGCAAAGGATTCTTATCCAATCACACATGCAAAGAATCAAATGTCAAATATGAAATTTGAAGAGAAATTGTTCAAGCCACACGAACATTAGAAGGAAGTAATCAAGTGGAAAAGGGACAAGTGTGGACCAACTTAGACAAACTCATAGGTGTTATTAGTTGAGTTCAAATATCGCTTCGACATGTCCAACCTGAGGTTTGATCCTGAAATCAACATTATCGCGCGTTGATCCGTTACTACACACAGTAATGGTGCGGACCAAGTAGACAACATGAGGGCATTTAGGTGGAATACCAATTTCAGGTGCGGGTCAGGGAAATCCACAACCACCACCTCATCCACCACCACCTCCTCCTAGGCCAAGGGGCAGAAGAAGAGACCCACCCTGGCTCAAGGATATTCGAAAGCTTTCAAAGACAATTAATCTTCTGATTTTGAGATCTCACATACAGAGGTCCATCAGGCAGGTGACAAGAAGTCTATCTACAGATGTGAGATGGACGGTAACGACAATTGAGGCGTTGCACACTACATATGAGGATTTCCAAGTGAAATTTTTTTTTGATACTATTGTTGCAGCTGTCCATGCCAAGAGGGTGACCATCATGCCCAAGGATTTCAACATTGTGTTCAGGCTTCGGAACACATATGACAAGTTTGCGGAATACTTTAGACCTGCTCCCTCCTCTCCTCCAAAACAAGATTCAGAGAGGAGAAAACGAAAGCAATCTCAACCAACCCGGCTTGTTATTCGTATACAGAGCGGGAGTGTTTCAAAGAAGAGGAGTTCTCTTGACCCTCCATCTAAAGCGAGGGATTTTTCCAAGCCATCTCCTCTGAATACTATATTTTTTTCTAGGCATTCTCCTCCTAGGTCTCCTTCTTCTCCTCCCACTTTATCTTTAACTTCTCCTACTAAATCTTCCTCTCCTAATAAATCTCCACCTCCTAAATCTCCTCCTCCTAAACCTGTAAATATTAGTTCCCCACCTCCCGTTCTTGGAAGCAATTTAGATGATTTTGTTAGTGTAAAGGTAGAATCAATTTTGAATGACAATTTTTTATGTGGTTTATCAGTATTACTTCCGTCACCCCCTACACTTGCCTTTGTAAATACTCCTCCATATGTACAGTATGACCAATTGTTAAGCATGTACCTTAAAGGTTTAGGTCCTCGATACAGTTTTAGGATGCCGAAGACCAATGCTGGTCTTCCCCTTTCTAGTTTAGATACTGGTGAATTAGAAAGTAGGGATAAAATGCTAGGGGACAATGTAGGAGGTGGGGCAATTCAGTACTAGATGGAGTTCTTCTAGACCCCATTGTTTTTATTTTTTTTTTATATCGGTTCGACACGTGCTTGTTTCTGTTGTAGATTTTATTCTTACATCCTGCGCGTTGATCCAATATCTCATAATGTTCAAATTTGGAGTTTGCAGTCCTCCCAGCCAGTTGATTCAGTCAGTTGTGATTCGTATACCGTATGCAATGCCAAACACTTTTTTAATTGGCTTGCATTAAAAGATGGACTTCCAAATCTGGAAGAGGTAATATTCGATTAATTACTTTTAATTGTGTTTTTGTTTTTTTCATATACAAATTCCTATTAGCTGATCTCTGGTTAATTACATTTAATTGTGTTTATGTTTATTTTCAATTTAAATGCCCGAAGGTCTCCCCAATGGAGATAATGCACTTTAGGCAGGAGACCATAAAGCTTGTGATCGAAAATTCATATCCAGTTGCAGTGGCCGAGTGTTCTCCACCCAAGGTACTTCCAACTAGAAAAGTGGACTTAGAGATCATAGATAGTTGATATTGATTAAATATTCGTCTCACTTGATGTGGATGAGACACATGTACAGAAAATTTTAATAGAAATATAGTTACAGTTTTTCTATGGTTGTTCTTACTTGGTTTTTTTTCCTCTATCAATTTATGTTATGATTCATTCATCTTCAATTTCTACTATTTTTCAACATGTTTGTTTTTCATAGCCTTGGTCTGCCTTGCCTTTACCATGGTCTTTTTTGAATAAGTTCAGAACGATGATCTGATCGAACCTTTGCCACAACCAATCCAAACATGCGTCATTAGTTCACTTAGATTTGTTGCAACAAAGCTTTGATCAGATCATCATCTGAACATATCCAAATATGCCAAGACAAAGACAATATAGACCAGGGCAATGAACACCAAAAATACAGACGATATATACGAGACCTCAACAAGGGCAAGTGTCGATTGTAGTGATCATTGGAGTTCAAGTGACTGAAGATCTCCCCAATGGAGATAGTGCATTTCCTGCAGGAGACAATGAATCTTGCTATCAAAAACTCATATTATCCAGTTGCAATTACATTGTGTTTTGCACCATGGAAATGGAGATCATAGAAATGAAAGAGCCTCATAGAAAAAGTGGTTCATATATTTTCAAAAATGATGTATACAAAAAATTGTATTACATAATACAAAATTCCATAGTTCATAATCTATGGATCTTCAATTTCGATGGATGTTCCAATGTCTTTGCATTTTATATGCTCTTCCTGCGTTACTCTTACCTGCACAAGAGAAATTGTTTTAGTTATATATTTTACAAAATTGATTCACTTAGAAATAGAAAAAAAGAAATATTTTTATATGGCATAACGTACCTTTACACCACTCAATCGAAATTGTTCCTTGACCTCAACCATTGCAAGAATGTTGTCATTTCTTTTCACTATTATCTGAAGTTGCTCTTGAGGGTTTATACCAAAATCTTGATCAAGTGGGTTCCAAACATTTTTGCATTTACTCCATCTTCTATAATACAACAACAAAGTGAGCATTTGTTTTTTGATGTGATATCTAAATGTCATGGATGAGTAACACACTGTGCACTCAACTTGCTGATTTTGTTTTGTATCCTAACCATCATCCAACAACTCGACGATTATATCAGCACTCAAGTCCTTATATATAAACATTGTTTTCGTTCTCCGAACATTGCATTTGAAAAAAAAATTAACAAAAATAGTAAAAGGTAGATACCAACTTAATCTATTATTCTTTGATCCAGTGCTACATTTTAATATACTTTGAATATCAATATATAGCCTAGATCAAAACTTTCTGAAATTGCTGCATCAGGAGAAATCCATTCCTCACTCGAAAAATCTGGTAGAGGATATGGCTCTAATCTATCAACTAAACCATTTTTATCAGGAAAATAGATGTGATCATAAAAAAAGACTCATGACTTTAAAAGTGATTTTGGAAAATGACCTTTATATTGTAAAATACCGATATCCGAATGTATGACATCGATTATTCCTGCAATCGATTGAACTGATTGCCATTCAACGAAATTTGATGGATACGCACTAAAGAAAATTAAAGGACAATAAATTGTTCGCGATAAAGAAGACGAAGTGAGAACGAACACAAATTAGTCCTACGCACGCGCTCCCGCGACATTGTGAAGATAAGCATGCTGAACTAAAACTTTCATGATAGATTGACCGGCAGGTGATACTTTAAAATCCATTATCCTGCCTTTCCAAAGGCTTCTATATATGTTATCTGATCTTTTTCTTTTTCAAAATGAGCCTTTTGCAAAGGGATGCATCAAGATCCATTGATATTTTCGATATATTCTTGGTATCCATTGATCTTTTGCATTTTTTCATTGCAAATATTGATTGCATTAATGGTTCCTCTTGGTCTCCGATTATGTGTAGCCATTAGTTGAAAATACGAGTACGCAAGCTGAGATCAGAGAGAATGTAGAAATTGTGAAAGTACTGTACTTTAGGACCATAAATGGATCTACAAAAGATCCACAAGAGTGATTGGATGCTTGCTTAACAATCTATCAAAAAACTAGACACAAAAAAGTTGATCTAGATTGGCAGTTTGACAAACAACAAGCATTAACAATCAAAAGCATTGATCAACATTGAAATCCGAGCCCACACGTGTGTACTACAGGCTGTAGTACGGCCTTCAACCTGAGAAACAAGTAGAAATTGATTTGGTTTCATTTGGATCACAAAAACTCAATGTACATAGTGAACTAGCTTGAGATTGCCAATGAGCTCCAAAAATTTTCTTTTTTCTCACTATGGAGAGAGGGAATACATAGCAAATTCGACTTACTTCTTGAAGTCAGGTGGATTTCCAGCATGTAATAAGGAAGTTAACTCACTCTCCTTGACCTAAAATGAAACCCTAGTCTATTTCCTAGAGTTATGCTTGGCAGGTAGTTAGTTGGTCAAATTTTCACCTTAAACTTAGGTGTAGGTCCTATAAAGTAGGGATGACCACCAAATAGACATGACCAACTCTCTTGACTTGACCTAACCTACATTAGGATGGGTTTCCCATGTGGCATCATGGCCTCACATGTGTGGGACCCACTTGTGTACACAATTTACACTATTCTACATGGTTTTTGATCAAGCTAGATTTGCCAATTTTTGGCAATTCTTCACACTCCTCCTCAAATTTAGCTTGATCTATTTACAACTCTCTTGATAGATCAATGAAAGCTTTTAGAAGTGTCTAAAAAATCCAGCTACAAAGAAGGAACTTTTGAGACTCCAATAGAGAATGATGTCCATGAAGGATCTTTCACCACCTCTTAGAGGATCCCTTACAAGATGTTCCATAAATGTGTCTATATACATGTAGCACACTTCAAAACTAAACATCATGCCAAGCCATGGATTCCAAGGCATTTTGTGCACTTGAAGATACATCAATTAAAATATTAAGTGCATAAATAATGTTGCCAAAGACAACTTGTCTTGCTTGATCCATATGATTGAGCCTAGATGGCTCCATCTTGATACTCAAGGTTCTTCTTGGAGTCCTCGGGTCTTGAGCTTGCTCCTCCACTTGACTTGACTCCAAAACATCAATGAATTGAATAATGTGTTGATCCAAAGGTGCTTCTTCAAGTTTACAAATCTTCCACTCTTGAAAGATCACATTTCCACCATTGACAAATTCTTTGGTTGAAAACAAGTAGATTCTACAATCTCTACTTGAAGAGAAAAACACTACCATTATTCCTATCATTGAAATAGGATAATCTTTGGTCCTTACATTGGAATGATCATGCTCAAAGCATGTGGACCCAAAGATTTCCAATACAAATGATGTTTCATCTTTTATGACACTATTCAAACTATTACAAAAATAGTTATTCAATGAAATTGCTTTATCAACAACAAATGTAGATTTCAAGGCATCCCATTTCATTGTCTTGTCATACAAAGTAATAAACACCATGAATCTTAAAGGTAAGAAACAAGTCACCTCATGTCTACTAATACTTTCCAAAAAGTATTCAAAGATAGTAGACTCTCCAATGCTCACCACCCTTGCAAGATGCACACTTGAATGGACAATTTGCATGCAATTTGATGACTCGGACATTGTCATTGAGGACAAATCTGGCTATTTTTGGACAAAAAAATGGCTTAATCTCTTTCTTCCTTCTTGGTGTACTTTCAAGACCTGTTTTTAACCTTAATAGGACTTGATCTCAGCCTATATTAATTATATTTCATGAAACAAATTCAAATCTAATCAATGGCAAATGATCTTGGTAGATTATCCTAGGATCTCCACCAAAAATTACACCAACAGCTCAGAAATTGAATTTTTTTGGATCAAATGAATAACATGCATTAAATGCAGGTTCAGAGGTGCCCACACATGTGGACAATACTGATTTGGACCCCTACCAAGTTTGGGATCAAATCTCCTCACCAAAATGAAGATTCTAGCTTGCCCTCTCAATACTAGTTTTTAGCACCAAAACTTGCTAAAAATGGATTTGCATTAGATCAATGGCTTATGCTCTTGTACTTGGCTCTGATACCATGTGAAAGTACTGTACTTTATGACCATAAATGGATCTACAAAAGATCCACAAGAGTGATTGGATGCTTGCTTAACAATCTATCAAAAAACTAGACACAAAAAAGTTGATCTAGATTGGCAGTTTGACAGACAACAAGCATTAACAATCAAAAGCATTGATAAACATTGAAATCCGAGCCCACACGTGTGTACTACAGGCTGTAGTACGGATTTCAACCTGAGAAACAAGTAGAAATTGATTTGGTTTCATTTGGATCACAAAAACTCAATGTACATAGTGAACTAGCTTGAGATTGCCAATGAGCTCCAAAAAATTTCTTTTTTCTCACTATGGAGAGAGGGAATACATACCAAATTCGACTTACTTCTTGAAGTTAGGTGGATTTCCAGAATGTAATAAGGAAGTTAACTCACTCTCCTTGACCTAAAATGAAACCCTAGTCTATTTCCTAGAGTTATGCTTGGTAGGTAGTTAGTTGGTCAAATTTTCACCTTAAACTTAGGTGTAGGTCCTATAAAGTAGGGATGACCACCAAATAGACATGACCAACTCTCTTGACTTGACCTAACCTACATTAGGATGGGTTTCCCATGTGGCATCATGGCCTCACATGTGTGGGACCCACTTGTGTACACAATTTACACTATTCTACATGGTTTTTGATCAAGCTAGATTTGCCAATTTTTGGCAATTCTTCACACGGATTGCAAGGTAAACCTAAGAATGACAAGAAAGAGAGATAGAATGAAGAAAATGAGAGGTATACCTATGAATGACAAGAAGTTCCTTAACTATAAGGATTAGTTAACCACAGTTTATGACTATTGACATCAAATCAACCTCGAGTGAACAATGACGGGCAACATAAGAGTATTCGAGCAGTAACTGTGGTCCAATCACAATTGTTTGTTCTGCTCGGCGGGATATTTGAAAATCACAAAAAATTGGCTGAAAAAGTTAAATACAATTTCCGTCCGTCAACCACTGTTACAGTTTGTCACAAATGGACACCATTCATTAGGACACATAAGCGTTGAAAGCGTGCGAAGTCAAAAACAACATCTTGAGAAAGGGCCCATTTTGAGTTCTAGTATCCCCTAATGAGTATGTCAAGTCACGAGTTTGATTGGATTGATAAAGTCAATCCTCCACTTTTCAAATGGTGCAAGAGGTAGGATTGGTGTCAACAGCCAATTCAGTGCTTTTGTTGGCTTTCCAGATCTCTGGCATGGATCACGCGAACGAATATAATTCGATACATCCTTGAACATAGTTGGCCACCAGTACTTGGCAGTCAATATTTTATCAACAGTAATCTTTAATGCAAATTGTCCACCAACATCCTCTGAATGTAAGGCTTGTACAACCTTTTCAATATCTTCAGTTTCTAGACATCTTCTTAGTTGTTGATCAGCACCAAGCTTGTACAGGACATTGTTAATAATGGTATAAGGTGCTACTATATATTGAAAAATTGTCTTTTTCTCCAAATCATATCCCTCCGGATATATTTGATCCTTGAGATAAGTAATGATATCAGAATATAACGAATTAGTAGATGAGATTTCAAATAAATTTTCATCTGGAAAATCATCATTAATTGATTTTTCAATTTTTCCCGTGCTGAGTTGCGATAGATAATCAGCATTCGTATGATATTTTCCTTGGCAAAGTTCTACTTGATAAGTGAATTCCTGCAAAAGTAGAATACATCGAGCAATTTGTCCTGATAAATCTGGTTTATTCACAAGATACTTTAGAGCATAGTGATCAACATGAAAAATAAAAGCATATCCCAGCAAATAATGTCAAAATTTCTTAACAGTGAAAATCATTCCGAGTGCTTCCCTTTCTGTAGCCGAATAATTTTTCTCCTAGGCACTTAGTTGTCAACTTGCATAGTACATGGGATGGTCTTTCTTCTGATCGTCCTTCTAGCTTAGACAGATGCCAATAGCAAATGCAGAAACATCAACATAACTATGAAATAGAATAGACTAGTTGGGTGGTCTCAGAATAGGAGCATTGATCAATCTTTGCTTAAGTTCTTTGAACACTTTTTGTTGTTCATTTGTCCACAAGTATTTTTTTTGTTGTTTCTTGAGTAGATGCGTAAGAGCGGCGGCAATAGAGGCATGATTTTGAATAAATCTCCAATAATAGCCGACATGTCCTAAGAAAGCTCTTAGTTCACGTAAATTTGTTGGTATCAGGAGGTTCTTCATAAGCTCGACTTTATCTTTATCGACCTCTATTCCTCTGTTTGATATTCTGTGTCCAAGTGTTGTGAAGAATTGAAAAAGATTATCTATGTTAGATATAGGGGTCTTATATTTTTTTATATCAAGCATCTAGGTGTAGGATGTTGATAGGAACAAATCTGGCATAGATGGCAAATTATGCATTTCCACTTGTAATGCCACTATTGAGCCAAAGTAGAGTACGAGGCTAAACTCATGCCAATTAGAGTGTAGACAAGTGTAATGCTTTTGTTTGATGAATTCTAAGAGGTCCAATAGGATTTAGAGGTGGAACCATGTGAGGTCCAATAGGAATATGAGGTGTGCTTGAATATAGTCCAATAGAATTAAGAGGTGCATGGATCAATGGTCCAATAGGATTAAGAGGTGATAAAGTGTGGTCCAATCATAGTTAAGCATAGTGGTATCTCGTGGGTCTACTAGTATCATTGTACTCATCATTTTGGATCTAATTGATTTGGTGATTGTGTGGATTTTTGAGTGACATTGGATTTCTAGCTTTCTCTCTCTACCCGGGAACTCATGATGGTTTTTCTCTCTCTATTCGAGGAGAGCAGCTTGTTTTTACTTGGAATAATTTTTTAATACTTCCCACACGTGTGAGTGAGAGTTGGAAGTGATTGAATGCATGTAGTAGTGTGTTTTTGCCATAGATTCAAAGATAAATCTTGAATCTCAATCTAGTCTTGATCTTGGTGCATCTACACAGCTTAGGAGATCACAAGTACATGTTGTGGACAGTCCACACGTGTGAAATCAACATGGTATTAGAGCCTACCTAAGTTTACCATGCATTTTGATCCATTTAAGTGAAAACTATTCATCAATCTTGAGCTAGAAATTGTCAAGGTCCATTTTCCTAGCTATCTTGTTCATTTTTGGATCAAAAGAGATCAAAAGGACATTGATTGGGTCTGACACTGTACGGAATCAGGTGCTTAGACACGTGTGAGGAACATCCAATTTCAGTTTGGAAGTTCCCTCTCATGCTTGATCCATTTATCTTGCTTGATAGCTTGTTTTGAAGCTGTTTTTGTCTAGTTTCTGATGCAATCAGTTTCATTCCATTTGGTTGAGCCAATCAGAAGTTATAAGCTTTTGAAGAGGGTTAGGTAGGGCACCTAGACCTGGGTGGGCATATTTGGTTTGGTCAAGAGATTGATTGGTTGATCCAAAATCACAGTTGTATGCTTACTAATCTCATCTATATGTGATCTAGGCACTATTTTGAGATCTTAGCCATTTTGTTCCATGCAATATCATTGTATTTGGCTCAAATTTGGTTTCTTAGTGTACTTCACACGTGCTAAGAGTGTTTGATCCTAACTTTGCCCATACTCGATCATTTGACGTGAAATAGATCTTGTTTTAGAGAGATTTGTGTAGCTAGTGAGAATCAATTCACAAATAGTTGCAAGATCTTTCATAGGAGGAGATAGTACTCTATTATTGGATCCTATTGAGAGTGTGTAGCAACATTTATTGTTCATCATTTTGAGTTTTTCTTCACTTCAAATGTCTTCAATGGGTTCATCCTTGTTGGAACCAAGTGAAAGATTGTCCTTTTTCAAACTATTCAATTTGGAAAATGAGGATGGAGTCCATCTTGATCCTTCAAGATGTGCTGGACATAGTTCTTGGCCTTGAAGAAGAACCACAAGTTCTTCAAGAGGTTCAAAAATACAAAAAGAGAGGCTAGGATGGCTCTCCACTACATTTAGATGAATGTCTCTAATGAAAATATATTCATAGAGAGCTTGCTTGTATTGGTGATTCCATCAATCAAAATGAGCTAGTTCAAGTCATTCTCAATGGCTTGAGAAGTGAATTTGATAATCTTGTCCAATCCTATGCCATTAAGGAGGAGCTACCAAGTTTGGAGGCTCTCCAAAGTGTGCTAATTTCAGAAAAATCAAGACAAGAGTACAAGCTCTTGAGGATGGACAAGCTCTCCCTCACTCATAATGATGGCAAAGGTCTCTTTGCCAAGGATAAGCACAAAGGGAGGAGCAAGAACCAACATCAACAATCCTCAAGCAAGGACAAAGTCAAATCCAAAGAAAAAGATGAGAAGGAAGATGATTCCTCTAATGCTTCATCATCCTTGCTCAAGGAAGAAGAAGAAGATCAAGTGCTTTTATTGTGGCAAGAAAGGCATTATGCCACCAATTGCTTCAAGAAGAAGAATCAACTCAAGCAAGCCAACATTACCAATGAGAAGAAAGACACTATTGCAAGTGATGGAGAGGGATCTCTTATGGTCTCTAGTTTCTAATCTACTCCTTTCAAGAAGGACGACCTATGGTATATTGATAGTGGAGCCTCTTCACATATGTGTAGCTCCAAGGACTCTTTCTCTTCTATTGCACCTTATGATGGATCAAGAAATCAATATACACTGCAAATGATAGACTCGATAATAGAGTCATAATGGCATCGATATCTTCAATGACTAGTCCAATGGTAGTCCATTGCTCCATAAGATTTTTGAATTTATCAAGATGAGTTGAAATAGAGTTAGCTTCAAAAATTTTGAGAAAGAAAAATTTCTTTCTCAAATAGAGTCTAGATGTAACAACACTGATGTCGTAAAGAGGTATCTAGGATGTCCCATGCATCCTTAGCAGTCTGGGATGACCTGATATGGCTGATATGAGAGTCATTAATATTGAGAGTGATCATGGCAAAGGCCTTTTCATCTCTTTGTCTCCAAATGGTGATGCTAGCTACATCGACCTCTGGTTTGATCTTACGGCCTTCGATGATGTTCCACAGTTCTTTTGCAAGTAGTACTACCCTTATGCTGAACTTCCAAAGATAGTAGTTATCTCCATTGAGCTTCTCAATGAGAGATGAGCTAGAAGTAGAATCTATCTTGGATAGGAGAAGTTGTTGGTAGAAACAACGACATCGAGTACTGACAATCTGTGCACTTTCAAATGATGTCTTGGTAGAAACAAGATAGCAAATAACCTACACAGAATGTCGATTATTGAACTACAAACTCTGATAACATGTCAAAAATTGGTGGGATGATCAGATGTCTAGAAGAGAAGCTCTGGATCAATTCACTTTGAGATGAATACTCTGAGTTATTAGCAGCAGAATGAGATTGCATGAGCTTGTTGATAGATCAATAATGTGTCAGATAGCTAGTAAGATTGAAGTGAACATGATCAATACATCAATGCAAGAATGAAACAGTAAGTGATATATAATTACACTCTTGATTGAAATCAAAATTGATCTAAATAGATCAAAGTACAGAATGTATGAAGCATGCACTTCTAGGTGCGCAAGTTCCAAAAACTTCATAACTTGATCATTGATTGATCTATATATATTTTCATTGATAGTTCTCCTACTGAAAATACAATTTAATGATCATTGTAGATTAGGGACAAAGTACAATATGATTATACATCTTCACGAGCTCTACTTGATTCATCCTATGTTAGATAGCAGTCGTAGAAGATATTAATGAAAATGTACATAGTAGATAAACTATTAATATTGTGAAGTTTTTAGCACGTGTGAAACTTCACCACACACCCTACGGATCTTACTGAGGTGTTGTGATTGCACAAGATTGATCAAAGAAGAGTATGCTTGAAAAATCTAAGGCAAGAGCACAATGGCATACATCTGATGAAAAAATCTAAC